>VDFB02047230.1:20585558-20605554 GCA_007258455.2 Sequoia sempervirens | reverse complement strand
GAGATTCTTGATCAGTTGGGACCCATGCTAGAGGAGGAGCAGCGGGTCGAGAGAGAAAGGGAAAGGTTGCCAAGGCGGAGAGAAACAACTACAGATCACGATGCAGTGATAGCAGGCCATATGAGAGATTTGATGAGAGCACATTCGCCTACATTCGATGGTTCTGGAGGAGGACTGGAAGCCGAAATATGGTTAATTGATTTGGATCGTTGCTTTGCGATGCACCCCTATGGTAGCAATACCAAAGCTCAGTGCGCAGTTATGCATCTACGAGGCTTCGCATCTACTTGGTGGCGGCTGGAAGAACAAAAGTTACATCTAGATATCAACATGGTCACATGGGAGTTATTTCTGGATAGGTTCAGGGCTCACTCCCTTTCAGATCATTGGAGGCAACGTAGGGCTGATGAGTTTCATGACCTCAAGCAGTTGTCGATGTCCGTGGAATAGTATGAGTGACACTTTTATGAATTGAAGCAGTATGTAGGGATCAACCATGATGAAGGGATGTTGGTGCAACATTTTGTTCGGGGCTTAAATGCCCGCATTAGTATGAAGTGTCTGAGGAGTCTTGAACTGAAGATGATGCGATAAGCCCGGTTGAAAAGGCTTCGTTTGGTAGAGGAAAGAATTTTGCCATGGCGTTGGGTGCGGTCACATTGGGTCTGGTGGTAGATGCGCCTACACGGACTTTAGCACTCCGAAGGTCGAGACATAGGTTGTGTGAGATCTTCTAGGAAAAAGTCTACACCCTCTAAAGGGGGTCAACAACATCAGTAGCAGTAGTTGCAGCTGAAGCATGAGAACTCTCATTCTCAACAGGGTGGCAGTTCTTAGTTTCGTAGGGATCAGAATCGGAACCGGGCTCGTAAGGAGTGTTTTGAGCAGCCTGCACCTAGTTTTCAGTCAACACCGAGTCGAGAAAGCTTTCAATAGTCCAATGCTCCATTCGAGGGCAGAGGATTTGGCTGAGGTACTGGTTGCTACTCATGTGGGCAACAAGGACATATCACTAGATTGTGTCCACAAAAGAGCACCACTGGATTTAACCAGAGACTTGCCGCTTCGGAGCTGACGGTGGGTGATGCGGGCAGGTCACATCGAGCATTTTCTGTGGTTGACAACCACCAAGTTGGGCACCAGGGTGTGGGTGTAGAGATTTCCAGTAGAGGATGAGGAACTGACTTAGGAGATCGCGGGTGAGCTCGAGGGGTTCCGACGGTGTCCTAATGTTGAGATCTGGGTGACATGGGAGGATGCCTCCCGTATTAGGGAATATTATTTTCTGTTGTTTACTGACTTCCAGGAGTAAGTCAAATTTATGGGGGGGAGGATGTAATACCCCTCCTGTTACTATTTGAAATTGTTATTTTTCTATGCTTTCGTTTGATACTTTGTGACTATGATAGTACTATTTATTGTTTGGTTTGGTGGATTGGATAGTTAGACTATTTGGTGATTATGCTATTTCATTTGAGGACATGGATATTTCATATGACATTATGGTTTGGTGATGTTAATTTGATTTCAGTAATATATTATGATGCAGTGGATTAGTAATCAATTTATAATGTGATTAGTTAGTTTAGAAATATTATTTCATAATTGATATTATAATTGTTAGTATAGTTTTGGTGAGAGGATAGTGTAGCACCACTCGTTCGCAAGTGCCCTGCTATGTTGCAATTCCTTCTCACAATGTGATGTTTTGATTATATATATATACATGTACACGATCTTGTTTGTATGCAGGGATTGCAGGTATAGAGTCTCGATTCCACCTGCTTCGGTAGGATAGGGTGAGCATCAAATTACCCAATGGGCATGATGTTGAAACAGAGATGACAAGGAAGTCACCCCGTCCCATGTTTGTCAAACCGTCTTGTCTAGTGGTATTGTGCGTTGTTAACTTTTGTCATTTTTGCAAATTTTTATAGTGGTTTGTGTGAGTGTACTGTTCGTATTTATTTTACGTTGGTGTTTTGTATGTTGTGATTTAGTTAATTAAATGATGTTAATAAAGGTTTATTATAGTGTTGAAATAAATTTGTATTAAAATATAAAAAGTTTTATTTTAAAAGTCATGTGATTTATTTAAAAGTGTAAATTAAAATATTTAAATTAGTATTTTGTTAATTTAATTAAGTTAGCATGTTGAAGATAATTATGAAATAAATTAATTAAATAAATTAAATTGTGTGAATTGCAAGTAAAGCTTGCAAAATCAAAATTAAAACAAAAAGTATTGTTAAATGGGAAAAAAATCAATAAAAGAAAAGAAAAGATAAAAAGGACCAATGAGTGTTGAGTTTGGCTGAAAAGCTGGAATTAAAATTAGAAAATTTCTTTTAATTTGGATTTTTAGAGCTTTAAAAAAAAAAAAGAGATATCTTTTATTTAATTGCAAATTGGTGAGATTTTTCATTCACGGGAAAATTTTGACAGAAGTTGCACAAAAATAATAGTTCTGAAATATTGGATGTTCTAGAGTATTCTGGGGAATTGTTCCATTTTCTTTCATTGTACTGGGGAGGTTCTTCTGAATAGAATATTAGATTAGATATTTGAGCAAGGAAATTTGGAGAAGAGATTCTGAAGAAGAAACGAGAGCTTTCGAAAAGACAATTGGGATCAAGCAAAGCTTCATCAAATCTTCAACAGTGCAGGACTCCAGGTTCCATTTTCTTGTTCGTTAGTTTTCTGTTTCAAAAGAAAAAGAAAAAGAAATAAATATGTTGTCTGTAAAAGAAATGAAACTGAATGGGTTTTTAGAAAATTCTTTTAGGAAATCACCAAGATAAAATTTATATTCGGAAAATGTCCAATATCATTATCATTCTTCTGTGGAAAGGATCAATCTTTTGTTTAAAAAAAATGGGTTTGTGATATATATATATATATATACATAATATATGTATGTATATAAATATATAGTGCTGATATTTGCAAAGAAAATATTTCCCTTTTGAAATAAATTTTAGATGTTAAAATATATATTTATATATATATACCTGTAAAAGGATATATATATATAAATATATCTACAAATATATGTATATCTGTAGATTTACAGTGCTTACATTTGAAATAAATGTGGTTTTTTTGAAATATATATATATATATATATATATATATATATATATATATATATACACAGTCTTATCGATGTACATGTATATATATATATAATCTTTTATTTTTAAATAGCGAATTAGTTTTGGTTGGGCCGAACTCATCGTACTGAGCATTGAATTATGTGCTGGGTAGTGGGTCAGTCTTGGCCGTACCCACCCACTCCCCAACCCCTGTTGTGCCAATGCAGCAGTCAAAGGACTGCGCACAGTAGTCCAAGGGACTGTTGTACGCAGCAGTCCTTTGGACTACGCGCGCGTACTCTGTACGCCCACGGCTGTGCTTTAAACTATTTTTTTTTAATGCATTTTTTTAATGTTTTATATATATATATATATATACATACGTGTATATATATACACATACGTGTATATATATATACACACAGTATGTATTATTTGGAATATTTTTGTATTTACTTATATATATATATCAAAATAATAACTTAAAATATATATTGATATTGACTTGATTTATTTTGAAAATGAAAGTTATGATTGTAATTGTTAGGGAAAAGATAAAATTGATACCATCGAATTATTATTTCAAATTTTCATTATGGGAAGAGCGTTTACGTAATGGAATAAAATGTATTGCTGATTATGTTGATTTGAATTTTGAAACCCTATGAAATTGTTTATTTTTCCATTTTATTATTGATTGGCTTTTCTTTGATGTGGGAACCCTGTTGCAATTGTGAACCCGTTTATGGTTGTTGTAAACCTTAGTTTTCCAGAGGCGTAATTTTATCATCGGATGTTTATCCTCGTTTTATGTGCTCTTGATGTTGCAAATTATTGTATTATTACTTGGAAGGGTTGTACGAATTGTGTTGAGACTTTGATTATGTGCTTAGCGAGATGGGTAATGCCTCGCATGTCTTGGTTGTGATATATGCTTTGTTCCTTATGGTACAACCCTTGCCTTGCTTTGGTTTATGTTTTGGGGTCTTCTGGGAGTGTGGCTCTTCGTGGGGGCTGACGCCTCAAAAGGAGGAAGGGCTCAGGATAACCCACGTAAGATTAGTTTAACAAGTGAAAATCTAATAATAGAACTTAGGGGGATGGGTAGTAAAAACATACAAAATAAACTTGGATACCTCGTCTATGCATCAGGGCTATCGCAGACTAATGGTAGGCTGAGAAGGCCGTGGTCGGAAAAGTCGTAACCTCGTCCTCATGAGAGGTTGACGGCTCCGCATGAGCTACCCTATGGCGCCGACGCCTCAAGTAGGAGGAAGGGCCAGGATAACCATAGATGGGGGCCGATGCCTCAAGTTGGAGGAAGGGCTAGGATAACCCATGTAGGCTATGCGATGACACTCTCCACTAGATACCCTTATGCCTTATTTTCTTTGATGCCTCTGGAAGTGTGTTCTATTTGTTGTTTCGGATTTAATTGGAATGTGGTTATTGGTTATTGCCTTGGTTTATTTATGATGTGTTTTATGGTTTAAGTTATTGTGTTTGAGCCTTTGTTGTTGTCGGTTATGTTCTATGTATCCTTGATGTTGTAATTGGAATTATTGTACCATGTTATTCTTTATTTGAGTTAGTCCTGTGGTATTCATGGTCATGGTTACTTCCTTGTCACCTCTGAGCACAGGGGGGTGGGGGTGGGTTATTTATAACCCACGTGGTCGGGTGGAACGTGCTCTGCACCCGTCGGGTTCCCCATCAATGTTCATATTCTCAACATTCTTCAGTTGGAGCTTGTACCAGTTATTCAATTTGTAATTTAGACTTTATTTGTACTATGTATTTATCCCACATGTATGGGAGATTTTATTATATTTCATTCATTGAGAAAATGTAATGTATTTAACGACGATGTATTGTATATGAACCTTTGTAACCCTTCATTTGATGAGATTTATTATGGTTGTATCACGTGATGTAATTATAACTTTACTTATGGTTACATGGATGTACTTCTGTAAATGGATATTGTAATGGTTATGATGGTTGTTAGATTAGTTATGTTATTTAGCCATATGTGTAAACTTTCGTTATGTGTTGTTTATGTGATGTGACTTCGCGTGCCCCAGAGGACTTGACGTTATGTTGTTAATGTGAAATGTAATTATGTTTAATGTTTCGTTATATGTTACTTTGTATTATAAAAAAAAATGTGTGCAATGTTTTGTCCTTTGGGGTTTGCACGACGGGCGTTACATACTTCTTCACACAAACACTCTTTCCCTCTAGTAGGTCTGTAGACCTAAATTATTGAACTTATCTCACACTAAACCATCACAAGAAAAAAACTCTTTATACTTTCAGACACCCATTAAATCATACTAAAACATACCTCAAGAACTCCATGGGTCATTTTGAACCAACCCCTTCAAAATCTTGCAACAACGCTGTCATACAAGGCCAATTAGGCCTATTTTACAAATCAACCCTACTTTAATCTTCCTCTCAAGCCCAGATTACCATTGGGAAGTGACAACCAACTTGCAAAGTGACAAAAACCACAATTTTTAGGGTGAGATAAGCCCTCTAACACCACTAACCCCAAAACCCTCAATTTTGCTTGCATAAGGAGGGGTTTAATGAAAATCAACCATCCCAGTCCTATTTCTTCACAAAAAAGCCTCAAACACCTTGGTTTATGTCTAAAAAAACTTAATCTACCCTCAAAAGTTGCTTCCCCCAAGTTTTATATCATTTACCTCTCTCAAACCCCTCTTTTCCACTCAAAATCCACTAATTTCACAACTAGGGCTTCCTACAAACCCCATCAACTCACCTCTCCTGCACTCAAGAAAAATTTAAACACCCTATCCTAACTAATTGGGACCCATTCCACTCAGTTACAGGGTTTACAGAAGGTGGAATGGGTCTATTTACATTTTAGACTTTCAAAACCTTGAAACCCCTATTTTTTGGCCGCCTATAGTGTTTTCACCACCAAACTCTTCAAACACAATAAAATTTAATAAAAACAACTCTAATAGAGGTTCAACACATATATCAGTTGATCTTAAAACAATTTATCCTAAAAACTCATTGTACAGGTCCATACAGACCAAAGAAACAAAAAAATTTCTAGAAAAGCACTATATTTTGAGAGATTTCAAATTGATTTCTTCTTCAAACTTTCAAAATCAGTCCATACAATGAGATTCCAAAGAAATATATACCTTTTCCCTCCTAAAACCAACCAAAAACTAACTCTCAACTCCCATGACCGTTGGGATTCACAAATTTGCATTTTTTGCATCTTTTTTTGATAATTTTGTCATTTTCTTATTGACAACTTTTTGCATATTTTGCAATATTTAGCAATTTGAACCTCCTAACCACCTAATAGAATCATTACATCAAGAAATGGTCTAAATGACCTTATTGTTGAACAAAAGAATCAAAACCACCTAAAATCTATCAAAAGACCCTACTTGACAAAATTTGCACAAAAATGCACTTGGTGACCTTATCAGTATTTATTTATTTGATTTAATCTACTTGATTCTCTTTAAACAATATCTTCGAAATATTAGAACACATTGATGAAGGAGAAGAAATATACAAACCCAGAGACAAAGGAGAATCTTCCCAACTCATCAACACAAATTGCTATATTAGACCCATCCTATATCCAGGTATAATTTTTCCATTTATTATATAAATATGGTCCTGCATAATAAAGGACTATTGAATGTGTATTTTTTGCAAGTCATTGTTTACCGATGTATGCTTATTGCTTCTAAGATAATAAAGAAGGATTTCCTATGATTGAATCGGAATTATGTTGACTATCTAAAATCCACCCTATGGGTATGGCCTGTGGTGAAGTGGTAGGGGCCAAAAAATACCACTTGCGACCAACACCCAATTCCTCAAGAAGGAGGGGCCTGGGGTGAAGTGGTAGGAGCCTAAAAATACCACTTGTGATCACTACCCAATCCCACAAGGTGGAAAGTGTCTTTAAGGGCTAAGACATTGATGGGGAAAGCAGGTGCAAGTTGCCAAGGGGGAGGGTTGTGGTATACACCCTCTTTGGCTTGGAATATGGATTCAAGCATACCCATCATGTTGCTTCTCCCAAATTCCTAATTTATTTTCTTGTTGATAATCTATAGATGAGATGCAATTGTCTAACCCTAATAAGCATATATACATATTTGAATATATTATTCATGTGGTGAATGTGGGATTCCAATCCAAGTTTACATTATTAAAGAGATTTATTTAATAAGGTGAAACCCTAACCTTAATTTTTTGCAATTTGTGATCAATAGGTGAATTCTAAAGAAAATTAGGTTAGGGGATATTACATCACCAAAAATTTAAATAGATAGATGATGGAAATAGTGGTTTCTAGGTCCCTTTGACACCATCTAGCCCATAGTTGGATGCTCCTACATCAAATTCGTTAGGTAAGAAGAAATGTTCCATGAACATTTGAAATTTTTTGGGACTGAAATCTCATCTTTGTATTTGATCTAGAGAATCTCTTCATCTTCTTGAATTTTCTTCATCAATCCATATTTTTTTATTTTATTTCATTTGTGTCTTCTTCCTTTGCTTATCCATCTATATAACACTTATTTACTTTTGCACTAGTTTCTTCTTCATAATAAGGATACAAATTCTTCATTTTAAAAATTCGTGACATATTTACTTTTTTTTGGAAGCTCTAACTCATAAATACTCATTGTAAACTCCTTCAAGACTTGGAAAGGTACTAGTACATTCCTTTTTAACTTATCATGAATCCTTCTTATAAATATTTCCTTCTGTACATGAGAAAATATCGAATCCCACCTTGAATTTTTTGCCTCTTACTCTTGAAATCAACGTAATTAGTCTCCCCTTCAATACCACTTCCATCCTTGTTGTTACTTTCTTCATATGAATCACTTCCAACTTCCTTTGATGTCTTCAACAATTGATATCATACTGTATATTTGTTGTCTATTTCAACCTTTTCCTTCAATGGGCTTAAATTAAATTTATTTCCTTCCTTCACAAAAGTGTACATATTTCTTCTTCCATCATACATAGCTTCTCTACCAAACTGTTAAGGTCTACCCAAAATAATGTGGCAAGTATCAATAAGCATTACATCACATATGATTTCATCTTTATAGTTACCAATCTGAAAATTAACTAAGCATTTCTCACTTATCACTAATTGATGTTCTTTTTGTAACCATAAGACCTTGTGCAAATCAGGGTGCTTAAGCTTCTTCAAATTGAGTTTCTCCACAATTTATTGAGAGACTAGATTATCTATATTTTCATTGTCCATAATCACCTTGCAACATTTTCCACTTGATTTACACACAATCCTAAATAAATATCTTCTCTATTCAAGTTCTTGTTTATCCTTCTCCGATTTTAACAATACTCTCTTGAACATTAATGATTCTCCTTGTTATAGTTCTTCTCTATGTTGAGGTGATGCAACACTTTCAGCATCTTGTGCAACATGATTTTAATCCTACTCTTTCTACTATTGTTTTGTTGTATTTGAGGATATTCAAATTCCCCATGCCCAACTCCACATTGGTAGCATGAACCTATAAAGCCTCTTCCTTTACCTCTCCCATAAGGTCCCCTTCCTCTTGAGAAATATCCTCTTCCTCTTGTACCTTGATTGAAATCATTATTTTATGTAGTATCAATTTCTTCTTCACATGCTTGTGTTCATCTACTACTATTTTCTTTTCCTTTTTCCAATAATGGACCTTCCTCTTCCTCTTGAATCACTTTGTTTCCTTTTGGATAACTTCTTCCTTTAAGGTGCATTGATAAGTTTCCTCTATGCTTGTAAATTTTATCAAATTAACTTCATCTTGAATGTCAAAATGTAATCCATTTACATAATGTGCTATCTTTTCTAGATCATCTTTTGTTTCCAACACTTATAGTGAAATTGTCAAACTCCTTGATATATTCATTTACATTTGCTTCCCTTTGTTTCAAGTTTTGTAACCTTTTAAATAAACTCAATTGATAACTAAAGGTAAGAATTTTTCCTTCAACTTCGGCACCATTTTAGTCCAACTTTTAATTTTTCTTTCCCTTTTCATTGTCTTTCAATATGTGAAGAGTCCCACTAGAAAGTTGCATCACCTTTTAACCTTATGCAAGAAAGTTTAACCTTCTTGGATTCTTTTGTAGACTTTTAGTCAAAATATATCTCCATCTCAACAATCCAATCTATAAATTCTTCACCATTCAAGATTCCATTATAATAAGACATATATCTTAGGAGTACTCCCAATCCTCATGATGGCCCTGAGAAATATGGTCTCAACAACATCCCCTACTTCTTCATATCCTTGAGCTTCCTAAGTCACCTCTCCCTCTTCAACACTCAAATCTTCTAGATGAACTCCCCTCCTTTGGGTTGTCTCTATTGTAGCCAATCTTTCTAGGATATCCCTCATTCCTTGAGCTACTATGCAATTATGTGTGGTCCAACTCTCCCACACCATCTACATGCACCCCACCTAAAGTTCATTTGTTTCCAACATCTTCTCCAACACTAAAAAATCTCACTCAACACAAGTAAGGACCTTACCCTGATACCAATTGATGCAATCCTAAGATGGGTACCTATAACGAGTAGCCAAATTGGGTGACTTCTAAGAAATTTAAAAATAATTTAGCAATAACTAATAACAAAACTTTGCTAATATTTTAATGAAATGGTTACTAGAAATCATCTATATGCAACAATTACTATAACTCAACAAATGATTAATATAACTTGGACAATGCACATGGATGGCTTATATGAGCTATAGGTTTACATGGGCATACAAACCTATTTGCATACATATTACCAAATGTTTGAAGACACAAACTACATCATACATGGACACTACACATATTATCCTTATTGCATACATGATCCCATCCACACCTACAAAATACATACATACATACATACATACATACATACATACATACATATCCTTACATGGCCCAACAACCAAGTGAAGCATCAAAAGTAAACTACACTCAAACTCAAGATTGTTACCAAGATTTCTACCCATTTTTAGACTCCTTCAAGACTAATACCACATAAAAAAAATACCAAAAAATTATATCGACTAACTTAAATCTTCCTTCTCTTCCCTTTATGTTTCTATGCCTTTGTTTGATGTATTTGCTTACATATAAATATAGGTGAAAAGACTACAACATAAAACAGTTACACATAAGGATGGGAATCACCATTATTATCCACCATGGCCATACTCTATCTTTGAGACTCACCTTCATCATACTAGGATACGATCTTTTGCTAAATGGAGGAAGGAAATTTTATGACTTAGTCACCACCATAAAGGAAGCAGCTTCCAAAAAATAAGAAAAAAAAAACCAAGAATAGTCGTTGTATATTTAAATGGCTACATGATGGGAATAGTGGTTTCTAGGTCGCTTTTCCCCCATCTATATGTCACTCCCTTAATATTAAAGCACATTGGGTTATGAATACTCATCCTGTGGCTATCTTAACTCTTAATTAAGTCATATTATCATTATTATATTGTTATTTAATAAATTACATTGGCCTAGGGCTTATATAAGCTTATATAAGTCAGGTTGGGTGATATCCTAGGCATAAATAGGTATATATAGGAGGTAGTGAGTCTTATTTGATCACCATATTGTGAATTGTGTTCTCATCAGAGATATTTGGAGGATTTCCCCTCAAAGTGGCTTGTTATTATCAATTATTATCAAGTATTTGCAACATATTTTCTATCATATTCTTCTATTTTGCAAGTTATTTCATTACAAGTGGTATTAGAGTATGATCTTGGCACCATAGAGGCAAGGTGTTTTCTTAATATTGGAGGCCATTTTGGGAAGAGCATAACTCTCATATTTTAGTGAATTTTTCTTTGATTTTTAAAGGGTTTTTAAGACCATATTCAAGAAACTATAATACATATTTTAGAAGAATTAGAGAAAAAATGCTTGATTTATTGTATAATTAGGGTTTCTTCCCAATTTATTTGGAAAGTGCATATCTCCCAAATCTTAACAAATTGGTTCCTAATTTTTAGTGGGTTTTTGAATAAATAATAGATAAGACTACAATCCAAATTTTAGAGAATTTGAAGTATAAATAAGTGATTTATCACAAAATTAGGGTTTCCAAAAAACTCACTCTCAAGGTTACAAATCACCTAATTTTTGGCATATTTTCTAGGAAAGTGCAACCTAGGCCCTAGTAAGTCACAACAAAACTTTCAAATTATTTTAAATTTATTTGTGTGATTTATTACAAAATTATTTTCTACCATCATGACAGGGCTTGCAATAAGAGGCAAAAAGAATGTTACCACATCGAGGAAATATTTAGAGAAGTATGAGGTAGAAATTGAGGATATTAACCCTAATGATGAAATTAAAAAATTCAAGGGTGATATTTCATCATTGGAGAAGAAGATGACCGAAGAGTTTTTTTCAATAAAAAGGGACATGCAAAGGGATATGAGTGAGTTGAAATCACTTATTCAAGGTATGAAGTATAAGGGAGAAGATTCATCTAGTAAGGAGGAATACATTTTTTTGTTAGACATGAATTATTTGGGCTTGACTAAGATTTCAAGAAGGATGATCCCTTTAATATTCGTATGCTTAGGAAATTCATACCCAAGTTGGATATGAGAAAGTTCGATGATAAGGATCCAACTAATTGGCTTTTCCAAATGGACAGTTATTTGATCTTCATCATGTTCCTAGTCAATAGAAGGTGGTTATGGAATCATTATACCTATAATTGGATCAATTCATTTGGTACCATTAGTTATGTGATGAAAAGAGAAAGAAGGGTTGTGTGGTCACATGGTCAACTTTTCAAGAGGAACTTGCTACCCATTATGGAGATAGCTTTATGGATAGCTACTTCTACAACTCACTAAATTAAAGAAAATAGATATGGTCAATGAATATATTCAGAAATTTCAAACCCTTTATCTAAGAGTGGATAATGTGACAAAAGAAAATTTGAAGGAATTATTTCTAGGAGGTTTAAAGGATCACATAAAATATGAGGTACGTTTGTTCCAACCAAAATCCTTATCACAAGTGATACTTATGGAAAGACATGTTGAGGAGAATTTTTTGGCCAATAGGTGGCAAGGGATTGTAAATGTAAGTGAAAGAATATCTCCTCAACCTACTAGGTTAACTCCACAACAAATTGAAGAGAAGAGAGAAAGACGGTTGTGTTTTAGTTGTGATAACAAATAAAATCGAGGGCATAAATGCAGTGAAAAGAAATTATTCTATATTGAAGGTCCGAGTGATGAAGAAGAGGAAGAACTGATATTAGATGGTGAAATGGAGTCAAATGAGGAATCACATGATTCCCAAACAATTATTTATTGTCATGCACTCTCAAGTTTTAGTGCCCCACAAACTCTCAAGGTAGTGGGTTTCTTAAAGAAACAAAAAGTAAGTGTTGATTGACTCGGGTAGTACTCATAATTTCATCAACAAAAAGTTGGTTACTCATCTCAATTATTTTATATATCTAGCTCCAGAGTTTCAATTCTTGATTGCAGATGATGATACTCTTATTATGAAAAATAAAATAGCATTGTTATCAATGGGATATTATCACCTTGATAGCCCAATGTATGTTATATCCATGGGTGCAACAAATGTTGTTTTGGGAGTACAATGGCTTACTACTTTGGGAACAATTGAGATGAACTTCCAAGAACAATCCATGAGCTTTCAATTAGAAGAAAATATAGTAGAGCTAAGAGTATTGAAGGAAAAGTCCCCACAAATGGTAAGTTCTCATCAAATGCAAAAGTTTCTTAAGAAAGGAGCTGATGGATTTGTGGCCCAATTAGGTTCATTAGAAGCCTATCAATCTAATACTCCCACACATCTATATTTACAAGTAATTATTGATCATCACTCGGTGGTTTTCAGAGATTTTCCTAAAGGACTTCCTCTTAATAGGGATCATGATCATGCCATACAACTAGTTCCAGGGATCCAACTACCCAACATTAGGCCTTACAAGTACCCACATTTACAAAAAAGTGATATTGAAAAGATTTCTTAGGAGATGCTAAAAGCAAGAATTATTAGGCATAGCCAAAGTGCTTACTCCTCACTTGTGGTGATGGTGAATAATAAGGATGAAACTTGGTGCATGTGCGCAGACTATATAGTGCTCAACATGTACACCATCAAAGATAAGTTTCATATTCAAGTCATTGATGATTTGTTAGATGAATTAAATGGAGCTATGCATTTTACAAAGTTAGATAGATTAGATCAAGTTATCACCAAATTTGAATTAAGGAAGAAGATATTTTTAAGACAACATTTAGGACTCATGAGGGTCATTATGAGTTTTTGGTGATGCCATTTGGTCTTACCAATGCACCATCTACATTTCAAAGTTTTATGAATTCCATGTTTAAGAAATTCTTGAGGAATTTTGTATTAGTATTCTTTGATGATATATTGATTTATAGCAAGACATGGGAAGAACACTTGTAACATGTAGATCAAGTATTACAAGTTCTAGAAGATCATCAACTTTATGCTAAGCCATCCAAGTGTGCCTTTGGTCTCAATGAGGTAAAATACTTGGGACACTTAGTTTCACATGAAGCAGTAAAGGTGGATCCTAACAAAATTAGGGCTATCATGGAATTTCCTCTTCCCAAAATTATTAATAAATTAAGGAGTTTCCTAGGATTTATTAGATACTATAGAAGGTTTGTGAATAACTATGGTCATATAGCAGCACCCCTCACAACTTTATTGAAGAAGGATTATTTTCACTGGAATGAATCCGCTAATGTAGCATTTGAGATATTGAAGGAGGATATGTGTATGATTCCAGTGCTTGCCACTCTTGATTTCACCAACTATTTTATTATGGAATGTGATTCTTCAAGAAATGGTATAGGAGCAATTCTCATGCAGGAGGGTTGACCCATTTCTTTTGAGAGTCATCAATTAAAGGGTAAGAATCAACTCAAACCTATTTATTAGAAGGAAATGCTAGCTATTTTTCATGCAATAAAATAATGGAGGCCTTATCTAATGGGTATACACATCAAGGTTAAGATAGATCATGACAGTCTAAAATATTTTTTGGAACAAAGATTATCTTTTGAAGAACAACAAAAATGGGTCACTAAGATGTTGGGATATGATTTTGAGATTGTATATAAGAAAGGGAAGGAAACTGTTGTGGTAGATGCACTATCTAAGAAGGATGAAAGGGATGAAACATTATTGTGTCACTTCAATATTATAACAAGATTGGGTAGTAGAAGCCAAAGCAGAGTGTTAGAATGATGTTGCTACAAGTAATCTCATTCAACAATTACAGAGTGATCCTAGTAGTTCAAATAAGTTTTTTTGGAAGGGATATACTTTGTGGTATAAAGAGTGAATGTATCTTTGCAAGGATTCCTCTCAAACAAAATATTCTCATAGAGCTTCATGAGTCTCTAGTTGGCGGTCATTCAATATTTTTGAAGACATCATCGGGTCAAGAAAGACTTCTTTTGGGAAGGGCTAAAAGAGGATGTTCAAAAACTTGTGGCAAAATGTTTGGTTTGTCAAAGAAATAGAGGAGAAAATTAAGACACCTGGTCTCTTGCAACCCTTAGTTATCTGTATCCAACATTGGGAAGAGGTCTTGATGGACTTCATCACAAGGCTTCCACAGTCTAATGGTAAGAATGTCATGGTGGTAGTGGATCACCTCAATAAATATGCACATTTTATTATATTATCACATCCTTTTACAACAAGTACAATGGAAAAATCATTTTTGGAGAATATTCAAAAGCTACATGGTATACCTAAGGTTATTGTCAGTGACTGTGGTCCTATCTTTACTAGTAATTTTTGGAGAGATTTATTCTCATGTTTGGGTACTCATTTGGCTCATAGTTCTTCATACCATCCTCAATTTGATGGGAAAACATTGGTTGTTAATAAGTGTTTGGAAGGATATCTACATTGTTTCACTTTAGATAAGAAGTCTCAATGTGCAAATTGACAACCACTAGCAGAATGGTGGTATAACACGCCCTTCCATAGTTCATAAAAAATGTCTCCATTTATTGCACTATATGGTATATCATCCTCTATCCATCACATAATCATTGAAGATGACACCAATAGTTCACGCTATGGAGGACCACATGCTTCATCAACAAAAAGTACTTTCAAGACTTAAAGAGAATCTATCCATGGCCCAAAATTGAATGAAGTAGCAGGAAGACTAGCACTATAGTGAAAGAAGTTTTGAAGTTGGGGATTAGGTTTTCTTGAGATTGCAAACTTACAAGAAAATGTCACTAAAGCAATAAACAAATAATAACAGGTTGTTCCCGAAATATTATGGCCCATACCAAATCATGCAAAAGATAGTGTTTCCTACAAGCTTGAATTGCCACCAACAAGAAATATAAATCCAAATTTTCATGTTTCTTGTTTGAAAAAGGTAATTGGGAATAATATACCTACTTAGACAATATTACCTGAGCTTGATGAAGAAGGAAGAATCATATTGGAACTAGAGTTTATTCTTAAAAAACATACAAGTTTAGGACTAGAACACTCACTTATTATCTCATCCAATGGAAGAATTTACCAATTTAAGATGCCACATGGGAGGATGATTTCATTTAGAAGCATCTGAACTTGATTAGCATTGAGGGAATGCTTCTTTGAAGAGGGGGGAATGCTATTCCCAAAACATTAGAGCACATTGGGTTATGAATAATCAGCTTGTGGCTATCTTAAATCTTAATTAAATCATATTATCATAATTACTATATTGTTGTTTAGTTAATTAGGTTAGCCTAGGGCTTATATAGGGTTATCTAAGTCAGTTTGGTTATATCCTATACATAAACAAGTATATATAGTAGGTAGTGAGTCTTATTTGATCATCATATTGTGAATTGTTATTATCAAAGATATTTGGAGGTTCTCCCCCTTAAAGTGGCTTGTTATTCTTAGTTATTATCAAGTATTTGCAACATATTTTCTATCACACTCTTCTATTGTCAAGTTATTTCATTACAATCTAGTCCTTAGTTGGGTACTCTTGCATCACATTATACCCACATGGCCTCCCCTTGGAGGGGATTGGTGGAGTGACTTGTCCTTTAGTGGGAAAAACAATTTCAAAGAGAAACTTCTCTATATCAGAGAAAAATAAAGGATCATATGAGGTTGTGGTTCGCGTTCCTCTTCTTGGTCCTTTGCTCTTTAACAATAAAAATTGATTATCCTCTTCTTTTTCAAGTGACTCTCCTAATCCTAACAAGATGGGGCCCGATTTGGATAAGCATTGTAATTCTAATCAAATCAAATCTTTCTAATGTATTATGGATTTAAACCATCTTAAGAGGTGATCTTAATATTTTGTGGAATTTCACCACTTGCTTTGCTTCCCCTTGTTGGTGTAAATAGGTATTTTACCTAATTAGTCAATTAGTGGGCCTTATTTGTATGTTAAGTCCACTTAGGCCCTAGGCATATTTTTAGAAGTATCAATTGTCTAGAAAAGATCTTATCCTATCTCATCTTCTTTTTAAATTTTATTTAATTCATGAATCTTAGGTCATTTAATAATAGCATAAGTCATTTAACATTTTGCATTAGGTAGTTCATCACACGTTGCCTATATAAGAAAGGTCATTGTACACTTTTTTAGTATACCTCATCATCATATTTGATAGATCTTAATGTGACCAAAGTCATACTATGGACTAAATATGCTAGATACAAATGAATTTAAACTATATTTAATCCCCCTAAGCAATGATCCCAATGAGATATTCAAAATTTCAAAGACTAAGAACCCATTAAACTAACATGAAAAACACAAAAACATAATGGAAACCTATTCTAAGACTTCAAAATTTATCCCATTGGTGGAGTGGTGTTGCATTGATGTGGAATGGAGACCCTTTCCCAATCCCTTGGATAATATGAGTTGTTCCAATCAATTTTATTGATGAAAATCGATGAAACTGATGAAATGTGAAAGAAACATGGTATAAAACTAGTTTGACATCATGAAGAATATGAGTTCTAAATGCTAAAGTTATTGATGGAGATGGATGAAATCTATGCTAAATGGAAACAAGGTTCAAAGATGCAAGCCATGGATGCAAAATTATGCTAAAATGGATGCAAACGTAGCTAAAATGTAAGCCATTAATGGATGCTTAAGCTAATATGGATGAAGATTAAGCTAAAAGCTAAAAAATCCTAAATATGGATGCAAGTGAGTATGAATTTCAACAACATAACTTTTCTATCAAAATATGGATCCATTTCTCTCCAAATCGTGGAGTATTTATAGGAGAGCAAATGAAGAATCAATGGTCAAGATGAAAAAGATCAATCAATGGTCAATATATAATCAAGGGTGAATACATTGATCAAGGATTCTCATAAATGGATGAGAATCAAAGATCACATGGATCAAAGAAAGCATCAAGGGTTCACAATGATTCAAACAAACACACTTTGTAACAACTTTGAAAGTTTGTTAGGAAAGAATATTCCATTTTTTGGAGCCAAATAGGAGAATATTCCTTTCGAATATTCTCTATGCAAGTGAATGGGTGAGGAAAATTAGCAATTAGTAATTAAAACTAAGTTTTAATTGTGCAACTTGAAGAATATGAGGATATCTATTAAATAATTGATTTATTTAATGAGAGGAGGGTGCAAATGACATTTAATTAAATAATTTAGGATTATTTAATTAAATGAGAAGACTTAGGGGGTTTAAATTAAATATTTTGGTTTATTCAATTAAACAAGATGAGAGGTGAAGGTGAAAGGGGGTGAATTAACCTAATTAGGTCAATTAGATTAATAGACGAAAATGACACATTTAATTAAATAACTAGGCTTATTTAATTAAACAAGCAAAAAGAGGATGAAATTCAAGACGAAACGATGTTAGTGACTAGATTCAAGTGTGTAATACCATTCAAGAAAATTTTAAGTGTCTACACTTAATATCAAGCAAGCTTGTTTCTTGCATACTCTCTTGTGGACAATTTTCATTTTTTTCAGGTGGTCTTGGGTATTGAGATGATCTTCAGCTCCTACATGGTATTAGAGCCATGGCCATGAAAATTTCTTCTTAGATTTGAGGGTAGAATTATTGCTAGTGAGAGATCTTGGTGGATTTTAGTAAGGTTTGTTGCAGGTATGAGTAGTTGGTGTTGTCATTGATGTCAAAAAGCATGTGTTGTCATTGGTGTCAACTGCATGAGAAGAATATTGTTGCAAGAGTATGTGTAGTTGTTGGTATTGTCTATGGGGTGATCCTACAATAGTGGTTTACAATTTTTGGCCAAACTGGACACTAAAATAATTTTTTCTAACTAAATCTTCACTTTCGGGCACCTATAGTGGCCAAACCATGAGGAATTTGAAGATGATGCAAACTAGAGTTTCGTGACATTTTGTCTGTAGATTCTAAATATATTTTTTTTCAAAATTTTTGGAATAAAATTGCACCTCTTTTTCCATCTCCCTCAAAACTAGTTTTTTTTCAGAAAACAACATTTTTAAGGAGCGACGCTCATCGTATAGCGCATAACTTTTTTTCCATGAAGGATAAAATTCTAATTCTTTCAAATTTAGATTTGTAACTCCGATATCTAGTGCTTCCACTTGGTTAGATAGTTTTTTATTGAATATTTTTTCTTTAATCAAGTTTTGAAGTCAAACAAATTACAATTCAGACATAGGCAGACCGTATAATGTGTAACTTTTTTTGTATGTATCAAAATTCTTTTTTTTGTTGTTGGATCAAGGACTTCAATATCTAGTGCACTATATTTTTCAATTTTTTTTTTGATAATCTGCTATTTTTCCACATGTGCAGAACAAAGAGATTGACTTTCGGTGAAAAACCTATGTTTAATAAAACTAAAAAAACAAATACATAATAAAACTAAAAATTATTAAAATTATAGTTGTTGGATAGCTTGTTTCGAGGACTACCTGATTCTAGTTGGGTTTGTGAAGTATCCTCCATTTTCATCCTCAACCTAAGCTTCGAAACACAAAATTCTTGACTTTTTTTATGCCAGGGGATGATAAGGTGGGAATTAGGGGGTTCGAGCGAACCCCAAGGGGTTTGCTCGAATTAGGGTTCATTCAAACCCCCTCTCAAAAAGTGTTTTTCTTTGTTTTCATGGCGGGAATGGGGTCCACCTTGCATTTAACTAGTTCGCATGAACCAGGGTTCATTCAAACCTTTTTTTGGTTCGCTCGAACTAAAGGGTTCATTTGAACCCAAAAACCCAATTTTTTTTGTATGGGGTCATTTTTTTGCCACTATTCCTTCCTCACTCAAATTGTAAACCACTTTTGTGGGTTTACCCTATGTTGTTGCATTGATGATTCTTTGATTACTTGTAGTATGTTGTCATTAGTAAGCTATTGGTGTCAACCTCTAGTGTTGCTTTGATAAGATTCTATCTATGGTGAAGGAAGTGATGGAGATGATGAGGATGTGTTCTTGATGCTTGGTTTCCAAGTGCTTTTGATAAAATTTGATAAAAAGAGGAAACAATGAGTTGCAACGTGTTCTGGTTAACGAGTAGTGTCTGGTGTCACTATGCATTTCTTCTAGGTTGAAGATTTGTCTATACATTTTAGATATGTTGATTAGAGGCATTCAAAGGTGTTGTATTCATAATTTGGTGTGTTGGATCGTTGTGCAGAAGAATTTGTGTTCACCAGTGTGTGAACAGTGTATTGCAAAGGTGTTTGGGAGAAATGTTTTTTCTTCGTCTTTCTTTGTCTTTCTTCGTAACTCAGTTTTAGGTTTTGCAGATTTGAAGGTGTGTTGATAG
>VDFB02047230.1:20125910-20585458 GCA_007258455.2 Sequoia sempervirens | reverse complement strand
CATCATATGTATTATACTCTTCATGTTTGGTTGAAATATGTGGTGAGGAGGAGGATAAAGTGATAGGTTGTGAGATGGTGGAGGTAGGAGTTAAATTGGTTTAAGGGTTGTGGTATCATAAAATGAGCATGAAAGAATCTATGTGGGTGATGATTTCCCACAATGATCTACCATCATAAAAATTGACATATGTCCCTAAAAAACACTGTAAAGAAAGTGGATAGATGAAACCTAGTGGTCATATGGATACTAAGGTATATGAAAAGGGATTACAAGAATGGTGGGCACATATCAGTAGTGAAGAATAGGCAAGGTGATATTACTAGCCATTTGGAAATAAAGCATGTGATTTGGCTTATTTACACACTATAGAGAAGTAATAATAGTCAATTATAATGTAAATTGTGAATGAATTTTGTGATGATATAATATGAGAATTGAAACCAAAGAGAATGTGAACTAGGCATAAAGCATGAATTTAAGCACTCATATTTTAAGGTTTGTCTTATGGGCATGATACCAAGAAAATTCCTTCCAATCTTGAATTAGACTTCTTACTGTGATCAGGAATAAACATGGTCCTAGAAATGAGCAACAACACAAAACATGCAAGAAACCACCTAAATACCTAACACCTCAAGATTGGGCTAAAAGTTAAACCTAACAAAATAGATAGAACGATAATACCTTTTTAAGCTGCTCCTTTGGTTGGCCCTTCGATTGTTGACATGATATATGCTCCTCTTGATGGAAAAAGATGCAAGAGTAGGTGCAAGATGGATGAGAAATGGATGGAAAATAGATGAGGATGCTATGTTGTATGCAAGGAAATGAGAATTCTAGCTAAATATGGCTCAAATAAATTTTTTGCAAGAGTTTGGTTAGCACAATGATCAACCCCTTAAATGAGAGAAAAAAGTGGGTATTCATAGAGGAAGTTGAATTCTCTAGAGAATTCAACGGTTGAGATTTATCCAACAAGGTCAAGATGAAGGGCTATGGTGAGTTGAGGACTCACAAGCCCTCACATCTTGACATGTGGAATGTGAGATGGCTTAGGGATGGTGATGTGTAAATGAGGTGGAAGGAGGTTACATGAGGTGTGAAGAAGGACAAGTATTTTAGGTGTGAATGAGGAAGATTTCCCCAAAAGAACCCCGTCCTTTCAAGTGGAAATGAAAGTGAATTTTGAGGAATCTCAAAAATCCCATGGGAAAAGGGAAGAGAAGGAGAAAACAATGTGAATTAAAATTATCGTGACTTCTAAGAATTCAAGTATTTTACAAGGTTCCGTGGAAGCCTTTGTCCACATGTATCTTTCGATGCAAGCGATTCTAGAAGATGCACAAGAGATTGTAGAGAATAAATGTGGAATTAAAATCTGCATGTGAAGAGTGGGTCACCAAGAAAGGAAATGAAAAGGTTGACTAAAAGGGAATGCTGTGGCTAATGACTTTGATTAAAGCCAGCAAAACAATGCTGACAATATAATTAACTAAAGCATTGGAAGCAAGTGGCAAATGTGGAGGATGTGACATAATCCGAACTACAAATTAATTAAAATTAATGGTAGATTAGAAGAGGACGGGCTAAGAGAACTAGAGAAACCACGGTAAAAAGCTGGAGATGTGACAATGAGAGAGAAAAGAAGAATTAAAAATTGGCTTAAATTCAAAGAGGTTACATGACTAAATTAAATAAAGTGGTATATTTATTTAATTTAGAGAGGACAAAAGGTAAAAGTATTTAATTATTAAATTAAATACTTTAGGAATCTTATGCAAATGATGAAATATTAATTAAATGAATGATTTAATTAATATCAACAAAGTAGACCAGTAAAGGGATGAATAAGGAGACAACTTTGACCATATGGAAGTGGTCAAATTTGGATGTCTACACTTACTAGTGAAATTTTATAATTATTCAAACTATAAAATATCAAATTGAGATGGAAAAGAGGGTGTATATTCAACTTCAAGATTCAATTTTTAATTGCACAAAGTTGTCTCATTTGTTCTTGGCTTCGCACTCTTCCAATGCGATTTTTTGAATAATTTTTTAAATGACGTTGAATTCTATATCAATTTAATATAATTGGTCAAAATAATAAAAACAATAATTAAGAATCATTAAATTAAAAAAATAAAATAAAAATCATTCTAATTCTTCAAAGCATGAAAATAATCATCCAAACTATAAAATTCAATTTAAAACATATAATTATAATCTTGTACATCAAGGAAACTAGAAAAATGTGATATATTTGTCAAAGAATGATTGAAATTTCTCAAAATTATAATAAGTGTGTTTCTATGTTAGGGAATGCATAGTTTGTAGGGTAAAACATAGCATGCGGGTCCAAAATCATGGTATGCACATGCTTTTTGTCCATTTTCCATTTTTTACTTGTAAAATATACACTCCCACTATATCTTGCCTTGGATATTTCCAACCCTCAAGGTTGGATTTTCTGTGGGCATCTAACCCAAAGGTGCATGTTCTAAAAATATATAAAAAATCACCTATCATATTTTAATGATGATATAATTTTTTTTCATAATAACATTAAACTCTCTCTTCTCTTTCTAAACATATAATTTTTTCTACATTTCAAATACGTTAAGGTTTTGATCTTCAATTTATTTTTCCAATGTAATCTTTTTTGCTACAAACCTATGTATAGTATTTTTAATCTCATTTGTTTATCCATTCATCTAAATTTGAAACAAATTATAATTTTACATTCTAGACTCTATTCTATACATATTTGAAAAAAATATATATTTGATTATTTTTCAAAAAAAATAGTGGGGAGTACACAAATTTTCATTTTTAGGATGCATCCACTTTGAAAATTATGGTGCTAGCTAAGTTTCCACCAAAACAATTTGTTAAATACTTTTTAAAAGTCAACATTTTAGGGGAGCACACTTGATACTATGATATATTTTTGTGACAAAAATAGGAGCACTTGTATGCCCCCCCTATTTGAATCTCTTAATCTCCACCATTTTAAAATAAAATTAGTATTTTAGAAATTAGATTTTGAGCACTTTGAATCTTGTTCTTGTCACTTCTTTGAATTTTGAGCATGACTATCTTTGATTTCACATCTAAGATAACACATTACTAATTTAAAAAAAAGGAACGGCTACTTTTGACCTCTTTTTGGTCCCCCATTTCTATGCACAAAAACATTGATATTTTAATTCAACAAACATACTATCTCTATTAGAAGTACCAATATCATCTATTTGAGGAATGAATTCTAGTATACATACCCATATTTTTATCTTTCCAAGTAGTGTGTTATCTCCTTACTTGGTCTATTACATATTCATATCTGTGTGCATCTATTGAATGACTTGTTTCTAATTTTATTGTTTGACTTGTGAATTAGTTCTATATTTGACCTTGAATAGATTCACTACTCTCCACTTAGGGGAAATTTTATTTATTGATAAAGGTCTTCAAAAAACTAACCAAATAATTATCTTCGCAGTTGTGCCAAAATGCTAGTTCAAGTTGATTGGTTATCAACTCATCCAATAAAAAAAATAATATATTGGACCACTAGGGTCTTTGAAATATGATAATAATTATATCCTACTTGGCAATGACACCAAGATTTTGGAACTCAAAGTTGTTGATTCCCAAATCCCTAAAGATAATTTTTTTCCTGAGTGCTAGGGGTGTCAAATTTAAGGGAGGAAGAACTCACACTTATGATGAGGTAGGGAAACTATGAACCAATTTACTAAGGTAGGTAATATATTCATCAACTTTAGACTCTAATAGGCCTAGGAAGGCTTCCCTAAGGTGTTTTTCTAGATATAACTATAAGAAATGGACATATAACTTGACATACATTATACACAACACATAGTACAACTGCTTATTTATGTCACTAAATATTTGTATGCTATTATGAAAATTCAAGGTTTTGCATAGACATAAAATAGATGAAAAACTATGAAAAATTTCTAATAATGTGATTATGATTACCCCTAAATTTATTATGCACATATATACATGTAAGTTAATAAAACTAAAACAAAAAAATAAAAAGTGAAGTTTATTTTTTATTTTATTTTAAGTGTGTTAGTGTGATGGGAGGTTGAACATCAAGTAGACAAGTGCCTTATATCTAGTTTAGCTTGATAGATTCTTAAGTTTCATACAAACTAATGAATATAATGATATTAATCCACTTTGTGATACCTAAATGAATATACCATTGTCGAAGACCATACCTTCTAACTTCACACATTAGCTATTCTCTATGTATGCAGTGAGTAGATTAATAAAACTATAGAATATCAAAATGAACATGACTTAGTAAACTCTGAATAAGCCCATCTATTCCTTATGCCAAAATGAAAATATATATTGTAAAATATTTATAACGATTTAATAGTCACATAGATCACAAAGTAATTGAGTTAACACTCAAACCACTAAAATGCCATTAAGAAGATGTATGAAATCTTTAGGAATGTTCATACACAATATACAAGGAGACATTCACAAGATATTGGATTTGTATATTTAAATTTATTCTATTGGGATTACAATACTATATATACCCTTTGGATGAAATGCAAAACATTATAATACAAAAATGGATTTACCCTCTTATTGGAAGGAAAATCCTATTGGTTTGAAAAAAACATTTCGTTCTTTCTTTGCAACCTATTCTTCCATTTTTTTATTAATGAAAAGCTAAAACTATATATCATTCAATGCCAAAGAGGAACCTTAGAAAAATATACACAATCACCTAAAAGTATGGAGGTTGCCCATGCTTTCTCATGTCACCATCACATGGCCTTGTAATAGGAAGTGTGCAAGATTCATCTTTTTTTTTCACATTCATGTTGAGCTCTTTACTGACCTCCTAGGTGTTGAACACTTGGAATACTGAGAGGGGTGGGGGGGTGAATCAATATTCACTATCATTAACTTCATCAACTTAAACATACATTCAAAACATCTCTTAAAACTTGCAGAAATGGAAAGGAACAATTAAAGCATGCATCACAACACATAACACAATAACATCATATTTATGTGGAAAAATTGAAAGGGAAAAACACAATGAGGTTAGCTCACAATATATTTTAACTGGTTACAATGGAGATTACAGAATGGTGGACTCATTGTCCAAGGACTCACTATCCAGAAAGAAAGAATGGATCACTGTCGATGGCTCACTACCAAGGGATCACTACCTAGAATGGAAAAAGATAGAAGAAAGGGTGGCTCACTACCAAAGATGAACTTCTAACAATACATCTACAACATGTTGAAATTATAGATCCAATTAAGTGTAGAAAATTGACTTAACACACTTCATGCTTCACCACTATCACACTTCACACTTCCCTCTACATCAGATCTCACACACACACTCTTGAAAAACCTCAATTCCACCTTCAAACAATGAATTAACCTTGTATATATACATACATCTACTGCAAACACCTATCATCAATTAGGTCAGCCTAATTGGATGAAACATGCAACCTCATAACCTGTCGGCATAAAACTCCATAACACACACCTTGAGGAATAGAACAAAACATGTACAACACCAAAATAGTTCTACATGATCTATAATCACTCCCATGAATCCACTCCATACATAACTTAACTCTGCATGACCCCAAAACCCTTAGGTCAACACCACATAACAAAATTGGTGAAGCTAGAACTGAATGAACCAACTATTCATTCACAACTCAACACACAAACTACCAAACCACTTTCCACTTGGAGTGCACACACCTCTAACACCTTCCAAAACTTCCTCAAAAATTTGTAGCATAATATTCATCTGTGGTGGAATGCAAAGCATTCCAATCATGCACTCTATACTAGTCACTTTGCCATTACTAAGTCCGATACTCTATCACTAATATCTTCAATGCAAAAGAAATACAACCTTGAAACCTTAGATATAAAAACCTTCAACACATGCCATCGACACCTCAAAACTGCATAAGAATATTCTGCATAGTGGAGCAATGCAGACCACAAAACTGTTCATCTAATCACTAAAAATGCACATGGGACTTAGTTGATTCTCCAAAACACTTGGTCTTCTCTTGATCAACACTTCTGCATTTCTACAATGGGCCATTAATGACAACACCATACACCATCCATACATCATCATGCTCATGTTGCCAATAGTAGGTTGTGCATTAAAGAAAGTAATATTGTGATCTCTCGTGGAAACTCAATGGAGAAGTGGACATTACCACCTTGGATTGCATTGCAAGACAAATCCTATAGAATCTATGAGATGAATGATCAATAATTGTTGTGAAGATCCTTGAGGGATGAAACTTAGCCACCTAATTAATGGTGGTATGGATACCCTCATCCTACATCACTAGATTTACATTACAATTCACTCCCTCAAAATAAATAATTATTTTTGGGTGAAAAAGACATGATTGAGTAGTTGTAGGGTCAAATCTAGTTATTAATGACATTCTGGGAAGTGCAAAGGAGTGGTAAAAATGTTTTGGAAAAAAATTAGGAATTCAAAGTAAATAAAGATGTGAGAATGGGATATGTGTGGTTTTTTCTAGGATTGGACATTAGAAGAAAGTCTAAAAGTTACCCAAAACTATGTAGAACATGTGAAAGGAATGAATGGACTGCACAAGAGAAAGTGAAAGAAAATTTTATGGGAATACATATTAGGTGTATAAGTGTGTGTTTGGATGTATAGAAGTTGGGTAGATATTTGCATAAGAATAAATGAATTACAAAAAATCATAGAAGCATTTGTAGTAATTTGATGTGGAAGAAGATTTGAGAAGTGGATATTATATAGGAGGAAATATTGGAGGTCCAAAGTTGCAGCATAATTTTGTAGAAGAGGAAGAAAGGAAATGAAGGAAATGGGAGTGGGGAAAGATCAAAGGTCAAGATGAGAAAGGGATAAGGAAGACATATAGATGAAACTTGAAAATTTTGCAAATGAGAAGATATAGGAGAGTGTGGAGAATCTTTATGAAAGTGGATAAGGAAATGGGAGTGAAAAATCTCCAGATCCATATTTAAATCCTATAAATGATGAATAGGAAAGGAAATAGAAAGAAAGAAGGAGAAAAAAGACTTTGGAATTTTCATATGGAATAAGACTGTGGTATAAAATGTTTAGTTGTCCACTAAAATTTCATAACTTCAAAGAAATGGTAGAAAATAACTAAAAGCGCCTCATACTTAGAATTTATTTCGATTTTTGTAATCTTCAACACATGGTATAAAATATAGGGATTGGGAGGAATAAAATTAGGCTATTTTAACCAAGGGAGACCATTTAAAATTTTGTCATATTGATAAGAACTTATGATTATACTAGACAAGATGCACAAAAAATCATGGACTTAAGCAAATCCTAGCATTATTAAGTTGAAAAGCAACATAGGTTCTAGTTCGAGACATGCACCTATTGAAAACACAATAGAAATCTAGGTAACTATGGTATACAAACAATAGAGGATAGGTAGGACCAATATTTAAGAACATAAAAATAAAATAACACAAACAAGGAAAAGAAAGAAAAATATGTACATAAACTCCAGGAGAGCCTCACCATCACCAGGAGAGCCTCACCATCACGAGAAATATTATTTGGGGTACTAACCATGAAGTGATAGCTCCATGAATTCTCCATCAAGATTATTGAGATAGAAAGTGCCTTGAACATTAATTATTTGAAACTTAATAGGGTCCAACCCATAAGACTTCAAATTTTCCATAGACTTCAAATTTTCCATATTTTCCTTTATCTTAAGACTTGTAGTTCCACAAGAGGATGATATTCCCAACCTAAAAATTTATGTCAATAGCCTTCTTATCGAATAAATAATTCATGTTTTTCTATAATAGTAGGTTTATTTCATGGGAAATTCTTCCCTTCTTGATTCTTCCAGTTCTATCAACTCATGAAATATTAAAGAAACAACATAATCTTTTTCTTCCTCAATTTGCTACAGTAGTTTGTATACTAGAAATTCAAGACTAATAGACATCTTGGCCTTTGTGATATAGACCAATTGAAAGGGGTTCCTACTAATATCCTTATTATAAGTTATCCTACCAAAAATATCTTAAAAGTATATCATCCCATCTCTTCTTGTTTGAATCTAGTGTTTTTTTCTTTGTGATATAGACCAATTGAAAGGGGTTCCTACTAATATCCTTATTATAAGTTATCCTACCAAAAATATCTTAAAAGTATATCATCCCATCTCTTCTTGTTTGAATCTAGTGTTTTTTATGATGGTCATGACCTATTACTAGATTCAACTTGTCCATTTCCTTGTGGATAAAAATGGTATGAATGTGTTAATGTTATCCCATATTTAGAACATATGCCAGTGAGGTTTTGGGATCTAAAACACATTTCATTGCCAACAAGTACCATTTAGGAACACCAAACCTTATGACAATTTTATTTAGAAATAATTCAATCACCACCTTGGATGCAACATTTTCATGTCCATTTCCTTGTGGATAAAAATGGTATGAATGTGTTAATGTTATCCCATATTTAGAACATATGCCAGTGAGGTTTTGGGATCTAAAAATCTAAAACACATTTGGGATCTAAAAAAAAACACATTTCATTGCCAACAAGTACCATTTAGGAACACCAAACCTTATGACAATTTTATTTAGAAATAATTCAATCACCACCTTGGATGCAACATTTTCAGTGAGGATTGCCTCTACCCATTTGGTGAAGTAATCAATGGCCACCAAAATCCATTTTTTTTATTTCTTGATTTCTCAACAATATCTCATATAAAATTAACACTCCATTATTAAAATAGACCCTCAAATGATACAGACATAAGGATGAATGTTCTTGAAAATTTCATATTTCTTAAAAATATATAATAAGCCTCACATCTTTTGAAAAAATTGGCTACATTCAAATGATACAGACATAAGGATGAATGTTCTTGAAAATTTCATATTTCTTAAAAATATATAATAAGCCTCACATCTTTTGAAAAAATTGGCTACATTCTTTAATAATGTAGGCCACCAATATCCTACTCTGATAAGTTCTTGAAAATTTTATATTTCTTAAAAATATATAATAAGCCTCACATGTTTTGAAAAAATTGGCTACATTCTTTAATAATGTAGGCCACCAATATCCTACTCTGATAAGTTCTTGAAAATTTTATTTCTTAAAAATATATAATAAGCCTCACATCTTTTGAAAAAATTGGCTACATTCTTTAATAATGTAGGCCACCAATATCCTACTCTGAAGTTCTTGGCTACATTCTTTAATAATGTAGGCCACCAATATCCTACTCTGATAATCTTACGAGAATAGATGTGAAAAAATTGGCTACATTCTTTAATAATGTAGGCCACCAATATCCTACTCTGATAATCTTATGAGAATAGATGTGAAAAAATTGGCTACATTCTTTAATAATGTAGGCCACCAATATCCTACTCTGATAATCTTATGAGAAGTATCCTGAACATTAAATTTCCTCCACATAATCCTTGGTGGCATTTCCTTAATGACTTTTATGGACTTATCTTGTTCTAAATATTTAAGGAGAAAACCATCAAGGTTTCTTCACATCAATTGGTCTTGGAGCAATACATACCTTTGGGCCACCAATTTCAATGGTTATTTTTTTATCAATCACTCAATACTAAAGGAAAACTTAAAATTTTCAAATAAAAAATAATATCCTTATACCAAAGATAATTATTCAAATAAAAAGGAGGTGCTAAATTAGAGTTCATTTGATGCACTTCTACCACACCCAAACTTTTATTTATCGTCAACCTGGCAAGGCCTTGACATCCATCTATCTCGATAGCCTTAATTTCCATGCCATAATATTCAATATTATCTATCCATTTGTATCTTTTTCTTGATGCCTCTTTCTTTATTGAGATATCCCTTACAATAGTATGAGGGACATAGGCAATGATCTTGGCTCTTGAGATAGGATCTAAAAAAATTAACTACCTTAATGAGAGCATAGCCATGCTTCTCCATGATGGAATAGTTTGCATTTCTCAATTATTAGATTAAAAAATTCGTTGCTCATTTCCATCAATATTATTTTGAAGACAAAAAAAATGGTATAAAAAGAACAAAAGTAAAATAAGTGGAAGGGATTTAAATAGTTAGGGCTTGTGAACTTCGGTGCTTTCTTAAGTGCATCTTTGATTTATAGGAAGGAATCAATTGATTCCTTATCTAAACAAGCGCTCTGCGTGAGCTGGAGTCCCTGCCTTAAGCAGGTCTGTTTGTAGGGAGAACAGGGTTGTGAGTATTTTGGTAGATAGCAGAGATACTTAAATTCCTTACGAATTAGGAGAGCTCTGTCTCTGTTTTAGCCAAACAAAAGCATGATGTATAACGAATTCTGCTTCCAATTCTCCTAGTTGTGAACAGAGGTGCCCCTCCGCTTCTTTAGCGGATCACATTTACTAAAATTAGCCAAACTGAGAAATTTCCCATCGTTAGAGAAGCTACAGTTAAATTTTCAATGTACGTATTTCTATTAATTAACCAGACTAACATATAGCATCCTCACCCAACTTAAGCATATTTACTTTAATTAACCAAACTGAGAATTTGTCCATCCCAAGATTTGCAAGTCTTCTACATGGATCTATCTCCTCTTTTAGAGGTTCTGGAAGGGAAACCCAAATTGTATCAGCCAAACCATCCTGCATAGAAAAATGAAAGCTATCAGTTTATGCAAATGATAAGGTACAGAAAATTCTGGCATATCTTGACATGAAAATGGGGAAGAGAATCATTAAAAGAAACTTCTAAAAGTGGTCCAATGCCAATTGCAGATTTCATTCGCCCATCTTCACCTTCACAAGATTCAGTAACTCCCAAATGCAATGGATAATCCTATCCTAAGACATTCATCTCTGCAACAAGCAAACGGTATGCCTGGACCATGACATATAATGGCCATAATTCTTCCAGCCTAAGCATGTCTTCATACTGTCGGTGAATTATTTATACTGTCTTGGAGAAAAAAGTAATCTGTTAAGAATCTTGTGTGTCCAGCTACTAGCTTGGCTGTAGATTCTGCCCTAAAGGACTATCCCGTCCAAGGAATGTCTAGATGTAAGGCTCGTTTTCATTTTTTTTAGCAAGCATTCTATTGTTTCAAGCTCTATTTCTTGGCTTCTCTCAGATCTCTTCTGTTTAGGCAAGTTAAGAGGATACAATTTCAATTCATAAGTTTGCATAACAGCTGTGAGAAGCATAGCTAATCTGCCAAGCTAGAAAGGATTATTTAATATTTTGTGACACATCTGATGAACATATGTTCATGTTTCCAGAATCAGAGCTTCATCAAAACAAGCTCTACAAGCTTCAATGCATGTGAAGATAATGGAGAACCAATAATCAACAAACCTAAGTAAAATTATCCAAATACCTAAAGTGATGTACAAAGAAGGTAACGACCATCACTTCTCCTACTGAGATTTCAAAACCAGTTAATTAATTCTTCTACAGAATAATTACACAATCCATTATCTCACTGCCACTATTCTTATAGTAGTATTACACAGCCATATTATCAGATAAAACTTTTCATTACCATTTTTCATATTAACAATATTCAAGATATTGCCATGAAATAAGGTTAAATAAGGTTAAATAGGGCACAAAGTACAATCAGATCCATAGATTGAAACTAAGAAATCACCTCAAACACAGGTAAAACAGGACAACTAAGGAGTAAAGCATTTAGATCAATTCATTGTCATTAGCAAATCACCCCAAGCACAAATTAGAACATGACGATTAAAGAGTTTTAAAGCATTAGATCATTAGATTGTAATCAACATATCATCTCAAACACAAGGTAGTTAAGCATTTAGATCAGTAGATTGCAATAAAGAATCCAGCACGAATTCCAGGAAAAACAAGACAATATAAGGCCATTTAGATCTGAAGACAGTAAATCTTGCTTAGATTTGACAAATCTTTTTTATGTCCAAAATGCCTCATAAACCTTCCTTGACTCAACATAGTTACCAATTTCATCACTAGGAAAAATGACATTGCAGGTAACCACCAGGGGCCTTGACAAATGCAGGTGCTTCAACCAATGAAACATCTCCCACCACTCTTCTTAGCTGCTGGCCACCCCGGCTCCATCTTTTTGAACCCTGCTCAACACAACAAACCCAATTCAAACTTTGTCATACCCCTTGTAGTAAATGTAAATACAAACCCAAAAATCCAATTATCAACATTACCCAACTTAGAACATGAGTTAAGAAGCAACACATACCATTTTCAAGGGATGCAGAACCATTAGAGAAAGCCATTACATTTGCTACAACTAACAAGATCAATGAATGAATGAAACTATAGGAATATATTGGTCTGAAAACACAGAATATTGTTGATTCTTAAATGATACAAACAATTGTTGTAGCAGGCAATGTCATGAATAACAACATTTAGGTAAAGTCATGAAGTGAAAGACAATTTTTTCTTGAGAAAGTCTGATGATTATGCGTCATGGTAATTTCCCTGCCATTTGGGTACAAATTCTACCAACATATAATGAAGCATGACAAATTAGATTATGATTGTCCTTGTACTAATGAAACAAGGAAATTTCCAAGTTCCAATGCAATTAACAAATGACTAAAACGAAATAGCTCTCTCTTGATAATTCCATTGTTTTGCCTATCATTTATTCTAGAACTAGAAATCATTTTTATCAGTATAGAGAATTTCAAACCATATTTCATGCCTTCCAATATGAAAAATTTAGCAAACAAAGAAGTTAACATTTTCTTGAGAAAGACAAAAAACTGAAGGCAACAGCAAAGATATAAACACTCATAATATAACTCGACAACCAATTATACACAATTCTGAATGCCTTCTCCAATGTTAATTTCAACACACAAAATCTATGCTTTGTAAGAGGTTTCAAAAGGTGCGATAAGATCCCAAGTGACCAACATGTTCATGCTAAACAAAACAAACCGCATTACTGCCTTATACATGAAAAAGAAGATATGTTTACTGATAAACATAAATAGCTGCTTAACATCAACAACATCATTCTTTGGGCATAAAGTCAACACACCATATGCTTCTCAACTAACACCTTACTCTGAAACATTCAAATGCTCCTATCAACATAGCAAGTTGGAAACACCCAAGCTGCACCATTAAATCCCTAAAACAAGAGGCAAATTCCCACTAATCATGTGATATCGTATGTTAAATTATAAACAAACAAATAAGGATCAATCTACCAACTGATAAAAAATTCAGTTTCAGATCACTCATGCACTGAATTCTCTAATGTGCCTTTAATAGAAGGAGACTTGATAAGATAACTAAAATTGCCCTTTTTTTGAAGAGTTGATTATGGCGGTGCTTGCAATAAAGCCTTTCCCTCAAGTGCAATGTAATTTGAAGGACTAATAACACAACCTCCATGTGTGCACTTAAAACACACTTTATGGTATGCCATACCTTCTACCAATTTCAGAAGAATGGTCCAAAGAGGTCAAAGATGTTCATACCCTCTTTCAAAGTACAGAGAGGATGATATCAAATGAAATTTTTATATTTAAAGAAAGAAACATCTGAAAAAACCCCCTTTTCCTTTATCCTTTGATATATGTCCATACCATGTTTCAAAAGAATCAAAACCCTTGTTCTAACACGGGCAGAGAGGATGCTAGCAAAGGTCATGGAATTTGGCTTTGCACTTGACAATTGCATTTGTTTGAGAATTTCTGAAGCCTTTGCAACAAATCCACGCATGCCCTAATATTTGCAGTCCATGTGAGCATTTTTATGCCTCTACATATTCATTTCTAGAAGAAAACAAAGGATACAAAACAAAACCCACAGCGAAAAAAATTTACATCTGCAAGAAAATCGTATACCACTTGATTTAAGATTTTTGCCAAAATTGCTTAGTAAAAATTGTGTTCTATTAGAGGCTGGGTGATGCGCTTTACTTGGGGTGGGAGCAACTTCAATACTAACACTCATTGGTGGGAATAATGGAATGGCAGAGAAAAGGGCATGGCCGAATGCAGCAAGAGGAGTCGAATAATTGGGAGGTAGGGAGGATTGCCCCCCTCTACAATAGGTGGGGTAACCGACTATACCCAAGAATCTGGAGCAGTTAGTATACAATGGAGAATAGTGGTAGGAGACGAACTACCTGAAGCGCAGCACAACAAAATGGAACTTGAAATTGTCTAATTATTGAGTAAACATTCAGCAAAAGACTGAAAAAGAAACAGAGAATTTTATGCGTTAAGACTAAAGAGAAAGCAATCCGAAAGAGAGCAATAATAACATATTACCACCAAATAGAGAATAATGGGGCATCGCACATAACCATCAGATTCATATATTTGTATCATTAATAAATATACATTGTAATCGTTGCACAAAAACTTTGCCATATATCCCATGAAGTTATGGGTCACCTTAATGCTTTCAGAAATAGAAGAAATGTAATGGTAGAAAGTTTATTAAGAAAAATGCCTCCAGAAATGTTGTCCTGATTTGTGCAATTAACTGATCCAAAAGGATATGATGAACAAAACATGAACATTAAAATGCATTTACAACCCAGACAGAGGACAGAACAAATTGGCCAGAAAAGGCTTACAGATTTGCTGCACAGAACGCAATAGATTGAACATACATGAATCAAACAAAAGACAACCAAGAAATATGAACATTGCAAAGAAGAATTCTTAGCACCTACACTGCGAGAGCTATCTTAGTAGAGGTCAAACCATCTTCATTTATCAAATAACAACAGAATTGTTTTAGAATGAAATAAAAATGCAACCACAAATGATCTGGCTGTGTACAAATTCATAAAAAAAACTTGTTGAAACCATGACAAGCGACTTACCTCAATATTTTGCACAAATTGTCTCGTGGAGTTCCAATAAGATTAACGAGCAAATTTTGCAGGACAGTCTCTCCACAGCGGCTGCTTCATTTTATTCAGAATAAACAAAATGTAGATCTAAAAAATATTGGGGTTTTAGAGCTACTAGATTTTTGGGCTGCCTATTATGCATGTATGCAAAATGTGGAAGCAGAGACAAGACACGTGAACTGGCTTGCAGAATGCCACTTACTCACCAGCACCCTCGCGGCCCCTGTTTTTTTTTTTAAATCTCGTTAAAATCAACATTAGGAACTAGCTTATATTTTTCCTCAGCTCGTTGCTCATTGGTTAGAATAACTTTTTGCCCTATTTTTAATTGAAAAATCAAGAAACCCCTGGGAAAAATGTGGGAGCGAATCAGAAAAAAAGAAAAACTAACCAAAAAAATAAAAAAATAAAATCAAACTTTTGCTTAAGGCTGTTTATAACTGCTTGCGCTGTTCCCGATGCACAAACTAATGCAGATTTTGTTCACACGAAAACATTAGTCTCCGCCTTTAAAGGCAGGGACTAACTAGCTAATTGTCCTTTCTTGAGGAGTTTGGAGATAACATTTGTATCTTTAATAAATTTAGGAGGAAGTTTATCTAATGATTGCACTACCTTGAATATTTTAGGCTAAGGGATGACATCTATTTCTCCAACTCTTTTACGATCAATCCTCACTCCTTATTTAGAAAATATGTGTATAACCACCTTTCGTGCCAAATAAATATTTTTTTAGGATTAAAAGAGATTCCATAATCCAAGAATATTTGAAATATTAACCCTAAGTGTTTAAAATGGTCATTTATATCCTTGGATTAGGTACTTACATCATCTTGGTAGATCACCATTATTTTATTTATAATTCAAATAAATGAAACTACCATTATCCTTTAGAAAGTAGCTATGTCATTTTTTAGTCTGAAAGGAATCCTTAACATAGACAAATGTCCCCCATGGAGTTGTGAATTCTATTTTTGGTTGATCAAATTCCTTGACCATAACTTGATTATATCTTTAAAATTTATCCATAATTGAAATTTATTACAACCCTAGAAAATTTTGCAACAAATGGTCCATACTAGACAATGAGTAGTTTTCATTGAGAGTTTTAATGTTTAGATTTTAAAAATCCACAAAAATTCTCATGTCTCAATTCTTCTTTCTTACTCAACAAGTTTAGACAAGGTCCATTTTTAAATTTCTTATTAACTTAATAATATCACTCTTTTAGCTTCATAATATCCTTTTACATTTGAGGGGACATGGGGTTGATAGGCCTTTTCTTCTATTGGAATGGATTTGTAACAAGTTCTAAGGGAATGGCATGTGTTGGAACAAATCCTCTCTATAAAATTTTAACTCATCATATTACTAGGTGAAGCATTTATTATAATTACTTAGTGATGCAATCAATGTTTATTTCTTTATTAGATTCATCCTCTTACCAAGGTAGACCATCCTATTAGCTACTTGAAAAAATAAGTTCACACCTTCAACATCCTCTTCATTGACCAACTTACTCCTTGTTTTGTAACAATCAACATTACCAAATATCCTTTCCAAGGCCACAAGACCTCTTGGATGGTATTAGTCTTGATTTGGATGAATTCATTCCCAAAGAGAGATTCTTTTCCATATTCCTCCTCAACCATGTGTTGCTAATCAATGAGATGATTCTCAAAATGGTTGATGCAATTCAAGATTTTATAAATCTAATTTTCATCATTAAAAAACTATCAATTATATATATTGATAGGAATCCTTGGCCTATTGAGAACTTATATATTATACCTTTAGTGGGACGACATTAAAGAAAAATAAAAATTTAAAGCCAAGATAAACTATAACATTCACAATTATGTATATTCACTTGATGTCAAAAACATCAAACATTTCAATGGTATCCCATGTTACATTCCTATACATCCTTAGTCTCTCCTTTTTGGTAGCATATGAACCTCTAATTTGAGAAATTGTGAGATCTAAATCACTATGTACCTTTAAGAATCTAGTTCTATATTTGGAGGCTATGTTCAAGATAAGTAGCAAAGCTTCATACTTAGCCACATTATTGGTGTAATTAAAATCCAATCTAAAGTTGAATTTATAACTTGTGTCATCAAGTGACACCAACACAACTCCACCATTTCCTTCTCTAGAATAAGCACCCTCAAAATACATGTTCCATATGTTATTTTTTTTAGAAAAATGAGTTTGAGGACATAAATTAGGATTAACAAGATTTCTAGAATTTTCATCACAATATCCAACAAATTTACTTGGCTCATTGTCCATATAACTTACCTCATTTTTTGCGTTCTTAAAGATTATCCACAATAGGGAGCATTTTTCTCTCTCTGCAATAGAACTTTTATTCTATACAATAGTATGATAGCATAGGATAGGCTCATTTGAAAGATACCACCTATTAAATCTACCCATTTTCTTGATAGTGATGTGGTTTATAACTCCAATTACATTAAATTCTAGGGAATGCATTGCATAATACTTGACATAGGATTTGGAGAATTTCAATCCTAGTTAATTCATGACTTCTAATGGAATCATAGTGATGGAAGCGTGAGAGTCCAACACACAAGGGTCTTCGTTGGGCATGCCTTCCTTTGTGCCTACAAATTATTGAAGCACAACCTAATTTTGGGAATCACTCTTTGAATTAATCCTCTACCTCAAATGCTAAGGTTTAGCAAGAGGGATATATATACATAGTTATGGAATTTGGGGATGAAATTTTAGCAATAGAAAAGTCTCACCTAGAACACACTTTGATATGTCATTTTCATAAATTTTGGTCAAGTCTAATGAAGCTAAATGAATGGATAATAGAAATATGCTAACCCTTATTCGAGGCTAAATTTTTTATTTGTCCATACAAAAAAGGTTTGTCCTTGTCACCTATGGTGCTCCAAAGGATAGGGACCTACTATTTCAAAAAGAGTTTTGGTCCTAGGTTAAAACTCTTTTGTGTATTAAACCTTGGAACCTAGATTTCAATCCCCTCACAAAATATTTCTCAACTTTTCTAGTTTGTATGTGTATCAAATCTCCCCTTGTATTTATACAACTCCCCTAGTTTTCTCTCTATTGAAAGCTCCATTGATTAATTCATTTCACTTCTAAAAAAATGACTTTTATTCCTAGTTTACATATGCCCACATCCTTATGGAATTAAATACTTCCAAGCAAATATTAGAAGTTAAACTTAAGGTGGGAAATGAAATGTTGAATCAACTTTTAGATTATGAATGAATCATTTTCAAATGTCATTCTTATTATGCCACTAGGCACATGGTGCATTCCCACCCTTGGAATGGTGCTATATCAAAAAGGAAGCTTCCTCCAAAATAGGGTACATGATGGAAAGTGGGTAGATTTAAGTCGCCAACTAATTTCTTCAGACAATTTTTTTTAAAAAAAATTGTTTACTCTTCAAATTTTTATGCTTCTTCTAAACCCCTTTATTTTTCATGTGGATCCTCCCCTCCACCCAATGCTGATAGAATATTTCTTCAATCCTCTCTCAAAAATGGTCATTCCTCCTTGAAATTGGATACTTCTCTATTGAAGGGATCATCACTAGTTTTAGAGCCAAAGACTTAAGACCTTGAGGAAAAAGGTGGGAATAGTTGGATAATTGTTAAGAATAAATTTTCCTCTATGAGTTTGGACAAACCTCAACACAAAATTACTTTTTGTTTCCATGGAAATAAATATTAGTTGTTCAATGGGTGGAAGCTCTCTTGATTAAGGAGCTATCCCCTGCAATCATAAAAAATGCATAGATATTGATCTAGATTTAGGCCTTTTTTTCTATTTTCTTATTTATTTTATATCTCTTCCATAACCTTGTTTAAATTTCTATGTTGTCTACAACAACTTTTTATTATTAATTTATTGTAAAGGGCATGGTTTCCATAGTTCACATTAATGTATAAAAGATGTCTTCAATAACAAATTATACAGTCAAGTACTCTTATCCATCAACATCTAGTATAGATTGAGTTAACTTGTATTTTTATTAAGTGTATCTTACTAGATAATGAACTACAACACATGCACACATTGGGTTCAATTCAAATATATGAAATTGGTGCATACGTAAAATTATGTCTATACAAATATGTAACTTGGTTTACACTTTGTTGGCGTGAACAAAGTGCATTACCTAACTAGTTTCAAATTAGGTCCCATTCACACTTGTATACTTAGGCTTACTTATTTTATTTACTTTTTATCTCATATCATAGGATTAATACACATGCCATGATCTTATTTTATCTTAGTGTTTCACCCTTGTATATATATATTTACAAGTTTCCTCTCATTTGTACAAAAACAATGTATTATACCATTTTGTATGCATCTAATCAATTATTTGGATTCGTAGAATTTTTCTTGCTTCTCTCTACTGTGGAAGGTTATTTTGGGTGTAGATGATCCTTGGCTCTAGTGTAATTGTTCATCAACTCTTACACATTTTACTTTATTACTAAATTGTAAATACTAAAATAATCAAAATAATACATGTAACAACTAGATCAGATACATTTTTATAGTAAACCAAATTGAGAGGATCATTAACATCTATTTCATTATCTTCATAAGGATCCATTGAAAAAATTTGCTTCATGTTTCACTTTGTAACATATTCATCAACAATATGTTCATGTGGTAGACTATCTACATTACCTTCAATGCAAGAGACATAATAGCATTATTTCTCTTACACAAGAATGACAAATGGTTTGCTTTGACCTTTATTTATGGCCTAATAGAGTTACATAGTGTCAACAATGCTTTGACAATAATAAGGTTTAAAACAATAAATATTCACAAACAAGAAAACTTAAACAATTATTGAACATCCAAACACGTGTACATGTCTACATGAATTCATATAAATATATAAAATAAGATTTACTTCCAAATAAAAGGGTGTGAACACCTTTGATTTCCCAAAAGTATATTTTTGTATATATCATGCCACTCTTTACTTCATGGGCACCAAAAGGATTCTTACATTATACAATGATTTCATTTGCACTCTATATGGTGTTCCCACAAGTTCATGTTGGTGAAGTACACACTTGACATAAGCACTTGCTTCATCATGCTCTTATTTTCCATGTCCACTCTTGCAAATTTCTACAATAATATTATATTATGCTTGACATGTTATTGAGTTAACTTGTTAAATAATTCTACATACTTAAACTATCATATAAAGTACAAAACTATAAAAACTATAATACCAAACCATATGTTGATTTGTTTAGAAGAAAATTAAAGGATTTGAGAGTTAAATTTAGAACTAATCAACACATCTATCAAACTCTATCCAATGTTATTAAACATTTATGTTATGTCATAGTAGATCTTCAAAGAATGTTAAAAAATAATGAGCTACTTAACTTCCATTATGACTAATGTGATCACTGGTGTACTAATGGGCCTCCTTCATGATGATATGTTCATCCATACTAATCTATCCACATCAAAATTTGCTTGTTTATAACATATACATCAAGATGACAATGTTGGATATGTGAATATATAAGACTAAAATTTGGCCATAAACTCATTAAAAGATAGATGATTTTCTTTAAGAAATTTTTAATTGTGTCTAACTAAGTATACCTACTGTATTCATCTTTTCCAAATAACTTCCATTGAACCTTTCTATATCCTCATTTGCATAAATTTTATTCAAATCTTCACAATCTAAGCATTTTTCTTCAATATAATTAATATTGTATTCATTTGCACCTTCTAACTTCTCACATAAAATGAACATCACAAATTGATTTGTGCTTGTGGAGATATCTATTTTTTATAATATTTTAGTAAGTTTGAACATGAATCAAATTCAACATAGTTTTGATTACAAATGGTTCATGTTCTTGTTGCAAGAGTGTGAGCTCAACTACGTGGTGGCAAAATGCACTCCCTAATCATTTGAATGTGGGTGATTGTATTATTTTTACTCTCAATATTATAAGTCTCTTAGTCCCAAGCCCCTATCAATGGATCACAATGTGACCTTGGAGGCTTCACTTGAGGTGACTTCCCATAGGGCTAGGGAAACTCAAGTGATTTCTCAATCCCTACTAGGAATTCTCCTTCATACTCAATTCAAGAATCTCCTTTGTCAAATCACATTGCTCTATCAATGAGTTGTGGGGGATTATTTCTCCTTCTCTGTCTACGAATTATGTGCAACATCCAACATCTTTGATTAAAATCACACAAGGAGAATCTAGTTAAGGAAATGGTTGAAGGTTTTCCCCTTCTTTCTTATGATTGAAGAAGTTAGATAATGGTGTTTCTTGGATAATTGTTCAGAGAAGGAAGAAATATCTTTCTAAAATCATTTTAGAATCATCCCCAAGTTAAAAGGGGGTGTATATTGCAAGGACAAAGTCAAGTGTATTCTAGGTTGGTGATCTTTTGGTTGTTGTTCTCTTGTAGCAACTTGGTTGCAGTTGTATTGTAAAATGACTTATTTGGTAGTTGTTACATTGCTCATGTAAAAGTTCCAAGACCTTTCAAAACCTATATTTTACCCCTTAATCAAAAACATGTGTTAGAAACTATTTATCCATATGAAATAAAATTTCAAATTTTTGAAGACTCCTTGAGAAATATTGATATCAAAATATTCTTGTTGTTTGAAATAGCTCACTTTGAGTTGTATCTAGAAAATATTTTAGATGTGGAACTTTAATGCCATCTTTACTCAAAATTTATATAGTCCCTCTTATTGTTAGAAGTAGCATGGGTGAAGTGGTTTGGAATTTATTAATTATATTCTTGATAGAAGATCTTCATATTTCTAAGGAAATCAACAAATATTTGTCCAATTACTTTCTATGTTTTCATCTAGTAGGTTAATTTTATAATGTATCCTTGAATTGTTCTTGTGGATACATGCATCATTAGTTTGACTTTGGCGCTGCATAAAAATCAAACACATCTTGTAAGTTTCAATTACTGTAGTTTTACCATATTTTTTTTCTTGTTACCAACTTCAAGCCACTCCAAAACAAGAATCATCTCTCTTCACATAAATAATTTTGCACATAATTGTGTTTTTTTAGTTAATGATTTATTCTAATTTTTTTAATAATAAAAATTTATTTAAGCATCAAATGTCATACCCTCAAATAAAATATTACTAAATATATCATCTTCATCCATATACATGAGGTTTTCCACTTTAGAAAAAAAAAAATCCCTTCAATTCTTTTATATCTCATTGTACACCTCAAATAATGTCTTCTTCAACATGTTCTTAAAATTGTTATGTAATTTGTTTTTCCTTAAGTTCATAAGATGAAACTTGAAAGGATGCAACCCAATTCTTTAGACAATCTCATCTTCTCTCTTTGTTTTTTTTCTTTTTCTTTTTTCTCATTATCAAACAATTTCCAATCATAGATTTTTTATTTATTCATTTTATTTTCCATCACAAATCATGCAAATTCACTTACACATAGATCCATATATAATTCAATTTCATAGATTATGATTAAAAGGAAACATATACATTACCCTAAACCATACAAACCATTTTTTTACATAAATGAAACATATACCTTAAACCATTAACCCTATTTACCTCTTCCCAAACCCTCAACCATATATGTATCCTTCACCCTACAAATCCCAAAACTCTGAACCCTTTAAAACCTTAAACTAAACCTTTATAATTATGTAAAGCCCAATCCTAAAGAATTTATTTGTTCTTTATAGTATATTTGTAATTCTACATAATTCAAATTAAATAGCTCTCGAAAATATAATAAATAAAATAAAAAACTTTATTCCCTTTGTTTTCCCAAACTTTTTAAAACCATCTTTGAGCCACATTTCTAGCATTACATGTCATTTGGTAGATCCTAGATCAAATTCTATTTTTTTAATTACAAACAGGTCATTACACTTAAGAAAAAAGGTTGCATAAAAATCTAAAAATAAACTCAAATCTATTTTTAAAAATTAAGACAAATATAGTGTTTTATAACACGAGAATGGAGAGGGACTATTTTTTTTAGTTTGCGATAAACACCCTTCAAATTATTGTGTTTTCAGTAGTGTGAAATTAAATATTTATTCAAATTTTAAGAAAAATTTACACTAAAATTTCAAGTTAATAAAATGGGAAAAGAAAATCATATAAAAAATATAGAATCCCCTTAATCATATCTTTTATATTTCAAATTTCAAATTTTATTAGTTTATATTTTAAATTGTAAAAAATATATATCATTTAAGTTTTAAAAATAAAACATAATATTGAATTTTCACCTTCATAATTGATAATTACAAGCACTTGCATCTAAAGAAGATTTAAGGATTATAGCGATAGAAAACTATGTGTATGTTAATATATTAGAGAGTATGTGTTTGTATATGGATGCACTACAAATTCTAGTTGTGGCTAGATTAAACAATTAATAATAAGTGTTAAATAATGGAATGAGATAAGCTTAGACAAATCTAGATTTTTTCCTTAAACAAATTAAGTCTGATTATGAAATGTTTGCATACAAATTTAAAACATAAAATTGTGCAAATGACAAAAGAAAGTTGTCATCAAATTGAAAAAAAATACTACAAATAGAAATAGAATGTTCCCATCTAATTGTCAAATCAATATTTGTTTGGCTTTTATATGGTAAGTGAGATTTTAGAGGCTTTTACGTGATATTTTGGAGGTTTTTAACATTAAACAATAGCTAGTTTACCATTAAATGACAGTTGAAACTTGTTTACCGAACAACTCAATAGTGGTTTGCAGGCATGGGACTTGTTTTAGGCTCAAATCTCACACTATATGTAGCCTATTGAATTACTGGTACTTGCACCTAAAGAGGGTTCAAGGATTACATCGATAAAAACATTATATGTATGCTAATATGTTAGAGAGTATATGTTTGTGCATGGATGCACTACAAATTCTAGTTGCATGTGGTTGGATTAAACAATTAATAATTAATACTAAATAATGGAATAGAGTAAACTTAACAAATCTAGATTTTTCCTTATCTAGTTATGAAATATTTGCATATAGATTTAAAACATAAAGAAATGCAAATGAAAAAAGAAAGTTGTCATCAAATTTATAAAAAAAGGAAAATGGAAATAGAATGTTCCCATCTAGTGGTCAAATCAATATTTATCTAGTTTTTATGTGATAAATGAGATTGTGGAGGTTTTTACCGGATATTTTTGAGGATTTTACCATTAAATGATAACTGGTTTACCATTAAATGAAAGCTAAAACTTGTTTTCTGATGACTCAATAGTGGTTTGTAGGCATGAGACTTGTTTCAGACTCAAATATCACACTATATGTAGCCTATCGACTATTTATATATATATATAATAATAATTTTTATTTATAAATTATATTAACTATATAAAACATAAAAAACTAAAATCTTAAAAAATAGCATAAATACTTTAAATAATATAAAATAGGTTGATATCAAGTTCATCAATTTGGAATGGGTGGGAATAAGTTAGAGCGGGTGTTGGGAAGGAATGAGAAGGTTGCAGAAGAAGATGACGATGATGATGGCGATGGTAGAGATTTTGAAGCAGACAATTGGGAAGGTTCTTTAGATGAAGAGGATGACATTAAGCTACTCAATTTCAGATGGCCTCAACTGTTGAGGGCTCTGTGCTAAACCATTTCTATGCGAACTCAGGGGATTGTGTTGGGGGTGTTTCTTTTAGTATTGTTGTTCCTTTTGATTTCAAACAAGAATTTCAGCTTAAAATTCCTAACAATGTTATTGATAGATCGACTTCCATGTTGATGGATGTTCTAGTGGGGAAGTTGTGGGGACTAATGATGTGGTTTACATGATTTTTTTAGGAATATTGTAAAGCAAGTGGTTTCATAAATATTGTAGTGCAATTTAACTTTAAAAGTTTAAGTTCTTAAAAAATTATGAAAGTTGGTGGCCTCATGAATATTATTATTTTGCATATTCAGTTCAAGAGAAGTAAATAAATATAAAATAAAATAATAATAATTGGTAGGAATTTAAAAGCCTCATATTATTGAAAATAGACAAAAAAAAGCCTTAGCTGGTGGGACAATTTCTAGCCCTACCTCAAATGCACCCACTTAAATCTTCAAACTAAAAAGTAAGCCCTACTATTATTGAGGGAAAATTTCTAATTAATTTTGTAGCACTTTTTTTGCTTAATGAGACCCTTTGCACCTTCAAATTAGATCCTAATCCCCTTGCATGGGACTTGACCTAATCAAAATGTGGATAGCTTCAAGACTTGGGCTAGGAGGAAATGGAAAACCAATTTTTTTTTGGAGATTGTTGTTCTATCCAATGGCTTCTTCCTCATCTCTTTCTCTCTTCATGAAGACTTTGAAAACCCTAAACGGTGGACTATGGTTTTTAGGAAAATCACGCATCTTCCTTATGACGTGGGTATCTAGGTTGGATCTTAACAATATTGGCATCAAAAAGTCCTTGTGTGGGTTAGACTCTCGGACTTACCATTACAATATTGGGACAAGGAAGTATGGGTTGTCATACCCTACTCTTTGGGATATCTCTCATTGCATTCGATGTGGTGACTAGCTACAGGAAATATTTCCTCTTTGTTAAATTTTGTGTCAACATTGTTGTTAACAAGTACCTCCCTTCATCGATCACTTTATCTTTGAAGCTTAGGGATTGAGTACAATATCTAAAATATGAGTCTCCTATGATGTGTCTTAAATACCAAAAAGCAAGTCAGGATTATGCTATGTGGTATTCCTAAGTGTGACAGTAGATATTTTAAGGCTCTATAAAATCCTTTTGATGTAGTCTCGAGTTGGGTGCTCGTAACAAGCAACCAACCCAGGTAGCCTCTAACACAAATATTAAAAAAATCATTAGCAACCAATATAACTAAGGAGAAAGCTAATTCCTAGACAAAAAGCACCTATGTATGTAACATGATATTGTACCCCCCACCCCATGCCACGTGGTGGAAAAAAAGCACCGACGAAAAGACTTGATGGACGACTATCCGTGTGTCATAGGTGGCATCGCTAGAAAAGGATGCACGACTTGATGGGAAACTCAAAAAGCTAGAAAAAACACACCTAACATCGCCATTTTCCACATTTGTATTTTCTAGTTTGGTGGGTGGGGAGGGAGGAGGCATGGGAAAGGAAAATGGAGTTGCAAGTGGCTAAATCACATTGTCATTTTGCAGTTTGCTGGCTAGGGAGGGACGCACGACTGAGGAAAATGGAGTTGCAGGCGGCCGAACTAGAAAAAACCCATGAAACACATTCGACACCTACGGCGCCAACATGTATGTATCTGCCATTTTATATGCCATTTTTCATTTTGTAGGGATTGTGAAGCACGAATGTTAAATGGGTTTCTATGAAGTAATGAACTATGAAGCACGACTGTAAAATGGGTTTTTTATGAAATGAAAATAAAATGTTTTGTTTGCGTGTAGGGTTTGCTGTTAAATGAGTTTTTTGTGAAATGAAAATGAAATGTTTTGTTTCCATGTAGGGTTTTTAGCATAGCTGTTTAAGATTTTTTTTACAAGGGTTTTGAAATTTGACTGTGAAGAAATAAAGGGGTTTTCATTTCAAATGCAGAGGTGTTTTGTGTGTTTTTGTGGGTTTTTGTGTTGATGTTTAAATTTTTTCTTTTGGATGTTTGTTGTGAAGATGGGTTTTCATTGACGAGAAGATTAGTGGAATTAAAAATGTGGGTTTTTGTGTTGTGAAGATGGGTTTTGAAAAAACATTATGTGGATTGTAGATTTGAAAAAACATTATGAGTCGACAGGTTTTCAAAATGAGAATTTGGAATGGAGAGAAAACCCAAAACCGTACACGCAAACAAAATCTTTTATTTTCCCATTGACATTCTCATTTTGAACAACTCTTTGCTACAGTCAAAATGGCATTTAACTTTCTTCATCTGATTGAAACAAATAAAATGCTTACATTATTTGCAGTGTTGGAAAACACGCCATCTCCTCTCAGTTTAAATGTAAAGGGTTGTCTCACAGTGGGTTTCTTGCTTCTTAAAACATATGATTTTACAACATGGAATGTTACAAAACAGTATGAATGTCATCAAAATCACACCTTCCATTGTTGTATTTAAATTTCGCATGATTGAAAAAAAAAAGTGCACAAATAAATTGTAATTTGGAAAACACAATGCCGGGTTTCAGTTATTTGAATCTCCTTGTTTAAATGTAAAGGGTTGTCTCACTGTGGGTTGCTTCCTTCTTAACACGTACAACTTTGCAATATTAAATGTTACAAAACATTATGAATGTCTTCAAAATCACACCTTCCATTATTGTGTTTAAATAAAATGCTCACATTATTTGTAGTGTTGGAAAACACACTGTCTTGCTTCTTAACACCTACAGTTTTGCAACATGGAATGTTACAAAACAATATGAATGTCTTCAAAATCACACCTTCCATTGTTGTGTTTAAATTTCGCATGATTGAAAAGAAAAAGTGCACAAAATAATTGTAATTTGGAAAACACAATGTTGGGTTTTAGTTATTTGAATCTCCTTGTTTAAATGTAAAGGGTTGTCTCATGGTGGGTTGCTTGCTTCTTAACACATACGGTTTTCCAATATTGAATGTTACAAAACAGTATGAATGTCTTCAAAATCACACCTTCCATTGTTGTGTTTAAATAAAATGCTCACATTTTTTGTAGTGTTGGAAAACACACTATCTTGCTTCCTAACACCTATGGTTTTGCAACATGGAATGTTACAAAACAGTATGAATTTCTTCAAAATAACACATTCCATTGTTGTGTTTAAATTTTGCATGATTGAAGAAAAAAGTGCACAAAATAATTGTAATTTGGAAAAAACAATGTTGGGTTTTAGTTTTTTGAATCTCCTTGTTTAAATGTAAGGGGTTTTCTCACAGTGGGTTGCTTGCTTCTTAACACATACGGTTTTGCAATATGGAATGTTTCAAAATAGTATGAATGTCTTCAAAATCACACCTTCCATTGTTGTGTTTAAATAAAATGCTCACTTTGTTTGCAGTGTTGGAAAACACATTGTCTTGCTTCTTATCACCTATGGTTTTGCAACATGGAATGTTACAAAATAGTATGAATGTATTCAAAATAACACATTCCATTGTTGTGTTTAAATTTTGTGTGATTAAAAAAAAAAGTGCACAAAATAATTGTAATTTGGAAAACACAATGTTGGGTTTTAGTTGTTTGAATCTCCTTGTTTAAATGTAAGGGGTTGTCTCATAGTGGGTTGCTTGCTTCTTAACACATACAATTTTGTAGCATGGAATGTTACAAAATAGTATGAATGTCTTCAAAATCACACCTTCCATTGTTGTGTTTAAATAAAATACTCGCATTATTTGTAGCGTTGGAAAACACACTGTCTTGCTTCTTAACACCTATGATTTTGCAACATGGAATGTTACGAAATAGTATGAATGCCTTCAAAATCACACATTCCATTTTTGTATTTAAATTTCGCATGATTGAAAATAAAGTGCACAAAATAATTGTAATTTGGAAAACACAATGTTGGGTTTCAGTTGTTTGAATCTCCTTGTTTAAATGTAAGGGGTTGTCTCACAGTGGGTTGCTTGTTTCTTAACACGTACAGTTTTATAGCATGAAATATTACAAAATAGTATGAATGTCTTCAAAGTACACCTTCCATTGTTGTGTTTAAATAAATTTCTCGCATTATTTACAGTGTTGGAAAACACACTATCTTGCTTCTTAACACCTACGGTTTTGCAACATGGAATGTTACAAAACAGTATGAATGTCTTCAAAATCACACATTCCATTGTTGTGTTTAAATTTCACATGATTGGAAAAAAAAGTGCACAAAATAATTGTAATTTGGAAAACACAATGTTGGGTTTCAATTGTTTGAATCTCCTTGTTTAAATGTAAGGGGTTGTCTCACAGTGGGTTGCTTGCTTCTTAACATGTATGGTTTTGCAGCATGGAATGTTACAAAGTAGTATGAATGTCTTCAAAATCACACCTTCCATTGTTGTGTTTAAATAAAATGCTCACATTATTTGCAGTGTTGGAAAACACACTGTCTTGCTTCTTAACACCTATGGTTTTGCAACATGGAATGTTACAAAACAGTATGAATGTCTTCAAAATCACACATTCCATTGTTGTGTTTAAATTTTGCATGATTGAAAAAAACTTGTGCACAAAATAATTGTAATTTGGAAAACACAATGTTGGGTTTTAGTTGTTTGAATCTCCTTGTTTAAATGTAAGGGGTTGTCTCACAGTGGGTTGCTTGCTTCTTAACATGTACGGTTTTGTAGCATGGAATGTTACAAAATAGTATGATTGTCGTCAAAATCACACCTTCCATTGTCGTGTTTAAATAAAATGCTCACATTATTTGCAGTGTTGGAAAACACACTATCTCCTATCAGTTGTTCCCTCAAATACTGGTATATTGTATGAATCGACCTTTAATACTAGTATAGTATACTATTGTGCATGTTTTTCACACACGCCCCGCCCTAGGCAGGGACCCCCTTTTTTTCACTCCCGACAGGCTGCTTTGCTCCTGTCTTGTTTTGCGTGCCCCATTTTCCAAGCCCAAATTGGTCATGTGCCTTCAAACGATCAAATTCCCCTTACCAAATTCACCTTATTGGGGTATTCAAGTCCAAGGAGAAACAAAGTCCCCCGTCCCTTTTCTGCCTTTTGTCTTGTTCCTGCTAACTTGGTCCCTAATCGCTCGATTCGCTTTTTTCCACATTTTTGATTTTGGGGACAGGTTTCCTATGGATTTGGGATGTTTTTGTGGTACCTAAGTGAACTGCCAAGGTTTCATCAACGTTCCGTTAAGTTTTGGTGGTTTCAGAACTTTCCCTCTGAAACTCCCTCCCTCTTTGGCTATTTTGGAAACATCCGTGGACCCCCGTCGGTCTGGTTTCCACATTTTTGACTTTCGGGATAACTTTTTGGTGGATTTGGGATGTGTTTGTGGTGCCTAAGTGAACTGCCAAGGTTTCATCAACGTTCCGTTAAGTTTCAGTGGTTTTAGAACTTTCCCTCCGAAACTCCCTCCCTCTTTCGCTATTTTGGAAACATCCGTGGACCCCCGTCGGTCCGGTTTCCACATTTTTGACTTTCGGGATAACTTTTTGGTGGATTTGGGATGTCTTTGTGGTGCCTAAGTGAACTGCCAAGGTTTCGTTAACATTCCATTAAGTTTCAGTGGTTTCAGAACTTTCCCTCCAGAACTCCCTCCCTTTTTGGCTATTTTGGAAACATTTGTGGACCCCCGACGATCCGATTTCCACATTTTTGACTTTGGGGATAACTTTTTGGTGGATTTGGGATGTGTTTGTGGTGCCTAAGTGAACTGCCAAGGTTTCGTCAACGTTCCGTTAAGTTTCAGTGGTTTTAGAACTTTCCCTCCGAAACTCCCTCCCTCTTTGGCTATTTTGGAAACATTCGTGGACCCTCGACGGTTTGATTTCCACATTTTTGACTTTGGGGGCAACTTTTTGGTGGATTTGGGATGTGTTTGTGGTGCCTAAGTGAACTGCCAAAGTTTCGTCAACGTTCCGTTAAGTTTCGGTGGTTTCAGAACTTTCCCTCTGGAACTCCCTCCCTCTTTGACTGTTTTTGAAACATCCATGGACCCTTTCCGGTCTAGTTTCCACATTTTTGACTTTGGGGGAAACTTTTTGGTGGATTTGGGATGTGTTTGTGGTGCCTAAGTGAACTGCCAAAGTTTCATCAACGTTCCATTGAGTTTCGGTGGTTTCGGAACTTCGTCCCCCTTTGGCTATTTTGGAACATCTGTGGAGTCCTGGCGACCCGACCTTCGGGACCCGGCCCCTCCATGGCCATTTTCGGGACTCCGTCCCTCCGTGGCCATTTTGAACATCCGTGGAGCCCCGACGACCCGACCTCCAGGACCCAGCCCCTCCGTGGCCGTTTCTAGGACTCCGTCCCTCCGTGGCCATTTTGAACATCCGTGGAGCCCCGGCGACCCGGCCTCCGGAGTCCGGTCCCTCTGTGGCCGTTTCCGGGACTCCACCCCTTCGTCGCCGTCCGGGAATTTCCTTCCGGGTCGCCGTGTACTCATTGAATTTTCAAAAGGGTGGCGAACCTTCGACTTTCCAGTTCCAAGCTTCTGATTTTTTTCAAATGAGTCCAATCTTAAGGAAGTTTTTATGGGCACTCTTCCTTCCCCTTTTCCCATGCGCTATAATTGAAAAATCTCGATTTTGCTATGTTTTGTGAGGTCCAGGAACTTCCCTTCCGGTTTGTTGTCCCCCGTTTGATGCCTGCCCTCTTGGGCCCGCATTAATGTTTATGGTCCAAATGAGCTCCAAATTTGAATATTATGATCTTTTGATGATGCATGGATGGATCTAACAAGGATTTTGCAATATTTGACTAACGTTTTCCTTGATTTGTGTATGAAAGCACTTATGACGTTTCATATACGCAGGATTCAAGGAGTCTACTGCGGGTCCTTCAAGAGACCCATTGAAAAAGCTGAACAAGGAAAGGCATATAGCTCCTATCACCATTCATTTCATGCCCACCTTTCCTTGTAGCACCCATCAACAAAGCTAGCATTAGAAGCAGGCATGTGCCAAGGAAGTCAATGACAAAAACGCAAGGGGGTGGCCTTGAAGAAAGCATAAGGGAGCTGTCCGCCCGAATCAGGGGCAACCAATCCATTAATGCTAGTCGTCCATGGGCCTATTTGATCCATGAAAGAACACTGCAAACACATCAAGTAAAAGGGCAACTTTAAGGTAGTTTTTGCTATAGTGAAAATGGCAATCAGCTAAATGACGAAATTGCTACAACACCTGAGCACTAGATGACAAAACAGAGAAAAAACAAGGAATGTATTTTAAATTGCTAGATAATGGGGGGTAGGTGAAACCCTAATGTAATCAAATCTGGGCCATTCATTACAAATTGATCCTAGCCATTCATTTGGGCTTTAGAAAACTATAAATAGGGGCTTGCCCCTCATTTGTAAGGGTTGGAGAACTGATGTAAAGACATTCTGCAGCAATAGAAAGTAGCATTGCATGATTTATGGGCATTCCTTTTGATTTTTCTCTTTATGTATGCATGGTTCAACTTCCCTATTAGCTTAGGTGTTAGTTTCTTGAATGGAAGTGGTGATGGTGATTGTTGTTTCAGTATTTGATGAATTTCTAGCTCATGCTTTTTGTTTTTCATTGATGATGAGTCACTTTGCAAAGCTAGTATGAGCTCTTTACTTCATTGCTGCAACTTAGTTCAATTACATGTGCATGATGTGTGTGTGTAATTTGAAAATCAGCAGACCTTAGAAGATTGCACTGGTTTTGTGTAGCTGTAGGTTTCTCTTGGTCAAGAAAAACTCAGTTTAGGAAGCCTATCTATTGTAGCAGCCACCATTGTTACTGTTCATTCATAGCTTAAGATTAGAATAGCTTTCTTAACCCTTCTCCTTTTGCTATTTATTTTAGTCCTTGGTTAGAGTAGGATCTCAAGCATCACCATGAAGCTAAATCAGATGAACTTGATGAGTTTTAGCTTGCCGTTTTGAGTGGACAACCACTGTTCATTCACTTTCAACACTTTGAAACTGCATTTGCAAACCCAACTTCCCATGCTTTGTAACTCATCCGTAAGTTCGCCTTGTGATTCCAGCAAATCACATAAATCAACTGAGATATTCCAAGCACTGTCAAGACCTGACATTAGAGACCTTGGGATAGTGTTCTGCATTTTGATTGTGGAAGATTGTCTTTCAAGAGAGGTAGTGCACCTACGCACTGCCTGTGTTGAGAAGTGCATAAAAAACACATCAAAATATACCATTAGGGGAGAAGCTAAAGTGTAGACAAAACGAACCTATGTATGTAACATTATATCATAACCCCCATTCCCCATCCCACATGGTGGACAAAATGCATTGACTAAAAGACTTGATAGATGGTTAGCTACGTGTTGTCATGTGTCCGTCGCTGGAAAAGGATGTGCAGTCGGTGGGAAAGTCAAAAAGCTAGACAAAACACACCTAACATCACCATTTTCCACATTCGCAATTTCCAGTTTGGTGGGTGGGGATGCGCGGGAGGAAAATGGAGTTGCAAGCCAAACCCCTCAAACGCATTCCTCACCACGATGCATCGCCATTTTCCACATTTTGATTTTGCAGCTTGCTGTCTGGGGAGGGACGTGCGGTTGAGGAAAATGGAAATGGAGTTGCAGGCGTTCACGTAAAGCAATAGAAAAAACATGCCTAAACGTCCCTCAAACACTGGTGTCTAAATGGTTTTGAAACATTAGATGGGTTGCAGGTTTTGTAAAACACAATGTTTTGTATCCTAGAATTTTCCAAAACAGTATGTATGTATTGAAAAGCTTTAATTTATTTAGACCATAGGAGTGTGGTGATAGGCACCATTTTCTAGACAATTAGTAAGGTATTTGGCTTCAGTGTGCAGAGGGTTTTACAACATTTTGTGTGTTGGAGGTTTCATAAATCATGTTGTCACCTCACCTCCCATTGTGTTTTCCAACCTGCAATCATACTATGCATGTATATTTGGATCATATTAAGAAATAGAAATGCAATTTTTATTCTACGTAAGTATTGTTATAAGGTGCCTTTCATTATATTTGTATTGTCTAAATTACATTCATACCGTTTTGTTAAATTCCAGGTTTCAAAACATTGGTTTTCTCCTCCAACTCCTACATGTGCACTCCAACCTTCAACTTTCAATGTGTAGACATGAAACACAGAGTGTTTTCCCCCTTCTTTCTCCAAATTGAAAATGCACACATCATTCCGCCTCCAATTCACACGCTAGAAAAAAAGCTCTGAAAATGACAACTCATACTCACATTGTTTGTACTGTCTAGATTGCATTCATATTGTTTTGTAAAATTCTAGGTTGCAAAACACTATTTTTTTGAAATCTGCAATCCACATAATGTTTTAAAACCCTTTACAAGTAACAACCCAATTGGTTACTCACCCCTCACCTCAATTTGGTATGTTTTGTGGTTTCCCTGAGAGCCTTTTGTGAATTAGATAGTGAGAATGTAATGGGATTGGAAAACACCGAGTTTTAAGAAATTTGCAACCCACACAGTGTTGTAAAACCCTCTAGACGTAACAACCCAATTGGTAAGCTGGGAAAACCGAGATGATGCACCTATGTACATACAGTTGATTAGAAACCCCTCGCCTCAACTCGCTTGGTCGTCTCCCCCACCTACAACGCCCCCTTGCTCTCCAACGATTCACTTTCAACCTGCAGAATGAGAAAACCCATAACATAGAGTGTTTTCCAAGAACAATACTTGTTACAATCTAAAACACGTCTTAATCACATCAACGCCCTTCCCTTCCTCAGTGAATGGATAGCTTCTCGCACAAGGAAAAAAAATTCCAGTGTAATTTGATGCAATGGGACACCTCCTCGCTTTCCTCGCTGTGGCATTTCCTTCTGTTTGTCGGTTCTGTCACTTCTATCATCTATTCGACGGGTCCCACACTATGTCTGCTCTTCATGTTATGTATGTTTCCATGTATGTTGTTATGTATGTTTTTATGTGTTTTTGTATGTACATAGGTGCATTTTGTCGGGAGATTAGTTGTGTCCGTAGAGGGTTTTACAACATTGTGTGGGTTGGAGGTTTAAATCATGCACTCACCTCCCACGATGGTTACAAAATGTTGCATTTCATTGCATTCCTACTGCCTAATTAACAAAAGCTTTTCAAGACATTCCTGTCCGTGCTCTCAACCACATAACTTTGAATGTACAAAATGAAATAAATGGCAAACCACATTGTGTTTTCCAACCTGCAAATTATATTATGCATTTATTTTTAAATGATATGACAAAATTGAATTTCAATTTTTTTTCTATAAGAGTTGCTATCAATTGTGAAGGTGAATGAACTTTAGTACATTCTTACTATCTACAAACTTTAAGGTTTTCATTCAGAGTTTTAATGGTTGTTGGAAAATAGTCGATGTTTATAAAACGTTGCCTTTCATTGCATTCCTACTGCCTAATTAACAAAATCTTTTCAAGACATTCTTGCCCGTGCTCTCAACCACATAACTTTGAATGTACAAAATGAAATAAATGGAAAACCACATTGTGTTTTCCAACCTACTAATTATATTGTGCATTTATTTTTAAATGATATGACAAAATTGAATTTCATTTTTTTTGTAAGAGTTGCTATAAATTGTGAGGGTGAATGAACTTTAGTACATTCTTATTGTCTACAAACTTTAAGGTTTTCATTAGAAGCATGCTGTCTATATATACTTGTATGTTGGAAAATAGTATGTGTTATGAAATTTGCAACCCAAATACTGTTCTCAACTTTGAGAGTGTCTTTCTAATTAGAGAATGTAGATGTTTTGTTTTTAATAAGTTATTTACAAAATTTGTCTAGCTTTTCACATAGGACTCTCATGCTCCATCCAACTGATTCTCTTTTCTGCACTGACATCCTATTTTGCCTTCTTTTCATGTTATGTATGTTTCTATGTATGCTTTTGTGCACGTTTTTGTCGATGCGAGGATACCAGTTATGGGCTGAATCACGCTTGATCCATGAAGAATTGAAGCATAATGAAGCAACCAATACTCAAATCTCAACAAGATCAGTCAATCAAAATTGAAAGTATACATTTTATCAAAAAACCTAACATGCTAATCTTATGAAATCTTTAAAGAAAACATCTACTCTAATCCATTGAAATTTATCCTGCTGTGGAATTGGTGTCACATTGATGTGGATCGACGGCCCTTTCCCAATCCCGTGATAGTGAACTTGTTTCAATAGATTCTATGGAAGATAATCGATGGAACCATGATGTTTGATGTATGAAAAACCTAAATTAAGCTAAAATGAACATGATGCAAGCTAAGTTATCATGATTTTATGCTATAAATGATCTAATTATGCAATTGCTAAGCTAATCTAAGCTAATTTAAGCTAAAATGATGCTAAAAGATGAAAACCCTAATTTATTTACAAACTAAGATGGATGCATGGGAGCCATTAATGAAAGCTTGAAGCTATTTATGCAACTAAAATGAACTAAAAATAAGCTAAATGTGTGCAAATTGAGAGTATGGATGTGAGAAAATTTAACATGGCTTTGCAATAAAAGATGGATGGATGAGTTTCAATAGCATAAGTTTGCTTTGAAAAAGATGGATCCATTTGTCTCCAAATAGTAATCTATTTATAGGAGAGCAAATGAAGAATGGATGATTGAGATCAAAAAGCTTAATCAACGGTTCAAGATGAAGGGGATGAGAGGCATGGATCATGGATTCTCATCAACATATGAGAATGGAAGATGAAGATTAATCAAAGGCTCACAATTGCCTCAAACAAACACACTTTTGACCTGTTCACGCAGGTCAAAGGTAACTTGCTTAAGAGGTTGAAGGGTTAACTTTCTTTTGAAACTAAGAGAGTTGATTGGAGGAGAGGAAATATTCCTTAGAATATTCCTTTAGGGTGAGGGGAAAGGTTAATTTACAAATTAAAAGAAAGTTTTAATTGAGAAAAAAGGATAAAGAATATTCCATGGGAATATCCCCTTTGATTAGAGGAATAATTAGTTTAATTGCTAATTAAACAAGGTTTAATTTATGCAATTTAGGGGATTAGAGGAATTAGAGACATTTATTAAATTAGATGATCTAATAAATAGAGGAGGGGTGAAATGATATTTAATTAAATGACTTAGGGTTATTTAATTAAATAAGATGACTTAGAAGATTAAATTAAATATTTTGATATATTTAATTTAATGAGATGAAGTGTTAGTGCGAAAAGAGATGAATTAACCCAATTTAATTAATTAGGCCAATTAGATGAAAATGATGAAATTAATTAATTAGCTAGGCTAATTGAATTAATTAAGCAAAAAAAGGATGGATAAAGAGGAAATGATGTTAATAAATCCAATTCGAGTGTATGACATCGATTAGGACATTTTTTAGTGTCTACAGTTTTTATTCATTTTTTGTATGTACATAGGTGTGTTTTGTCAATAGATTAGCTACTATTTTTTGGTCAATCAAGGTGATCACCAAGGTTTTTGTTGACTTGTTAACCTTTGTTCTTGCAATGATATTTATTTTTTCAATCGTCTGTACAAGTAATGGTTCAATTTACAATATCATTAAACAATGGTTACGATACCGATATGTCATTTAGATGTTTATTGAGAGACACGAGATATAAACATAAGTCTGATAGTGGTATGTGGTATCCTTCTTGTCTGTCTTCTATGCCTTTATTGATTATTGTAAGTTATGGCCTCTTTCATATGTTAGGAGAGATGATTTTTTTATATATCCGAATGAACGTTCAGTGCTTCACAGTTCCTGCAGAATGATAGATATAATTGCTGATATATACTACTAGTGTTAGAGATAGGTTAAATTGGAAATTAAATTCCCATTGCACAGTTTAATATGTTTGTTTATTGTCTGTGCAAGCTGTCATTTTTCACTCACCACAACATATAAATTGTATATTGGTGAAATTTGGAATAAAAATAATTCTTTGTAGCACCAAATGTCTTTAATTTTCCAATTTAATCTATCGCTAAAACTTGTCTTCCCTCCAGGTGGTTGATATATTTGAGGAAACAAAATTGAAGAAAACAAGGGCAGGTGGATTGAGGATGCTTTAGGAGATGTAAAGCTTCTCCACTAAATATAGGTGATTCTAGCTGTCATAGCTTGAATTCCAAGTGTACTGGTCAGTTAAACTTCCAAAATTTATTTTACATTAAGAAGTTATGATATTTTTATAGATGAGATGCTTATTGTGGAAAATGCAAAGAATTTTCAGTTGATTTTTTTTTATTCTACATAAACAGAAATAGCTATACATTTGACATGAAAACCCTACATGCAAACAAAACATTTTATTTTTCCATCAATGAAAACCCTTTTTCTTTAACCAATAGCCATTCAATGCTTTTCAAAAAACCCATTTAACTGTTGTTCAATGCTTCATAGAAACCCATTTAACAACCATGCTTCATAGTTCCTATAGAATGGAAAAATGGAATATACAATGACAAATATACATACCTATTGGCTAGCCACCGCACGTGTCGAATGTGTTTCTCTTGTTCGACCTCCATTGTGTCACCTACGCTCCCCACCAAATTGCAAAATGAAATGTCACAAATGGCTACTTTTAGCTCTTTAGACACAACAAAAATGTAGAAAAAACACACCTATGTACATAAAAAAACAAAAAGTTTTTACTCTGGTTTGACCGCCTGCAACTCCATTTTCCTCGTCCATGCCTCCTCCCTCCCCACCCACCAAATTGGAAAATGAAAATGTGGAAAATGGCGATGTTAGGTGCATTTTGTCTAGCTTTTTGACTTTCCCGCCAGACCATGCGTCCTTTTCCGACGACACCACCTAACGGCACATGGCTAGCCGTCCATCAAGTCTTTTCATCGGTGACTTTTGTCCATTGCATGGCTTGGGGTATGGGGGGTACAATAACATGTTACATACATAGGTGCTTTTTGTCTACGAGTTAGCTTCTCCCATTAAGACATGCGTTTTAATATGTAAGAAGTATTGTTATTGGAAAACACTTTGTGTTGTGGGTTTTCTCATTCTGCAGGTTGAAAGTGTAAGGTTGGAGAGCAGGTGGGGGAGATGAAAAACCAATGGAATTGAGGTGATGGGTTTATAACCGATTGGGTTGTCACTTGTAAAGGGTTTTAAAACATTGTGTGGGTTACAAATTTCAAAAAACTAGTGTTTTGCAACCTGGAATTTTACACAACAGTATGAATATTCGTCTCGAAAAGATTTTTTTATTTAGACCATAGGAATGCAATGAAAGGAACCATTTTTAAACACCCAGTGTTTTCCAACAATGATTAAAACTCTGTGTGATTGCAGGTTGGAAAACACAATGGGACGTGAGTGCATGATTTATGAAACCTTCAACCCACACAATGTTGTAAAATCCTGTATGGACACAACTAATCTCCTGACAAAGCACACCTATGTACATATAAAAATGCATAAAAACATACATAACAATATAAATAACATGAGGAGATGGCATAGTGCAGGGCTTGCCAAGACGAATGATAAAAGATGAAACTAGCAGACAGGAGGAAATGTCATGGCGAGGAAAGCGAGGAGGTGTCTCGTTGCATCGAATTACGTTGACATTTTTTTTCCTTGTGTGAGAATCTATCCATTCATTGTGGGAGGGAAGGGTGTTGTTGTGATTAAGACATGTGTTTTACATTGTAACAAGTATTGTTCTTGGAAAACACTATGTGTTCTAGGTTTTCTCATTCTGTAGGGAGTTGCAGGTTAGGGATATATAAGACTATCCAAATTCATCTGAGGGGTGAGTAACCAATTGGGTTGTTACTTGTAAAGGGTTTGAAAACATTATTTGGGTTGCAGGGTTCATAACACCTAATGTCTTTGAACCTGCAATTACACATAGACAATATGAATGTAATGAAAATGTTTTGGTCACTTACATTGTGAGAACCCAATTAGTTGGTGACACCTTAGTTGATTTTGGATACTTTTATGTATCCCCATTGGCAATGATATTGACAGTATGAATGTATTCAACAACCCTTACTTTCAACAAACATTCCATTTCAATATCGTCATACGTTTGGAATAGAAAATGCACATAATAGTTACAGGATGGAAAATACATAGGGTTGTGACTCACTTCTGAATTCTTGTTCAATGAGCATTTTTCTATTATGCAGACTATAACAAAACAATGTTTTGAAGTTCACCTTCATAATTTATGACAACCCTTACTTTCAACAAACATTCCATTTCAATACTTGTTTATATGTTTGGAACAAAAAATGCACATAACAGTTGCAGGATGGAAAACACATAGGGTTGTGACTCACTTCTCAATTCTTGTTCAATGACCACTTTCTGTTATGCAGACTGTGACAATAATCGTTTGGCTGTGTGTTTATAATTTTCATTCTATTTATGTTAATATGAAATATATCGATAGGAAATGCCACCTGAAGTCTTATTGTTTATGGTAGCTTGCTTATAAATGAAAGAAAAAAGGTTGAAATTTAAATTGTTTGAGGTTGAATATTTTTCTCATCATGGATACTTTCAAATGAATAATCATATTAAATGCTATTTGTAACAATAAAAATGGCATTTCACTATCTTCATCTGATTGCAAGAAAAAAAAATGCTGACATTATTTGTAGTGTTGGAAAACACACCATCCCCTGTCAGTTATTTGCTTGTCAAAAGTTTTTGTTTCCTATGCACCAAGAATGTAAGGAAGTCCACCTTAAAATTTTGTTTCTTATGATTGAAAAACTATATGCTTGCTTATAGTAGATGGTGCAATAAATTTTGGAACTTTAACTGTCCTGTAACACTTGTAACTTTTTTACATATTATAGGCAACCACAGATGCATACTTGGAAAGGGAAAGTGGAAGAAAGCAGGAGAAAAGGGTAATTTTGAAATCTATTTTTTACCCTTTTTTTTATATTTTGAATGAATTGGTTGCATGTATTTGAATTTGATGTGATGTTTACATTCCTGGCATTAGAGGGAAAGGATGGAGAAGGAAGTGGTGGGTGCAAGCAAGTTAGTGTGCATTTGGGACAAGAAAATGTGCCTCGATAGGGTAGCAAGAAGAAAGGGTGCCTGGGGAGGAGATTGTTTTCCTAGGTAGAAATCTTTGAGAAATAGGAAACTCCCGCTTTCTTGCACTTTCCCTTTTAAAGTATGCATTCATGGTTGCCTATAATATGTGCCATTGCAGTCGCTTGTTGCTCATATTTTAGAGTGTCTTTGTGATTTCATTTAGAAAATTTCATTTCTGTTATGAATATGCTGATTTTGTCAGTATATTGGAAACAAAACTGTCCCTGGTTCTTTCAGAGGAAGAAAGTGGAAGAAAGGGTAATTTTGAAATCTACTTTTGAACGTGTATTTTCATAATTTGAATGAATTCATTGCATGCATTTCAATTTGATGTGACGTTAACATTCTTCACATTATAGGGCAAGGATGAACAAGGAAGTGGAAGGTGTGAAGAAATAACGCTAATAAGATTGATGCCCGAGTTTATTGATTCTTGACACTAGCCTACTCAAGAAACGTCACAAATAGGATCCAGGCCCGATTTTATTGATTCTTGACACTAGCCTGCTCAATTTCTCAATTTCCTTCAATTTTTGTCAAAGAAACAAAAAAATTGGGCCTAGATTATTTGTGACGTTTCATGGTCTGTCTGATTTTTCCTTTTCCTTCTCATTTATTTTCAATAGTATTTCTCCTCCACAGGTACATATAAATTATTTGATTCCATATATATAAATGTGTTATGAAAGTTGTCTGTGTTTTCAGATAAGACTTTCATCTCTCCCGCTATTGATTCTCTTTATCTCTACTTAGATCTGATGTTGCCTTTTCCTTATATCCATAAGTTAATTGTTGAACGTAGGCATTTATATTCATGGGTTTCTTACAGGCTGAAGGTGTTGAAAGTGCAATGGTCGAAGTAGAGGCTTCCTCGAACCCTCGTGGAAGTGGAATCACCCCACCATTAGTGCCAAGGACCCAAAGAAGCCTATAAGATTTTATCTGACCATCTCCTCAATTGCACATAAAAGGCACTGTAGGAGAGGATGAGAGGATGAGAATATTAATTTTCCATTCAGTCTTTGATCATGTAATTATTGAAAAATTATGGTGTGGAATTACATTATCTTTGATCCTGTTATTATTGAACAATTATGGTGTGGAATTACATTATCTTTGATCATGTATTTATTGATCAATTATCATGTGGAATTACATTACTTTGGTATGTTTGAAGACTATAGTCTTCTGCCAATAGTGGCATGGTGTGATTGTTAAGTTGTATTGTTAATCTTTCCATCAAGGCTCCAATCCATTTGGGGTGTAGTTTTTGACAATTTATATTGGGGATGAGGTCCCCTATTTGTGACCTCATCGGTTCATAACTTTGGGTCAAAAGTGTTTACCCCTCTTAATTAAAAAAAATATAAGACTATGTTCTTGTAGATTTCATGACACTTTTTGTTGCCATTTAAAATTTCATTATAAATAATGTCAAATGCCATCAAATAATGGTAGGCAATGCCACCTCAAGTATTTTTATTTATTTCAAACTTACCTACAAATGTAAGCACATGCAATGAGCACTTTCTGTTATGCAGACTGTAATAAAAGAATGTATTAAAGTTGAGCTTCATATTTTTTAACAACCCTTACTTTTAGCAAACATTCCATTTTAATATCTATTCATATGTTTGGAATTCAAAATGGACATAACAGTTGCAAGATGGAAAACACACAAGGTTGTGACTCATTTCTCAATTCTTGTTCAATGAGCACTTTCTGTTATGCATACTATAACAAAAAAATGTTTTGAACTCCACCTTCATATTTTATAACAACCCTTACTTTTAGCAAAACACTCTATTTCAATATCTGTTCATATGTTTCGAACACAAAATGCACATAATAGTTGCAAGATGAAAAACACACTAGGTTGTGAATCACTTCTGAATTCTTGTTCAAAGAACACTTTCTATTATGCACACTGTAACAAAAAAATGTTTTGAACTTCACCTTCATATTTTATAACAACCCTTACTTTCATTGAACATTCCATTTCAATGTCGTCGTACATTTTGTGAACAGAAAATGCAGAAAAAAGTTGGAGGAAATGGAAAACTCAGAGGGTTGTTAGTCACTTCTCAATTCTTGTTAAACAATGTATTGAAGTTCATAAAAACCCTTACTTTCAACAAATATTCCATTTCAATATCTATTCATATGTTTGGAACACAAAATGCACATAATAGTTGCAGGATGGAAAACACACAGGGTTGTGGGTCACTTCTCAATTCTTGTTCAATGACCATTTTCTGTTATGCAGGTTGTAAAAAACAATATTTTCAACTTCACCTTCATATTCTTTAACAACCCTTACTTTTAGAAAACATTCCATTTCAATTTCGTCATATGTTTGGAATAGAAAATGTACATAATAGTTGCATGATGGAAAACACACTGGGTTGTGACTCACTTCTCAATTCTTGTTCAATGAGTGCTTTTCTTTTATGCAGACTGTAACAAAACAATGTTTTGAAGTTCACCTTCATATTTTATAAAAACCCTTAATTTCAACAATTTCCATTTCAATATTTGTTCATATGTTTCGAACACAAAATGCACATATTAGTTGCACGATGGAAAACACACATGGTTGTGGCTCACTTCTCAATTCTTGTTCAATGACCACTTTCTATTATGCACATTGTAACAAACTAATGTTTTGAACTTCACCTTCATATTTTATAACAACCCTTAATTTCAACAAAACACTCCATTTCAATATATGTTCATATGTTTTGAACACAAAATGCACATATTAGTTGCATGATGGAAAACACACTGGGTTGTGACTCAATTTTGAATTCTTGTTCAATGACCACTTTCTGTTATGCACACTGTAAAAAAAAAATGTTTGAATTTCACCTTCATATTTTATAACAACCCTTACTTTCAGCAAAACACTCCATTTCAATATCATCACACGTTTCGAATAGAAAATGCACAAAATAGTTGCATGGTGGAAAACACACTGGGTTGTGACTCACTTCTCAATTCTTGTTCAATGACCACTTTCTTTTATGCAGACTATAACAAAATAATGTTTTGAAGTCCACCTTCATATTTTATGACAACCCTTACTTTCAACAAAAAATCCATTTCAATTTCGTCATATGTTTCCACCAAAAGATGCACATAATAGTTGCATGATGGAAAACACACAGGGTTGTCACTCACTTCTCAATTCTTGTTCAATGACCACTTTTTGTTATGCACACTGTAACAAAACAATGTATTGAAGTTCAAAATAGTTCAACTTACCTATAATGGTCCTACAAATGTAGAAAATAGTTGTAGGAAATGTTCACCTTACCTATAATGATCCTGCAAAGCATTTTGATAGGTCAAAAGTCAAAGGTGTTGTTGCACAACTTATAAAAGTATGAGATGCTACATCAATAACTGCATTGGAGGTTGGTGGAGGAGGGAATTTGTGTAATGCGGTAGTGGATATAGAACAAACAAGAAAGCTCCCAATTGAAATAGGACATCTACATACAAGAGTAACGATTATCCCTTTAAACAAAATCCAATCCCATACAATTCACCTCCTCGCCATTCACTTTCGCCAATAGGAAGACCACTTGGCTGAAAAATGTCCCCTTTGCAGCATTTGAATTGCTGCAAACTCATGCACTAGGAAATACAATTGCATAGCTAGTTCAATTTCATCTTCATATGCAACAAGAGATAGTGGCAGCCTCGCGTTTCCATTGCTCAACAATTTGCTGGTGATTGTTGAGTTGTGGAGGAAGTGGTATGGGCTTGGATTTTTTTTAAAGGGATAACTATTACTCCTATATGTAGATGTATTATTTCAAGTGGGAGCTTTCCTGTCTATTTTGTATCCACTACCGCATTACACAAATTCCCTCCTCCACAAACCTCCAATGCAAATATTGTTGTGGCATCTTAAACTTTTATTAGTTGTGAAACACCTTTTACTTTTGACCTATCAATTGTGCAAAAACACCTTTGAATTTTGATGTTTATCAGTTGTGCAACAAGACCTTTTAATTTTGACCTATCAGTTGTGCAACAACACCTTCCATTGCTGTCTTTGTTTTATCAAATTCTAGTCTTTTAGATTGCAGCTCTCTCCGAACAATATTAAGCTCCTCTTCTTTTCACCGTGACAACTTCTTCTTGTGTTTTAATTCCTTTTCTAAGTGGTTAATTTTAGTCTTCGGTTGTTCTGCTCCACTTTGAGCATTTCCAACTATTGTTTTTGCAGTGTGCTTATGATTAGAGTATATAGATGTTTCTTTTCGCAAACTCGTTAGGGAACTTGTCTGCCTTTTCGGATAAGACTTTCATGCCTCCACCCAACTGATTCTTTTTTTCTGCACTTATATATGGTATTTCCTTTTCCTTATCATCCATTTCCAATTGTATTTGTTCCATGTAATTGCTAACTTCAAGAATGCTTGCCTTCATTTGTTCAACTCCACTTATAGCATCATCTCTCTCTTTCTTTGCTTGCACAAATTCATATGCAATAGAAAACCTTTTGAGTTAATCCACTTCTGCATTTCCATTTTCCCTTGCACATAGTACACATGCTCCTTCCTCCACTTCTCATGAGTAGGAACAACCTCTTCAGTCAATACATTATCTATCTCATTCATTGTGGTCTGCTTCTTTCCAAGTGTTTTTAGAGCAGATTTATTTTTTCATTACACACTTTCCAGTACGTCCTCATATTTTTTTTATTACTAGCATGTCATACAATTCTCATAAAAAATATTTTTGGGATTCTGTCCGATTTCTTGCATGCTAAGGGATAGAGTTTTGAATGTATTGAATACTTTCAAATGATAAAGGGAAAAACATGTGGTAATGAAGTTTTTTATGTTTATGGATGAGTTTCAAAAGTAAATAGCAGTCCATAAAGAGAATATATTTCAATATGGACATTTCAAGGTGAAGAACATTAGACATATGCAATGCAATATCATAGGTACAATTAACAAGGTATGAATGAGCAAGAAGTTTTCAGTAGATTGTGTCATGAACATTGAGCAATAGTAATAAACAGTAATAAAGTAATTAGAGTGATACAAAATACTTCCAATAAACACTAATCAAGAGTAATACAAAATATCTTTCATTCAACAGTAGTGTTTCAAAATAGTAGATCTAGTTATACAACTGTGAGTGGGTTGCTGTTTTTACAATTTATAATATGTAGTTTTACAAAACAATATTCATGTATTAAATAGTAATAAACACTAATAAAGAGAAATACAAAATATCATTCATTCAATTGTACCGTTTCAAAAGAGTAATACAAAATAAAATTCAAAGTTTCCTTTTTTCATTTAACAACTTGTCTTTGGAGATCCTAATCAGATTCACTATCTACATTTTTTGTCTTTACATTTGTGCCCTCATTAGAATGACAAAGACATCCTACGCCAAGCCACTGAATAACCTTTTCATCATTTGTTGGAACTGGTGCGGGGTGGTCAAGTAGTGTGCAGAGGGCAAGATACATCTCCCGTATGCCCTCTTCAATGTGTGGCTCATGGCTCAACAACATGACCATGCAATCACATTTCTATTAGGGTTAGAAGGCATATATCTAATAGTTAAATACATATTTGATCAATAAAACAGAGAAATAAAACACAAAAAATTATAGCATAAACAAAACACAAAGAATTTAACATGGTTCACCCAATCCAGGCTACATCCACAAAACCAAAACCATCCAATGATTTTATTGTCTAGTGTAAAACACATTACAATCTCGCTAATAATTCCCTACTACAACTCCCATCCCAACCACTTATAACAAGCTTTTTAGAAGCTTTTAGAATTAGGGTTTTACAAAGTTGGTTTTTTCTCTTGTTGGAGACGAAGCGAAAAATGGGAATTTTTTTTTTCTCGGGGGCTGCTGCCCCAAAATCCCTACCCGGGGCCCAGCTTGGCCCTGGAACCCGGCGAGGATACATGAAGAGTGTATAGTATAGCATGATCAATCACCACATATACCAACAATCTCCCACTTGGAGACTGATCAGGTTCCACACCAAACAATTTATTGGTAAAAAAAAAATCACCCTGATGTTGTATGTTGCTGCTAAATGTTGCTTGTACACACCTCATATCTGAGGATGATTGAAGCAACGAATGTGAGAAGATGCCACCAATGAGGTAGACACCCTGATCAACATCATATCTTTCGAATGCTTCCTCAAGATGTACGTGATTGACCACATGTCTCCAAACATATTTTGCACATAGAATCTGAACTAGAGGACAGTCTGTGAGCAGGTCCATGGAGTTTGACAGGAACCTGCATGCTACATTGGCTTCCGAATAGGGGAGTGCAGGTTTGTTGGGCTTAAAAAATATATCAATCTTGTGAGTCACATCCTCCACCATTTGGCAATTGAATTTGAAAGAAGAATGCAACCTCTCCATATTGAACGAACTACCATTGTCTTCCTGATCTTCGCAGGGAACCTACCCGATGTGAATTCTTGAGTTCAACATTTTTAGTTGTATTGTCAAAAAAAAGGGAAAAAGAGTTAGAAACAAATAGCGTTGCAGACATCTAGAAAAAAAACTATTATTTACTTCCAACTACTGATTCATCCACTACTTGAGAAAATAAATAAATATTGCAATACATTTATGAAAACAAAAGGTCTTAGTTACATGAATACTATTTTGTAAAACTACAAATTGGAAAACACAGGGTGTTATGAAAACTGCAACCCACTCACTGTTGTAAAACTAGATGTAAGTGCAGGAAAAGAGAATCAGTTGGGTCAAGACTTGAAAGTCTTATCTGAAACATATGAATTATGTAATCATAAATACACTTGTTGCAAATAACTTGTTAAAAGAAACATATGAATTATTTAATCATAAAAACACTTGTTGCAAATAACTTGTTAAAAGAAACATATGGATTATGCAATCATGAATACACTCCCAAAGTTGGGAAAAAAGCAGCTGCAAAGGTACATGAAAGTATTTGAAATACATTCAAAACTCCATCCCTTTAATTTCAAGAAATCAGATAGAATCCGAAAAATATTTGTTATGAGAATTGTATGACATGGTAGTAATAAAAAAAATATGAGGACACTGGAAAGTGTGTAATGAAAAAAAGGAATCTGCTCTAAAAACACTTGGAAAGAAGCAGACCAAAGTCAATGAGATAGATAATGTATTGACTGAAGAGGTTGTTCCTGCTCATGAGAAGTGGAGGAAGGAGCATGTGCAGCATGTGCAAGGGGAAAATGGCAATGTAGAAGTGGATTAACTTGAAAGGTTTTCTATTGTCTATGAATTTATGCAAGCAAAGAAAGAGAGAGATGATGCTATAAGTGGAGTTGAATAAATGAAGGCGAGCATTTTTGAAGTTAGAAATTCCATGGAACAAATACAATTGGAAATGGATGATAAGGAAAAGGAAATACCAGATCCAAGTGTAGAAAAAGAGAATTAGTTGGGTGGAGGCATGAAAGTCTTATCCGAAAAGGAAGAAAAGTTCCCTAACGAGCTTACGAAAAGAAACATCTGCCTACTCTAATAATAAGCACACTACAAAAAAAATAGTTGGAAATGCTCAAAGTGGAGCAGAACAACCAAAGACTAAAATTAACCACTTAGAAAAGGAATTAAAACAAAAGAAGAAGCTGTCACGGTGAAAAGAAGAGGAGCTTAATGCTATTCAGAGAGAGCTGCAATCTAAAAGACAATAATTTGATAAAACAAAGACAACAATGGAAGGTGTTGTTGCACAACTGATAGGTCAAAGTCAAAGGTCTTGCTGCACAACTAATAAACGTCAAAATTCAAAGTTTTTGCTGCACAATTGATAGGTCAAAAGTCAAAGGTGTTGTTGCACAACTGATAAAAGTTTAAGATGCCACAACAATGGTTGCATTAGAGGCTGGTGGAGGAGGGAATTTTTGTAATGCAATAGTGGATACAGAACAGACAGGAAAGCTCCCACTTGAAATAGGACATCTACATACATGAGTAACGATTATCCCTTTAAAAAAAATCCAAGCCCATACCATTTCCTCCACAACTCAAAAATCACCAACCAAATTGCTGAGCAATGGAAATGCAAGGCTGCCACTATCTCTTGTTGCATATGAAAATGAAATTGAACCATCTATGCAATTTGTATTTCCTAGTGCATGAGTTTGCAACAATTTAGATGCTGCAAAGGGGATGTTTTTCAGCCAAGTGGTCTTCCTATTGGCTGAAGTGACTGGCGAGGAGGTGAATTGTATGGCTTGGATTTTGTTTAAAAGGATAATCGTTACTCCTATATGTAGATGTCCTATTTGAAGTGGAGCTTTCTTGTCTATAACAAGCGAGGAGGAAAAAAGGCTACAAATCTGCAAGCTCAAAGCGTTAACAATAGATGAACATCATAATACATGTGTTCCTCAACTTGCTACCCATGAAAAGGAAATGCAACATTCATAAAAGAATCTACTGTCATCCCACATTGTGTTTTCCAACCTGCAATTATTCAGTGCATTTTGATTTACCATCATATCACGATTTTGAAACCCAAATTTTAGTCCATCGAAGAGTTGTAATTAATTTTTTAGGTGAGTTTCGTGAAATTCATAATGTCTAAAAGACACAAGAGTTTCATTAGAACCATACTATCTATGTATAATTGCAAGTTGGAAAACATCGCGTGATATACAACCTACAACCCACTGTGTTTTCCAGCCTACAATATGAAGGTTTAAATACATTGTTATAGTGCATAGAATAGAAAGTTCTCATTGTAGCAAGCCATTTCACTGTCATACAAATTATTTATGTTTGCACATTTATTGAACATCCAACAATACGTTTGAAGACCATAGTTGATTAGAATCTATATATGCTTGGAGGTGTGTATGATCTTCCGTAGTGGGATGGGGTATTCAAGATCTAAATCTTAATCAACCGAGAAAAACCATAAACCTACCATTGAAACTTATACCCAACTCATGTCACCATCCATGTCGTCCTTTTCCTCCATTGTCAAGGGAAACCAAAATGTCTTCCATGTTGAACCAACAACTATCCTGTCATGCCCATAATTTTCGCTAGAAAAACACAACAATTTTTTAATTTTTTTTTTATAATGATATTAATCTTACGGGTTACTTTAATAATAATGTCAACATTAGTGTTAACCCGTCTAATATAATGATACTTCTCCAAAACTAAAGTATTAATATCCCCCTTATTACTTATTGTGTTAAACCCAAATGAAAACATTTCTTGTCTATACTTAAAATATCTATTTATTTAATTATTTACTAATTCATTCTATTTATCTCTATATATATAAATAATGGGTGGTAACCACTATATACAATTAATGCCTTTATTTACTCAAATATCTTAAATTTATTTATTTTATATAAAATAAATAAATAATATAAACAAGTATTTCTTAATTTTTTTTTTAAGAAGATCTAATCCTAACTAATTTTTTTTTATTGCTTTCTTTCCTTAACCTTTTTTTTTTATAAAGTTGAAACCAATCCCATCCTTCACGGGAATATGGGAAAACTTTCTTTTTTTATTTTATTTTTCTTCCTCAAATGCTTTAAAAGAAATTATAATTATATATTTCCCACTTTCTTATTAATGTAATGTAAGCACATATATACATGTCAAACATTGAATTCATAGTAAGAATAATCACATTAAACTTTCTATTTACATTTATATCTTTTTTTTAATAAACTATATTCTTGTCCCCTTTTTAAAAATTTATGAGAGACTCTTTTTAGATTACCATATACACATGGTATATTTTAATTCAGCCATGTATTCTTTTAATACTAACCTCCTACTTACCCATATTTCCTTTCCACGTAAGAGGGGCCACCTTAGCTTTTTTCTTTCTCTTTTTTTAATGAACATCTATTATTATTTATCTTTATCCTTGTGTAGAGTCTTACCCAAGTTCTTAGAATCTCCTTAAGAATATGGGGAAGCTGCATTCAACGTATCCCCATGAAGACTTATAATTACTAAGAGTGAATACTCATGGGAGGACAACGTGATAACTTGTAAGACCACTGTGTATGATGTTTACCAATATTTTTTAGTTATAAATGCATATGCCCTACCAAGAATTTTTTTTGGTAATATTATTAAAACTATGGTATGCCCTCCACGCTCAAGAATGCTAATGAACTAACATTGATACAACCCTTTTAAATATAGTTCAAAATCCTCTTATTTCTCGTAATATCGTCTCATTCTAGAGAGATTGTTTGAACTCTCCTACAACCACTATGTTTGTATTTAATGGAGGAAATGATATAAAAACGTAAGGAATGCCCTAATGTTAAAAGCTAAACATACTCAATAATAGGAGCTTGGCCATCTGAAACACGCCATTGCTCACTTTATTCATCACGAATTTGCTGCAATATCACTCGTCGTATGTAATGAATGCTCAGAAAATAAAATGAAAGGATGCTAGTCTTATCAAGCATCGTAAGGGACAGGGACAGCGATTGACAAATATTCACGTTCAATCCATTATCCTAAGGTATTCAATTCGAACAGGAAAAAAGATGGGGAGTCACTATGCGGAGGTATGCGAGCATTCATGGACACCGTGCTATCACCGCCAAACTCAGAAGCAGGATTAAATTTAATGACTTTACATCGTACGGAGGGGATGTGATTTGAAGAATATTATAATGCTGTAACTTTCTGTCATTTGGGACACATTGCCTGCTTTAGTCTCGCCCATGAGAAGAATACCATATGTTTACAGATTTCTCCAACCACCTGCATTAATGGTTTTTGAATAACTATGCCCAAACTTGCATTACCTCAGACAACATGCATTAAAATCTGATATCTTCTCAGATACGGCGGCTCTTGGTTGATGAGATTTTGAGACTTATTTCACGCTTTAACCAAACCTACATATCCTAGAGTAATGAATGCTCGTTTGCAGTGCCAACACTACCCTCAATCTACTCAGAATTGTATATAAATATATATATATAGATTTTATATACCTACAGTCCAATGACAAGACTCAAAGAGTCTCCATTCTTGCAGAGTAAGGACATTTGAAAATAACTGCTCAGATTTCCCTCTCTATTTTTTTTTCTTTATTAGAACACGCAATGCTCTCAAGGTAACGTTTTTGTTTCCAACTTTAAAGCTGAGTTGATGGCACAATTGTCTTGCACAAGATTCGGTAGGTAAGGGAGGAAATCTCTATCTCTTGTCAAATACATTATTGCATAAGTAATGATACTCTGAATTTCTACCAACGGCTTAGAGAGTATTTTATTATTTATCATCAGGATTATTATGTTTATACACAGTAGTGTGAAGTCCAACCTATGGATTTTTATTTTTATTTTGTGCACAGGGAGATACCGACACCAATTACCATTGAAGGAGTATATGCATTACTGTTATATCATTTTAACCTTTTCTTGTTCAGAGGTGTTGGCATTCTGCACTACGGACCCCTTTCTTTAAATACACTTGAAGTAATTTGCAGCATAAGAAAATAAATTACTCATTATCATCAAAATGATGACTCATCTTTTCACACAATAAAGGGAAAAATGACACTTCCTACGGGATGGAATGTATTTGTCCAAAAACCCAACCCAGGCATTTAAGTAACCAACTAATGGTGATAGGTTACCATTTCCACCGTAGCCTTCTGTCATCTAATCCTGCAGAAACATAAGGGTCATGGGTAGTTACCTTCATAATCGCCACACTTGTCTATGCTGCATCTAGAGAGTAAAATTGCCAGGTTGAAGCGTATTATTGTCATTACTTTTGTTTCACCTTTCTGTGTTATTGTAACTACTTTTGTTTCATTTTTTTCTTACTGCATCAAAGAAGCGATGGTTGCTAGGAAGTTTTGAAGAAGCTTGCAGACAAGGATGAAAGTGTCTTAATAATATTACAGCCAGGCACTCCATTGTCTGATTGTGCCATCGAAGAGGCGTGGGGTTTTCAGTCATGAATTATTTTCTTTTTGGGTTACCATTTTGTAGCAATATTATTTTGAATGGGTCAACCTAAATGAACCCCCCCTCCCCCCGAATGAGTACCTTCTCTAAGAGTCCCTAGGGACAGCTCGAGGTCTAGGCTGATGGGTCAGTATTGCACTCACAGCTTAGTTTTTTCCCATCCATGGCATAGCCTGTAAGGTGCAGTCTCAATGAAGACAAATATCAACTTACGCCTGCTAGTTATGTTTCTTTTTATATCTGACTTATGCTCTTCACCATAATTGTATTTAGACAAACTATATATTTTGACCATCTGGATTATTATGACTTAGTGTACAATTTACATTTTCCAAATCATGTTGAAAAGCAACTAGTAATATGATATATACACTTGTTTTTTTTTCTTCATTTATTATTATTATTATTTTTTTTCATTGATTTGCAGATTTTAATAACACAGTAGTTTGAACCATTGAGTTTAACCTAAATACATTTCCAGAATATATATATGCCTTCTACTACAGATTGTAGCATTAAAACAATTAATGCTTATAAAATTTTATGGAAATAATTCTTATACCTTCACTCAATATAGACAAATAGGCACATTTAGATTTCATCTTTCACATGTTTAAGTGTGATGTGTATCACACAGTATAAGGCTGCAACTAGCAGCTAATATAATTATAGTAATTTCTTATGTCATTGACAACAGTAATTAGAATAAATTTCTCTCAGATTTCTTATGTATACAAAAGCCATAGGCCCATTTTATGAAATGATATATTTGAGTAAATGACTTTCTTGATAACATACTTTTCTTATTCCTGAAAATCCTTCTAATCCCCTATAGTAGAACTTACAACAGAATACATTTTACTTATTTAAGCTTCATCTTTACCACATCGCATAGAAAATAAATAAATGACAATTGATTGCATAAGGAATTTCTCCTTTCATTCTTTTATTGTTCAGATAAGCAGCCCATCTTTTAAACTTACACATTACCAATATTATATAGACAGAATAAGAAATGAGTTTATATGCAAAGGAATTTAGGCTTACTATTTTCCATTCTCTTTCATGTTACATCACGACACCAAGTTTCCGTATTACAAATAATTTAAGGAAATATAGTGCAAGACACACAACTGATTTGAAGCTTGCTCTCCACCCTACCGTAATGGCGTCATGGAGCCTCGTGGGCTCTAGCCATACCCCCGAGCAAGAAATATTTCAACCCCCAAGATGATGAATGGGGTCCTCTCAAAATTTTATGAAAGGAATGAAAATAACACAACATTCATATTACATACATGTAGACTCTTCACTCACCATATACAACAAAAATCCACACAAACATATCACTCTCTTGCTGCAACTAAACAAAGGAAGATGGAAGTAGTGAAACTTATCTCTTTGCTTTAGGTGTTGGACTTTAACTCTTATATCCCTTTCCTCTCCAACCAAGCCATCTGGATCTCTCTCTCCCCCAACAAGACTCCTCTCCTCTTCTCTAAAGTTCTCCAAAGGGAGAAGTGGGTAACACCCCACTCATTCTTCCTCTCCAACTATATAGGAGATTCAACTTGCAAATTTTTGGATGGGGAGATGTGGAGTGTACCTCCCTTCTTCAATGAAAGTCTTTTCTCATTAAAGAGGCCACATGCACTTGGACAACCCCAAATATTTTCACCTCTCCATCCTCTCCTCAAAATTCGTCACTCTTCATTATGAGGACTTTTTAGTAGTCAAATCATGTCCTTGGGACCCTATTGCATGCCCACTTGACCCCTACCACTATGGTATAGACCCTAGGGGGTTTATTTTTGTATCCCAACCAAGGAAGATGACCAACAACCCTCTTTAAATACCCACTTAAAGATCCATCCGAGTTTAACACTTGAGTAAGGGTTCCCAACCCCTAACTCACATAATTAAATATTCTCACAAACCAAAATAAATTATACCTTTAATATCAACCTTCACTTCTTAATCTATCAACATATTAACTTTATATCCTCAAGAAGATTTCTTTTGGTTTTCCCTTTGGTCTTCATTTCTTGTAGTGGCACTCTTTCTTTCCTGCACTTTACCAATGAAATCATAAGCAACAATCAAATATCACATAAATCTAATAGCTGAAATAAGATTTAATTGTACAATAATTTCACTTACACTTTCAACACATATTCACAATTTATGTGTCCTAACTCCTTCATGGTAATGTCAATAAAAATGTCAAAAATATTGCCACATAATCACACTATTTATCATCTACAATACATCTTACCTTCTATTTAGGAAAACATAAGACATATTATGGTTTTACTAATCACATACAAGGTAGGGCCTTACATATCCATCCTATTTCACCAAAGGAACACCAAAAGTCACCCTGTAAGGAATACAATACCTGATGCAAGATTCTATTTCACAAAATGGTAGTCGTAGTCTTCTAGTTCCACCCACTTTCACCTCATCCATCCCATGTTTATCTAGCTCATCCATTTCATGTTTTTCCACCTTCATAGCACCTATAGAAAGTCAACCATGTCACACACTTGACCTCATTGATCAAAATCATGACATCATAGATCCCCCTTTATGTGAAGATCAAAATACTCCCTCTCATGATCCCAGTTCATCTCATCATTCTATTCCATGTCATGACGCCATACCGTCTCATGATCGAAGTATGTCAACTCCATACGATAATCGTAGTGTATAAATTCATTAAAAAAATATTTCCATCCATTCAATAAGTCAAGAACCCCAAGGAATAAGAATTTCCCTCACATCTCATGATAATCCTAAACTTTCACATGGTCCCATTCATGAACCACAAACATATAAGCTTGGTTCATCCACCTTTTAAAAGCTGGTTTTCTTGTACAATACCACATGCCTTCATGAGTTCCATTTACCTGCACACCCTAATATTAAAACACATCTAAATTCTTATGGCCTTGGCTGCATACCTCCTTCTTAAGACGTTGGTAGCTCTTTCAAACACAAGAGGCCTCCCTTTAGATCAATACGTCCACCTCCTCCATAATCTTCGCCATCTATTGTTGGACCGTATCCATGAACCCTTCCATCCATCATGGGCCCATATGTTCTTAATGCATATCCTTAGGTGCCCTTTCAAGAACAACAAAGACACATACCCTTGAATTCATTCCAACACCTTCCACTTCAAAATATTCTCATTTCATAAAATCCCTCTATGGACTATCCAAGCAATTGGGATACCAAACAAGAAATGCATAAATCAAAGAATCCACAAAACCTAAATATCGTCACATGTCTCACTAAAAATACATGCCAAAATAAAGAAAAATATGCACCAAAAAAAAAAAAAACACTTCTAAGAAAATGGAAGGTGCCTATTAAGAAAAAAAGGAAAAGGCTATAAATAAAAATGAAAAGTGAAAACGATGTGGGTTACAAAGAAAGCAAAAAAATTCATGCATTCAAATAGAAAATCAAAATTGGTATCCCTACTTGCTAATCCAAAAGACTCCATTATTCCACCATCATCCATTCCTCCATTATTCATCCTCCAAATCCGTTTTCCATCCTTATATGCCTAGATTTATCATCCCAACCCACTCTCAATCCTTCAACTTTCACCACCATTCAAGGTGTGTGCCAATGTTGTTCTTGCCCACATTCCCTCACAATGACTCCATTCCATACTTCCATCCAAGCTTCATCCCTCATTCCATAGCTTTAATCCAATCCTTTGCATGAATCCTTAACCCCCTTCTACCTACCCCTATCCATTCCATTATCTTTACCAATTTTCGTACCAACGTCTTTAAGTGGGAACATGTTAGCCATGGTAAATAAGAAACATTTAGTCAGTGGGGTACTATCTTTCACAAAGAGACAATTGAGTCCTTCATTCATATCCATACACCTTCATTAGCTTCCATTTCCATGGCCATTCATATCCATTCATATCCACTAGCTTTCATATCCATAGACGTGCCCTTGCTTGTACACTTGGAGGAAAGACTTTTCCATTCGTACGATGCATTATTGATTATCCTATTTCCACTTAGCCATTGTATTCCTTCATTTATATTCCATGCTATACACTTTATCCATCCACCTTCCTTTGATCTTGCATAAAGTATTGGGGAAAAATAGCAAGAAATTGAATCTAATGCATGCTTTATACCATGTGTGTCTTCCATCCTCCATATCACTTATCGTCCATGTCATGTTTCCTTTCATGTCCATTTATCTTCCATATCCATGTCATGTCGTTATAACTTGTCAAACCTCTTACCATGGGGGCATATTATTACTTTGACATGCCATCTTTGGAGTCCTCCATAGGTCCTCTATTTATCCTTTCTATAAGAGAAAACATTTTGGGTTCCCTTGTCATTAGTTCCCTCCACCCATAGCATTCCATATCTTGATCCATCTATCTTCATCCTCCATATAGCGTGTATCCTTACATATCCTATCATTAACCCATATCATTGATCCCTATCCATCCATATCTCCTTTGGTTTTCAGCTTGACTAAGGAATAAGATCTTGTTTATCATTATCATTTAAATTCTTATTTATCATTGCATTATCATTGTTATGAGTAACACATTTAAACAAACCATAAAATATTTAACATACTAAAACATTGGGATTTACTGAGTCACAACCCATTGTGTTTTCCATCCTACAACTATTTTGTGCACTGGTCCTTATCATATGCATTAGCATTTGTATTTTTTCATTATCATGATCTTGCATATTTATCATTTTCATATTGCATGAATGACAACTTGTGCTTTATCTTAACTCTTGTCTCTTGTCTCCATCAATATCATTATCTTTTTATATCTTTTCTTTTCTTGTCACATTCTGAGGAAGCTCGAGGATCTATACACCTTGTTTTGTACGAAGGAGAGTGAGGAATGGGGCATGAGTCTTTCTTATGTGTGTGTATTGAGTCAGTTCGCCCTATGATGATTACAAAAAGAATAATCGATAACAAAGGGGGAATCGTTCCAGTCTATGATGAAACAAATGATCACTTTATAGCCTTTCCATTCCATTCATTTCCATATCCAAGCTTCCATATCCTTTCCTCCCATATCGAATAGATTTTATAAGCCATTTATATGCTTTCCTTGCATCACATCAATGCATTGCATTCCTTTCTTCTTTGGATCCACCTAAGTCATTCATATTTCTAAATCTTGCATATCATTTTCTATCTACAACTCAAAAGTATGAATTGATAGCATTTCCATTCCATTCATTTGCATATCCATCCTTTCATATCCTTTCCTCCCATATCGAATAATTTTCATAAGCCATTTATATGCTTTGCTTGCATCTAATCAATGTGTCACATTCCTTTCTTCATTGCACCCACCAAGGTCATTTATATTTCTAAATCTCGCATATCATTATCTATCTACAACTCAAACATACCTTCACCTATCATAATAAGATTCACACCATACCATATGAAGAACAATATGAAGGAAATATCAAGGTTATGCAATCAAAGACTGAGGGCAACAACCATATCAAGAGTCCATGTTCAATGTGAGTTTGTTACATTTCATGCATGCATTATCTTCTAGATCTTAGACACAATTGAGGTTTACAATTGGTGTTTACATATCTCAAGTGTTAACATGTTCATATAGAAGTCTGAAATATGTATCTTCTTGCTTGAGAAGTGTTACAAAAGTGTTCTTAGTTGTTGTGTTTGATAAATGTATGAGTTACAATGTTGTGTTCTACTTGTATACTTCAAATAGACCACATGCCTTATGTATACTTCAACATTTTTTTAGACATGTCTACGCTAGTGTTGTTTGTCATTGATGTCAAAAGGTGTTTGATGCCAACTACATGCAGAGTGAGTTACTTAATTGTGTTGTCATGGATTGGTTTCAAAGAGATTATTCATTCATTTGGCGATCTACAACCAAAGTGGTTGTTGATATTCATGTCAAAGTCCTTGTTGCTCACTCATTACTTGTTCACATGGTGTTGGTGCAAAAGGTATTGATAGTTGTTGCAAAATTTTGATAGAGTTGTTTCATGACAAAGTCAAAGGTATTGAACAAGTACTCATTGCACATTCATCATTCACATTTTATTTTTGATGGATAATACATTTTGATGCTGTGACTCAAAGGTATTCAGTGGATGGGTTTTTGGCATAAAGACATAATTGGTGTTTGTTGATGAGATCTTCATGCTTCTACAAGGATCTAAACCAATGTCAAAAGCATAATATTCTGCATCAAAGGTATATGGTTGGAATGAAAGATTACAGATCAATTACATGTTTTGAAGCCCATTGAGTTTGTTTGAAGTTGTTTTGTGTTCTTTCATTTCTTGCAAGTTTGTTCTTAAACCCTATAAGAGGTTCATTATGCAAAGTTTATAGTAGGTTTACTCCCGTTTGCAAAGGTTCATTATGCTTGAGTGTAATTAAATTTCCTTTTAAGGGGCACCTGATTGAGTTCATGTGATTGGATTTTTGGGCTGTCATTAATAGGTTTACTATGTTCAATAATTTACTATTATGCTTTGATAGATTTTTTGCAAGCATGCGTAGCTTGTTCAAAAGCACTTGTTTTAGGCTTTTAGCCATAACAATAAGGCACTCACCTGTTTGATTAAATGGTTTGGTAGACATGTATAAAAAATGTGGTAGCATAGACAAAGCAGTGAACTGTTTCATAAAATGCCTCAAAGAAATTTGGTCTCATGGTGATGGAATGCCATGACAATCCATATAGCAACAAGGAAACAATATGGATTGTCATGGTATTCCATCACCACATGACCAAATTTCTTTCAGGAATTTTATCAAACACTTCATTGCCTTGTCTATGTTGTTGCTTACTATTATGCTTTGATATATTTTTTGAAAGCATGCATAGCTTGTTCAAAAGAACCTATTTTAGGCTTTTAGCCATAGCAGCAAGGCAGTGAACTGTTTGATAGAATGCTTTGGTAGACATCTATGAAAAATGTGGTAGCATAGTGAACTGTTTGATATAATGCCTCAACGAAATGTGGTCCTGTGGTGAAGGAATGCCATGACAATCCATATTGTAGTAGCTGCAATATGGATTGTCATGGAATTCCATCACCACGAGACCAGATTTCTTTGAGGCATTTTATGAAACAATTCACTATGATACCACATTTTTCATACATGTCTAACAAAGTAATCTATCAAACAATTCACTACCTTGCTGCTATGGCTAAAAGCCTAAAATAGGTTCTTTTGAACAAGATACACATGCTTGCAAAAAATTTATCAAAGCATAATAGTAAATATGGATTGTCATGGCTTCCAACACCATGGATAAATAGTAAATATGGATTGTCATTACATTCTAGCACCATGGTCTTGGAATGCCATGACAAGCCATAAACAAGCAATAGAAATAGTTCATTGCCTAGTCTATGGCTTGTCATGGCATTCCAATCACCATGGTGTTGCAATTCCATGACAATCCATGTTTACTATTATTCTTTGATAGTAAACACCCGATGTTTTCCAACAAGCATATACATGAACAATATGATTGCAAGCTGGAAAACATAGTGTGAGGTGATTATATGTCTGCCAAAACACAATGGCAACCCATATATAAGTAATCATACACATAAATAGTTCATTGCCTAGTCTACAACTTGTCATGGAATTCCAATCACCATGGTGTTGCAATGCCATGACAATCCATATTTACTATTATGCTTTGATAATAAACACCAGATGTTTTCCAACGAGCATATACATGCACGATACGATTGCAATTTGGAAAACACAGTGTGAGGTGAGTATATGTCTGCCAAAACACAGTGGCAACCCATAGATAAGTAATCATGCACAAAAATAGTTCATTCCAATCACCATGGTGTTGCAATGCCATTGCAATCCATATTTACTTCCATGGTGTTACAAAAATATGGCTTGTCATGGCATTCCAATCACCATGGTGTTGCAATGCCATGGCAATCCATATTTACTATTATGCTTTGATAGTAAACACCTGATTTTTTCCAACAAGCATATACATGCATAATGTGATTGCAAGTTGGAAACACAGTGTGAGGTGAGTATATGTCTACCAAAATAGAGTGGCAACCCATAGGTAAGAAATCATACATAGAAATAGTTCATTGCCTTGTCTATGGCTTGTCATGGAATTCCAATCACCATGGTGTTGCAATGCCATGAAAATCCATATTTACTATTATGATTTTATAGTAAACACCCGATGTTTTCCAACAAGCATATACATGCACAATATGATTGCAAGTTGGAAAACATAGTGGCAACCCATAGATAAGAAATCATACACAAAAACAATTCATTGCCTTGTCTACGTAAACTGATCTTTATATAGTATTGTCCAACTTATGTTGAAGAATATGTAATCAACCAATTAGGTTGACTAAGATCTGTTCATGAAATCTATGATTGTCCTAATGCAATGCAGATCCATTGTAATTTCAAAAAGTTACAGTGTACAAAGTAGCATATTTGACCTCTGAGGACCTGAAATAATACCCTTATGGTACTAGTCACAAAAAAAATCCATTAACTTTGTGCTATGCCTTAGGTTGGAGATGTCATACACTAAGCCTCCATGATTCTTGTTCAGAACTGCAAGTTGGCTTAAACTGAACTTGCTTGGATAATTCTTCATTGTATTGAGAGAAGTTTGAAAAAATCTAATTATCAATGCTTCAAGGACATACATCATACTATCAACCATGTGGCTGATCAATTGGATATCAAAGCTGATACCGGAACCTACATAGTTGAATGCTTTGAATGGTTACTATTCAATTGGGACTGTTTCAGTTTACAATTTTCTCTTGCTTCAGTTCCAATTGGTATGTGATAGATTTATTGTTGTTTCTATTTTCATTTTTCCCTTCTTTGGAGGGCTAATATGTATCTTAATTAGATGGCTGCTATGTAGTTGTACTAGTTATGGCTATTGTTTGCTAATAGCCATTGTTCTCTGTATTTTTCTCAACAACTTTAATTCAATATAAAAAGAAAAAAATGTGCTATGCAATTGTTCAAATAGAAAACTTTCGCTAACAAAAATTATGTAACTTTAGAATCAAATATACATTAAAAAATGCAGTAATATGTATTATGACAATTCTACAACATAAATCCATTAAGTTAGTACTGCAGCAGCCCAAACCTGATATCAAGTTGACCTTCCATCAAAGAATTTCCTAAGAAGTTATGTCCTTAATCATAACCACAATTATACTCTACATCGTTGTTGTACCATCCATATCACAAGAAACTCATTTCTATGCAAAAAGATAAAACAAGGTTATCATATATCACAAAGACAAATGGAACTTATATTTCAAGGATTTCTTCTGTCAGTCTGTGGAAAGCTACTTTTTTTGGCATGTAAAATAGGGTCATAATTGGGAATCAATAGCATGTAGCAGTATTAAATAGTCAATATTTATTCTAGCATATACCCTCGTGCATGGACATATTGGATGTGTATTAAGTTGAAGATTAGAAATACTTGTAGATTATCCTAGTTTGAGCTTAGCATGCCTTTAAATTAAAACTCCATATTGATACAACAAAGCAAGTATATTATAAGCTCTGATGTCTAACTTACATATTTGTATTCTAAATTTACAAATTTCTTTTGGCAGTTGAAATAGGAAATATGCAAAAAATGGTGCATTGTTTGGAAAAGAGAGGGAAGAAAATTATTTAAATTAGTTTATAAATGCACTTGAGACTAGTTCCTATGATCATTTTGCATGCATGACACATAGAGGAAATAGCAATATCAAGAAAAAACAATGTAAACTAACCCCATAAAGTGATAGATTTATTTCAAAAGACTAATCATTTCATTCAAATGCAAGAAATGAATTAGAATACTGAAGACAATCTTTGAATCTTACCTAGGAGGATATGGGTTGCTTCCCAATCCTCAACCCATAAAGTTGCAGTGTAACGCTTGAAAAACACACATTCCAAAATAAATAATTACCTTGATCAATGCACATCACAAGTAAGGGAAAGGAGATAACATGAAAAACATTTATATCCATGCATGCTCAAAGGAAAGTTCATTAAAGTTACTTAGTACATATATTTATTACTTCATTAATACTTCAAAGGAACTTCATACATTAATGAGTTACTATGTATATCAACACAAGGCTGTGCCTTTACCAAATCTAGCCATATAGGCTTATACAAAGATACACAAAACACAAAAATTCAAACATTGTATACACAAATATATATATACACACACATTTATATTTATATACAAACAATTTATCTTTCAATTTTTCTAGCACCAACATGATTGTAAACACTTATAGCTAGATAAAGTAAACACTTACAACCAAAGGTATATTTACTCATTTTAATTCTACAATGATTTAATTCTCAGCATGTTTCATATATATATATATAAATAATTTTATCATTAAATTTTTCAGCATCAGTATGATTGTAAACAACATTATATACATAAACAAATTCATCTATAAGTAATCTTCATAATATATACAGACTAATATATGGATACAAAGAGATATCATTGTAAAACAACAAGTTTAATCACTTTTATATCAGATTTTTATTCATCTACTCTTTTCATTCTTACTTCCATACATAAAGTATTTGTAATCATATATATATATATATATATATATATATAAAGAACAAAAAATTGTATTTTACAGCTGAAGTTTACACATTTTAAAATAGCTTCAAACATACATTCCACTGCCCCATAATTAAGATGTTCTATATATTTAAATACATGTGTGTGTATATTTGTATATATATATATATTTATTCACATGTAATTCTTTTTATATCCATTTTGAAAATAATACATTCACAGCCAAAGTGTTATATAAGCCTACAACATATTATATACATAGAGGTATGCATATGTATATATATTTTTTAGATGAGTAAAATTATTATATACATATATACATATTTTATGCATATATATATTTATTAGAAGTAGCAAAATGTTCAGAATTAAGTATTCATTTGCCACATTAAAATCAAATACTCACAGTGGTGTTTTGTATATATATAAATATATAAATATATATATATATATACATAGGTGTATATACATACATAAATATATATATATATACTTATATATTTTATTATTTTTAACAAAAGAATAAAGACATTTCTAAAGCATGAATTCAACTCTGTATTATATCTTTTAGAAATTTCACATGTATTTACCCAGATTACTATATATTTTATTATTTATATATATATGCATATATATTAAACAATACAGTTTAAATATATAAGTATATATATGTATACACAGGTTTATTTAAATTGTAGCACAAGCAAACAACTTTTCTTCAATTTATAATAAATTTTGTTTTTCAACAAAGATTCAATCTGCAGCAAAAAAATAGTTCAATATATACATAAATATATATATATATATATATATAGGTATATATCATAGGAGGACATGAAGAATCAAATTTGTACACTATTGGCTCAAAATATATGGAATAAACTCAATCAATTGGGGAATTTACCAAAATAACTTCACTTTTCCAAAACACAGTAACAAGTTCACACATTTGAATCAAAATACAATGGGAAAGGAATTAAAAACCTGGATTCGCTTCCTATAGAATTCCTTTTCTTTCTTGTTTTTCTTTCCCTTCTCCACCATGCTAGATTCACCGTGCTTCAGAAACCCTCTTCTCAGCAACCAATTTTCAGTTATTTTTGCAAAGCAATAAAGAAGATTATATAAAAGAACAATTGTGTTTCCAGTAATGATTTTCCTTTTTAAAGTTTTTCCCTTCCATTTTCATAACCTAATCTTTAAAATCAAAAATAAAATTTATTTTCATGTACGATATTTATCTTTAATTAATAATAATAAAGAATTCTATTTTAATTGTAACTACATAACTATCCAAGTAAATAGTGATCAATTGTCATTTGTAATTTACAAAAGAAATATTTACCTTAATAAGCAAGTAAAGAAATATTATTCACACGCAAATTAAATATTTATTCTAAATAATATTAACGAAATTTCACTTGCACGTAAAATAATTTTCCTAAATAGCAAAGTATTTTCATTTAATTGCAATTAAGTTAATTATTCTAAATAATAAGCATTATCAATTAGTTGAAAAAAAATGAATTCTCTAATTAAAATATAATTATTTCCTTTTTGTTTGTTTATAACTTAATTTAATTAAACATTATAAAATTACGAACAATAAAAATAGGGGTCGTGACATGCAAAGTTATCACAAAAAACTAATAGTAATACTAATCTTGTCATTCTAATGCAAGCAATAAAACAAACAATGAAAATGGTCTTTCAATCTTACCTGATAACTATGGGTTACCTTGCAGTCTGCAGCCCCCAAAAAAGAATAAAAATGCAATAGAACAAAAACATTGAAGTGCACAACATAGAATACACTTCTAACAATAATTATGATATGATGCATGGAAGCTTACATAGCACAATGTGCAATGGATTCTCATTGTTAGGTTTAATGAAACCATAGACCGTAACATATCTACAACAATCTAAAGTAAATGGTAAAATACATATAAGATAATGGATAGTGTGATTGCAAGTTGGAAAACACAGTGTGAGGTGAGTATATGTCTGCCAAAACACAATGGCATGCCATATAGAAGAAATCATACATATAAATAGTTCATTTCCTTGTATATGGCTTATCATGTCATTCCAATCACCATGGTGTTGGAATGCCATGACAATCCACATCTACTATTATGCTTTGATAGTAAACACAATGTTTTCGAACAATCATATACATGCATAGAGTGATTGCAAGTTGGAAAACATAGTGTGAGGTGAGTATATGTTTGCCAAAACACAATGGCATGCCATAGATAAGCAGTCATACATAGAAACAGTTCATTGCCTTGTCTATGGCTTGTCATGTCATTCCAATCACTGTGGTGTTGGAATGTCATGACAATCCAGATCTACTATTATGCTTTGATAGTAAACACACAATGTTTTCCAATAGCCATATACATACATAGAGTGATTGCAAGTTGGAAAACATAGTGTGAGGTGAGTATATGTCTGCCAAAACACAATGGCATGCCATAGATAAGCAATCATAAATAGAAAAAGTTCATTGCCTTGTCTATGGCTTCTCATGTTATTCCAATCACCATGGTGTTGGAATGCCATGACAATCCAGATCTACTATTATGCTTTGATAGTAACCACACAATGTTTTCCAACAACCATATACATGCATAGTGTGATTGCAAGTTGGAAAAAATAGTGTGAGGTGAGTATATGTCTACCAAAACACAATGGCATGCCATAGATAAGCAATCATACATAGAAATAGTTCATTGCCTTGTCTATGGCTTGTCATGTCATTCCAATTACCATGGTGTTGGAATTCCATGACAATCTAGATCTACTATTATGCTTTGATAGTAAACACACAATGTTTTCCAACAACCATATACATGCATTCTATAATTGCAAGTTGGAAAACACAGTGTGAGGTGAGTATATGTCTACCAAAACACAATGGAAAGCCATAGATAATCAATCATACTTACAAATAGTTCATTGCCTTGTCTATGGCTTGTCACGGGATTCCAATCACCATGAAACCACATTTCTTTAAGGTAATTTTCAAACTATTCACTACCTTGTCTCTATTGTTGCTTACTATTATGCTTACTAATATGCTTTCATAGACAAGGCAGTGAACTATTTGAAAAAATGCCTCAAACAAATGTGGTCTCTTGGAATTTCATGACAAACAAATGCAATTTGCAGCTACAATTATCACTCTAGTATGGATGAATTAATATATTTGACAATAGTATTTGGTTGCATAGGTTGAGTTCCCTATAGTTGTGGGTATAGTTTCACAATATATTGTTGATACCTCTACTAAAGATGAGAATATATCTACGAGCCAAACTGCATTGCTCGTTAAATAAGGTGTTTCCCATTTTCTAACAAAATTTGGTTAGGGGGTCTCCATCTGCAAATATCACTCTAATTATCATTATATATCTGTAATTATCACTTTAACTATCTGCAATTATTTTGTAAAAATATTGCGAGATGAGAATGTTTGCCAAAACATAGTGGCAAGCCATAGATAACCAATCACACATAGAAATAGTTCATTTCCTTGTCTATGGCTTGGCATGGCATTCCATTGAACATGAGACCACATTTCTTTCAGCCATTTTTCCAAACAATTCACTTCCTTGTCTCTGTTGTTGCTTACTATTATGCTTTCATAGACAAGGCAGTGAATTGTTTCTAAAAATACCTCAAAAAAATGTGCTCTCATGGAATGCCATGACAAAAAAATACAATTGGCAGCTGCAATTATCACTCTAGAATGAAGAAATTAATATATTTCAGAATAGTACTTGGTTGTGCAGGTGGAGTTCCCTATAGTTGTGGGTATAGTTATTACCTATGCAATGTGAACGAATTGCATAACTGCTTTTAGGTTGACTATGTAAAAAACTATATTGTAATTTAAATTTTGTCATCTATCTATGAGCATCTACTTATTAGTTATGCAATGTGAAGTAATGCTTTCAGTTTGAAAGATGTGCAATGCAATGAAACGGAAAACACTAGGTGTTTATAAAACTGCAACCCGTATCACAACATACCCAAACCATCATGGTTTTCAACCTTGTATATGTACGTGTGCATTACAAATAGAAAGAACACCAATTTCTTGACATTATCACCAATAATGAGTAAACTTGTTCAAAGTGGTGAAACATAGTGTTAATGCTTCTTGGAAAAACAATGGGTGTTTATAAAAAAGTGCCTTTCATTACATTCCTAAGGTCTAAATAACAAAATCTTGTAAAGACATTCATATTCTTTTGTAAAATTCTAAGATGCAAAACACTGGGTTTTACAAAACCCGCAACCCACTTAAAGTTTGAAAACAATAAAGACAAACAAAAACCCTCATAACATTTTAAACCCCTTTACAACTAACAACCCAAATGATTAGAAACCCCTTAACTCACTTTTAGTAGTCTCCCCTTGCTCTCCAACCTTTCACTTGCAACTCCACTCTCCAACCTTTCACTTTCAACCTGCAGAATGAAAGAGCATAATACCGAGTGTCAAAGGTTGTTGGAAATAATGGGTGTTTATAAAACAGTCCGTATTTCATTACATTCCTACGGTTTTAATAACAAAATCTTTTGAAGACATTCATATGTTTTCTAAGATTCCAGGTTCTCAAAACACTGAGAAACCTGCAACCTTGTAACACCCCTTCGATTTGCTATGTTTTCTCTGAAAGTTCAGATACATTGATAGACCATATTTTATGTTATTGTTTTTCTATCGCTGACAGCGGAGTGATGATAGATCTATATTGATGAGATGATACACTATATTGATGGTTTATGACATGCTTTATGTTAGTTTTAAGTGATTATTTGAGTGATTGATATATGCTCATCTGTATTTTAATTGATGTTGTAGTTCGTTAGTTTATTATGATACTGTATTGGTGAAGGGAACGAGATTGCATCACTCGCATGTGAGTGCCCTACGATTCCATGATTCTCTCTTCATGGTATGTATGATTTATTATTTGGATACATGTACGACATATACTTTGTTTGTAGGTTTGCAGGTACATGACAACTTCACCTAGATTCACAGGTTTGAGCGTGTCTACTACCCAACAATAATGTTGATTGGGAGATAGTAACAGGTTTACCTAGTTAAACCTTTACCCTAGTTACAGTGTGTCATCAGTCCATGTTTTGGTCGTATTCTTTATCCATGTTTGCCTTGTTATTTTATTTATTGTGCAAGGTTTATTTGTGAGGATTAATTTATAAATGTTATGATTGGTTATTTAATTAATTTGGATTATTGATGTTGAGGCTTTATAATTGATAAATTAATTAATTAAATTTATGTTATAAAGTGATTTTATTATTAGATTAAATTTGATTTGAAATAAATAAGTTATTTAAATTTCAAATGCATAATATCTGTAAAAGATCTTTGGAAATATTTGTGGTTGTTGTAGAAAAGATATTTGTTTTGTAACTGGAAGTTAGAAGATATTTACTACGGTAGTTTGAAAATTGATTCCCGGAGAGAATTATTGGGATTGATGAAAAGAGGTTATTTCATGGAAGGAAGGGGTTATTCTGGAGTGGTTGAATTTGTTTTGTGTTGTTAAAATTTTGGAAATAGAATCTCTTGAAAAGTTTGGGGATCTAGTTTTGTTTCATTCTTTTTTGGTTCTGGATTATTTTTCTATTATTTGGAAAGTGGTAATTCTAGGAAGAGGCTTTGGAAAAGTTGGAAATTAAAGGGGAAGCTCTACATCAAATTTCGAATCAGCAAATCTTTTGGAACAGGTTCCTTATTGCTTTTGTAAATATAATTTGAAAAGGTTATTTAAATTATTATTGTTTTGCAAATTGGAAAGGTATCCTGTAGAAGAGGATTTCATTGTTTGTAAAAGCTTTGTTTTTAAAAAAAAAATTGATTGCCGAGAATATTTATAGCCTCTATAGAAAATATATTTTAGATCCTCTGTTAAAATGAAGTTTTAGAAATGGATTTACCCTGAAGGAAATTATAGTTAAATTACAGAACCTATGTTGAAATTAAATCGAAATTGTAGAAAACTTCTTTATGTGAAAATTGGAAATATTCTTCTGTAGAAAACTCTTGTTTAAAATTTGCTCTTTTTGAACGATATTTTTGAATATTTGTTTTTATATATATATTATATGTATATATGTATATATATATATTTGAGAATAGATACACGTCTGAAATTGTGAAAGTTTTTGAGAAATTTTATTTAAAAAAAAAAAATTGAAAAAAAATCACTGTACGACGAATGTTATTAAAAGCAGAGGAAATGTTTTGAGGGAGGCTGGGGGCTACTACATAGCCGCCCCCACAGAGGGAAGTTGTAATGCCTAGAAATTTCCACCAAAATACAGTTAAGAACAAAACACAAATTTCAAATTTCGTTCACATACGCTTACAAAACTCTCAAAGTTTGCTACCAAAAAGGTATACTGCATGAGAGCGTACAACTCTTGACCAATTATAAACTATAATATTTTAGTCGGATACTAAATTTCTTAGACAATCAAGGGTGGGAAACAAATGGAGACATGGAATCCACATCACCAAGGTAGACTTTATTAGTTCCACGAACTCATCCATAATCACAAACTTAGATCAAGTCACAAGTTATGCAAATATAATATATATTTTCAATAGTATCTTTAAGTATATTCAATAAGAGAACAAGCCTAGGGGCCAGACCTAATTCCTCGGGGGCTCGTTTCTGACGGCCTTGCCTACATATATAATTTGCAGAGGAATCGTAGTTCGACAATTGGACTTCAACCATCTCACCCATGGCTCGATAGTAAAGGGGTAACCCTTAAGTTCAAGGATGAATCTAACACTGTCACACTCATAACACAATAACATTGACATACTCTAAACTCAATTCTCTACTCAACTTCATATTATGCCTCTAACACATTTATTATACGCTAAAGAAAAGAAGTGGGTACACAACCCTTTCTAGGGTCCATTACCCCAGACAGTTTTGCAGTCGGCTGCCACCCACTTAGGTGAAGCCGAGGTTCAGAGAACTCGTTAAGGATATACTAGAGGAATATGGAGCATAGACATAAATACCCATATTGGCATGAACAATGCCACAAGGTAACATATTAGTGACTAAATATTTAGTACGACCAAAACAACACAAAATTAACCCAAGGGTTTTAAACAAAAAACCATAAGAATGATCTAGATCCTACTTTCATTAATTATGATTACTCAACCAACTGAATGTTCACTTCATCTCTCTTATAATTTAAGTATTATTCTTATTTCAAACTATTGTTTGCATCAATTAGATGATAACTAAAATATAAAGCTGTAACACATAAAACAAGTTCAGGCATACCTAGTTAAGTCTTCACACCATAGATTAAGCCACACATTACTTGGGCCTCGTGATGATTTTGAAACATCCCCTCCATAACCTTCCTACCACTCCTTTTATATTAGAAGCACAACATAAGAGGGTACTACAATATTATGCAAGGTTAAATATGTTCTACTCATAATGCATTGTACCGGGTATAAATTGTGAACTAGGTTATATAAAAGCATTTTAATTTTACAATATCATTTATTGTCACATATAGGTTTATTTTAGAAAACATATGCTTGTTCATGTCAAAGGCTACATGATGAATCCTTGGTTCCATCATTTTTACCATAATAACTTAACAAATTTTTTCAATAAACCTTTAGTATATTTATCACTCTTCCACATTGTTTTCCTATGTAGATTTGTGAGGTTTGTTTTCCCTTTCCAAGAAAATAGCTTCATAATACTACACAAGCCTAAATTTAAACATCACTATACACACTTTATAAATTCTAGGTGAATTAAAAATGAACACTAAGTCAATTAAGGGCAGCAATAGAAGCAACGCGTTTACACACATTTCAATCCATCCAAGATATTCATTGAAGTGATATTTATAATTAAGTCATCAGAAATAGCATGGATTCATCGTACCAATTACTATTATCTTGATTTAATGTGAATCAATTAAGAATTTTATTCCATCATTTAAATTCTATTTTAACACAATCACGTAAACACATATAATTTAACCAAATACTTCAATACTAAACTAAAAGACTGACAATCACCCCTCTAGAAAGTGACATTAATGTGATAAGAAAATACCATTGCAAACTCTATTTATCAAGGATTAGGAACCAATCCTAAAATAACTAAATTGATCTTATACTTATAAGTCATACTTAATGATCAATCTCTCAAGTGTAAATTTTGTTATTCATGAATCTATTTAGAATTTAAGAGTATTAATTATTTTTGATAAATTGATATTTTAGAAAATTAATTACTCATACATCAATATATAATTTAGTTCATTAGCATTTTAGATCTCTTATTGCACTTTCATAAAACTATCTAAAATTTAATGTCATTAGATATAATTAGTGTAGCTTGATACCAAAAATAATAATTAAGAGTTCATTATCATATCACACTCAAAAAGGCACTATTATCAGCTTTCTTAATAATTTTTCTACCAGTAAATCAAGCGACATTGTCATGAAATTAAGATATTCCATCCATATAGACAACTCTTCTAACTCTAAATTTAGTAGTTGCGACTACCTTGGTAGTCATGCAGGCAAAAATGAGAGAAGAAAAACTCATCAAGAGAATTGTTTGACAAAATACTACAAAGAGATTGGTCTTGTGGATTGCAGCAGTTGTAATCTGCCCTAGCAGATATGCATGCAGAATGAGGACGCATTGACAAGGCACGTGAACTGTTTGACAAAAAGCCTAAGAGAAATGTGGCCATTGATATGCAATGATTGCAGGATATGTACAGAATAGCTTCATTGAAGAGGGTTTAGAACTTTTTGAGCAATTAGGATGGCAGGATGTAAAGCCAAATTTCGCAACCTTATTTAGCGTCCTCTCTACCTGCACGAAAATGGGAGCTTTTTTTGTTATTTCTTTCCTTTTTAAATAGGGTACAGAGCTATTTGATAGAATGCGCTAGTAGACATGCGTGCGAAATGAAGAAGCATAGGCAAGGCACATGAAATTGGTTTGACAAAATATAGTTTGCAAAATATAGCAGCATAGACAGGGCACACAAATTGCATGACAGAATGCCTCAAAGAATTGTGGTTTCAAGGAACAATATTTGCAGGATAAGCACAAGAAATGGGTTTAATGATAGGATTCATAGACATTCATTCAAATACCGTTTATAGGTATAGAGACAAACTCCTCAACTTTTACGATCCTCACTGTCTGAGCCAGCATGGAAGCTTTGAGACAGGGTATGACGATCCATCTATAGCAAAATGCAGCTATGGTAGACAAGTATGCAAAAATGAGGAAGCATGGACAAGACACTAAACTTGATTAACATAACACTTCAAAGAAATGTTTTCTCAAAGATGTGTTGATTGCAGGAGTTCTGCAAATACAATTCTTCTAAAAGGCCTTAGAAAACATGAAGTAAATTGCAGAGATGAAGTAAATATATAGAACCTACTTGCTAAAGTCGATCCTCATCTGGTATTGGAAGATTTGATGAGCACGAACTACCAAAACCCATATGCCAATCATTCCTCCATGATCTCAACCCCCTCCGCTTTAATATATTAACCCTCAGGATTCAATCAAGCAATGCACAACCCCATTAACAACCGCAATGAGAACTAAATCCAATCATTTTTGTTGCTCCCTCCTAGCGGAATGAATGCTTTCTGATGCCCTTCCAAAAAAAACAAGAAGATAGATGATATACAAATAAAGTCTCCCTAAAACTATGTACGCCTTGCACCACTGCTGCTCTCTAATTCAGTCCAGTGACCCCTAACACACGCCTCTCCTCCTCATCATAGTGCTTACATCATCCCTCAACCTGGTCATCTGGTGAGAATTTAATTGTTTTTCTCAGGTAGCCTCCTTTTTCTAGGCTCTACATGCCTCGATAAATCCCGTGGCCCAATAGCATTTATGCCTCATTTATGTTGCCATTGCATCAACCAGAAAATTCTTGTAGACTTAACGTGGTGGCAGAAATTTTAGTAAATGCTATAGATAGCTCATTATAATGCACTTATTCTTGTTGATTCGCTGATGGAAATTCTAGTTGATAAGGCCAGACAAGCGACAACTATATTCTTTTCCATTAATTCCTCTACCTGTTTAGAGGTACGAGCATTTATAGTAGCATGCCTCAATCATTTCCATTTGCTAAAGGATGATATGATAATCTTTTTTGCTCTCAGTAATACATGATAACTCTTTGACTCTTGGGCTGAAAGAAAAATTTTCCACAATCTTTTACACCAACTAATTATCTAACATGACATATAGCATTTAAGTTCTCTCTTTTTTTTTTTTTTGTTTTTATTGAGTTGCCCAGAGCTATGGAGTTTATATTGTATTATTTAATTATGAATTCAAGAATTCATTGCCACAAATCTAAATATGAAAAATATAGAAGCTTGTTCTAAGGTGTTTGATTTTATCATTTGTTTAATCCAACAATGTGAGCTTAGTATCTTGCACAATGAATGAAAAATCAAAGGGCTTATTTCTTGGTGGGGGTACATGACCTGATTAAGAAATAGTTACTATAAAACTACTCTCGCTTGACCATTTTGAATACTGCCACTGCTCAACAATGAGTAGATGTCCAAGGATAATTAACTATAAACAAAGATGAGATATATTATTATATACATTGTATATATTGGATATGCTAATTATCATAACCTTGAAATTAATTGATATCCCAAAAGGAGCTTGCTAGGATTTTTTTTTTAAAGTAATCTCTTGTATTACAATAAGTAATGAAATAGCTTACATTCAAGAAATATATATAGTAGGAATTATGTTGCACATACTCGATATTAATATATGTCATAGTATTGGCAAGCTTGAGTAATAAGTGGCAAATATGATATGGCTTATATAAAACATAAAATTATTATAATGTGATATAACCTACATGGCTTACATAACATATTTGAAGATATCCACAATAACTATCATATCCACCATATTAATGTCGTTAAGGAAAGATCTAAACAATTGGGTTCAACCCTAGTTGGAGAATAGGGTAGCATCAAACTATTATCATACTTCTTAGTTTTAAATATGAAAACTACATGCATGAATCCAAAATGCATCCTCCACTTTCCATAGAGTTAAACAATGACAAATAGTGACTGAATTTACAAGAACTCTAATTCTAGAGGAATCAACACAAGCGCGTAGAGAGTTATTTCCAAGGAAGCAATTTAATGAGCTTAAGAATTGTTTGCTATGATAACATACTAAATGTTTAAATAGGGTTAATTATTGCATCCAAGAAGTAGTAATAACCACAAATACCAACTAGAACTAATAAATGAAAACACATAGTCACTTAACTTATCACCTTGAATCTATCTAACAATTTGGTTATAGGAATGCACATAAGAATATAGAGTAGAATGAGTCACACACAAGGAAAGGCCTTACAGAAGTGGACTGTGGGCAGTACCCAACACTACCTCACGAGCCGCAACCCCCTTATGGGGATGGCTGTGTATGCAGCCAACCTAGCCAACCTTTGTAAAGGTTGTGCTATGTACAACCTTCGTCTGCCCTGTGTGATGTGGATTTCATTTTTTTTTAATATATTTTCTTTTTAAAATATAAAATATATAATATATATTATATATTATTTATAATATGTATATTATATATTATATATATTATCAATATATATATATATATATATATATTTATTTAAATTGATAATTGAAAAATAGGCGCATTCAAATGCACAATTAGATATTTTAATATGAAATATTTTAAAATAAGAGAAATAGATTTTATTTATGTGTATTTGTGAAATTGGAGTTAAACAACTAGTTTTAATTTCTGCATGGTTTGTAATTGGAAGTATATTTAAGTTAGAGTATTTCAAGCATGTATTATTGTTTTATTTAAAAAGGGTATTTATTTAGATGGATATTATTGCTTTAGATGCATGCAAGCACGATAGTTATCCTTTAATGATTGATTATTTTAATTGTGAAAATTGAGTTAATTATTATGAGTAGTTGTGAAACTGAAAGTTAATCATTTAGTTTAATTCCTTGTTGTTTTGTAATTGGAATTATGTTTAAATGATGTATTTTATATATGAGTTATTGATTTATTTGGATTTAGGAAATCCTAATGGTAGTTTATTTAATTACTTGAGTGACTTATTTTAATTGAGTATTCTTCTGTAATTGTGTATTGGGGGATATTTGTTATTGTGAAAATGTAAGCCTTCTAGAGATTGTAAATTGTGAAAGGGTTGTTGTGTCTTTTTTTCACCCTTTGAGAATTCCTGGGGTAGTGCACATAGTTGGGATTCAGTATTTGACATCCATAGGGATGTGTCACCTCTTGAGTTATGGTGGTTATTTGTTATCAGTTTTAGTGCACTGTCTACCCTTGGGTTGTGGAATAAGTATATTGTGAACTGTCAATAGGGGAGTGGCTTTCAACGAGGGCCAACACACAAAGTGGTGCCAAGACAACTCGTATGAGAGTCAGTTTAATCAGTGGAAATTAAATAACCTATATCAGGGGAAAGGGTAGCTTAATACATTTAACTTGATAATTTAGCCTCGCTCATTGGGTCAAGGGATTGTATTAGACTTGAGATGAGTCGAGAAGGCCTAGAATGGAAAGATCATTATCTTGTCTTCTCGAAAGATAATTGATTATGCATTGGTATGCATGTGGGGCCGAAGTTCGTGAGAGGTTACCAGGATAACCCAAGATGGGGGTCGGGACCTAGGAAGATCTCCTAAGGATAACCAATGCAAAATTTGTGATGACACTCCTCCTATGACAACAATCAGTTTGTATTGTACAATGGATGTACTTGATTTAGTGGTTCTGGAAGTAATGTAACCTTATGTTATGTATTTACTGGTACAGTGTTGTTTTGTATGTTGCCTATGTCTAGAGGTAGTAGGTTTGTCTTGGTTGCTTTTTACTATCTCCTAGCACGGGGGTTGGGCCTATGGGTACCACATAGTTGGGTGGATCGTGCTCCTTACAATGTTGGGCTTTCTCTACTTGTTCGTGATGGCGAGATCTTCCATTTCAGAGAGCTCGTGTGTAGCTGTGGATATGTTACTTGTCTTATGTTCATTGTATCAGTGGGACTCTATGTATTTATACTCATTTGTAATCGAGGAGGATCCGTGTATTTTGTAATTGTAAAGTTTTGTATGATCTACCTCATCTTGGAGATAAGCTTTGTAATGGTATATTGACTTAATGTAATCTTTGGAAGAATTCATTATTGTACTTTGTATATTATGCAATGGGTTAATGCTTTGATGTATGTTATTTATCATGAGTTAATTTCATATGCTATGGTTAAATTAATTTTGTAAGTTTTGGGATTCACATGTAGACGCGTTGTGTGGCCTAGAGGATGTATGTGTTTAGAGTAGATTATTTTACTTGTTATTGTTACTCTTTTTAAGAAAAAAAATTAGTTGCGCTTCCGTAGTGTTGCATCGTCCTCTAGATTACGTGGTGGGGTTTTACAAACCCACAACAACAACACACCTATATACATACAAAAACACATGAAACAATACATAAAAACATTCACCATTGCATACAGCCAGTTAGAAACTCCTCACCTCAAGTCGGTTGCTCCTCTCCTTTGCCTACAATGCACCTTTGTTCTCCAACATTTCAATTTCAACCTACTAAATGAGAAAACCCAAAGCACATTTTTTCCAAGTGTCTTCCAAGAACAATACTTGTTACAATTTAAACCACATGTCTTAATCACCGCCCTTCCTACGCGTAACAGATAGCTTCTTGCACAAGGAAAAAAAACACCGACGTAATTTGGCGACAAGACACCTCCTCGCTTCCCTGGCCGTGATGTTTCCTTTCGTTTCTGGTTCCATCACTTCTATCACCCATCTAGCGAGCCCTCCACTATGCTGTCTCTTCATGTTATGTATGTTACCATGTATGTTGTTATGTATGTTTTCATGCATTTTTGTATGTACATAGGTGCTTTTTGTCTAGGAGTTAGCCGACTCCCATAACTAATAACAAAATTGCTAATATTTTAATGAATTGGTTACTAGAAATAAGCTATATACAACAATTACTACGACTCAACAAATAATTAATATAACTTGGACAATGCTCATAGATGGCCTATACTAGCTACATGTTTACATGGACATAAAAACTTCTTTGCATACATATTACCAAAAGTCTTAAGACACAAACTATGTCATGCATAGAAATTACACATACTATCCTTACTGCATACATGATTCCATATGCACCTATAGAATACACATTTATATTTATCTCCTTATATCACCCAACAACCGTCCTGAAGCATCAAAAGTAAACTACAGTCCAACCCAAGATTGTTACCAAGATATCTACCCATATTTGAGACTCATTCAAGACTAATACCACATAAAAAAATTTACCAGAACTTTATCTTACCTTCCTTCTCTTCCCTTTATGTTTTTCTACCTATATTTGATGTCTTCGGATACTTGTAAATAGAAGCGAAAAGCATGCATCATAAAACTATTACACATAATGATAGGAATCACCATTACTACCCATTGTGGTCAAACTCTATCAACTCATAATCATTAAAACATATATCAAATTCATATAAAAAATAAATATAAATATATTAGAATAAATATGTAATATAAAATAATATATATTATATAAATTTGTAGTCAGCGATCCCATAGTGTTAATACTAGCACTTGCATTAGAAGTGGGTGCAAGGGTTACACCGATAGAAAAGTATATGTAAGTTAACATGTTAAGGAGGCATATTCTGTATAAATAGTATGTGCATTCACAAGTAACTTCATTATTCGTGACATTACATATTTTGAAATATAAAAGAAAAAGACAATTATACATCCATGATTTATTATACATTTTAAAAATCTAAATGTCTTGAATTGTAAATACTAAGCCTAAAATATTGCATCTACCTTTGGGATTTGTAATTTTTATTGTGGTCCCTTCTCCAATAAGGTAAGGGAGTTTTTTAAAACCCATGAAAATAAATTTGTATCAAGGCCCCAGTCTGCTACCATAATATACATGGTCTATGACTTTGCGTACATAGCAACAAGATTCATATTAAGATAAAAATAATATGTTAGCCATGATTAAATATTATTATTCATATATATATTTTTCACTCAACCTGACTAAGCTAGGCTTTATAAAAACATCTACAACCCTCTTTCTATGCCAAGTGTTTGTTCTACTCTTGAGACAAATGTTATATTGTCCACATAAGGGTTGTGAATGGATATCACATTCTATAAATTTGATGTTGACAACAAATGACGAAGACCAAAGAGCAACCTCACTTTAGCTCTTGCTTTTTTATATGTTCCTATGTACGATGGCTATGGTTGTTTCTCTAAACCAAATGAAAAGCATAAAGATGATAGTAGATGACCGCAAGTGATCCTAAGTTGAGTTGTGCCTACAATAGATTAATGAAAATTACTGAAAACTGATTGTAAGACCAATATAAACGACCAAACAAAGTACCTCCTTAATGAATTTGAGATAAGACTGAACCTTAGAGTCAAGTAGTTATGGATAATGGGACAATGTAGTTGTGCATAAGATTTACCACATTACACACAAACAATAAAGCCATACACACATTCTTCATTATGAATGTAAACACACTTAAGGACCAAGAATTATTGCAAACCTTTGCTGAAAGAAATTTACAACCGTCATGAAATGTTTCTCAACTAAATAGATATGTCAATAGGATACAAACAATCACCCCAAAACAAATAAAAATATTGTATAAGAGAAACAATATCACATAAGAAAATTCTAATATGTCACAATTAAACAAAACTTGACTCTAAAATAGTACTATCCATGTAGAAAATCAAAGAAGAGGGGAAATTGCTCGTGTGAGCCCTTAAATGATTATCTTGTCTACAAAAAAGTAATGTAAAATCTTCTTCAAAGAAATGTATGTGAGAATATCATTTTTTAAAAAAAATTGATGCAAACCTGGGCATAAACTATATTATCTGATTTTTTTCACTAGATGTAATGAGCTTTACAAGTTTATGATCAAATAAGTACACAAGACCTACCAAAGTGTGTCTACTTATACAATGATCATTTGTAAGATGTGAAGCATCATGAAGATGTAGATAGTGAGTTAAAAATGACAGTTGTATAAAACCTCAAAATATGAACAATTGTCAATAGTGGATGTGAAAAGCAATGCAGAGCATGTGTTTGTGCATGGGTGTGCATTGCTATATGCTACAAATTCTAGTTGCATGTAGCTAGATTATGTGGTTTTAAATTGAAGCCGTTGAAACAGACCTTGGAATTAAAAGGAAAGATGTCTCTAACTGGATCTGTTTTTACCTCACTTCTAGCTCTGCAACTTGAACTACAGCTTCCACGTTAGTGAAGTGTTTGAAAAAATGACTCAACGAAATGTGGTCTCATGGAATGCTAGGATTGTAAGATATGCATAAACGAGATTTTTTTAAAAAGGCCTTACAAAGTTTCAAGAAAATGCAATTGGTAGGTGTCAAGCCAAATTCTGCAATGTTTTCCAACATCCTACTTACCCATGCCATGTGTGAAGCTTTGAAACAGGGATCTATCAAATGAACAAGATGGGCACTTTTTTGTTAGGTATTAACTAACCTATTAGACATGTATGCAAAATGTGTAATCATAGACAAGGTACATGAACTGTTTGACAAAATTCCATTAAAGAGATCTACAACTCTCTATTTGTGGCTTAAAAATCCTATTATGACAATGAGAGGTATTTTATAAAATCTACTGCAATGCAAAATTTGTGGTGCCTCAATATGATTATAGGATATGCATAGCAAAAAATGTTTTTTTTAACTTAAAAGACCTTTCAAACTTTATATTAGTTGAAGGTCCCTAGATAGTGAAAGTCCTTGTTCTGCTCTATTCCTTCGCTTTAGATTCCTACTGGCTGGTCCAAGATCTAATTCCTTCCCTCCTTCAAATGGCTTAAGCGTTGGCTTTAGTGGCACTCTCACTTTGAATTTCGTTACTCGCTTTTCCAAAAGCTCCACTCCAATATGACTAGGGTTTGGCCAAAATGCATATCGATAGGTCGCAATCCCTTCTTTGAGTTTAATTGGATCAGTTGGGTAGGAACAAAGGGGTGCCTTGTAATGAAACCTGGGCCAAATTATATTCAACTTTCAACTATGATTCCATAGTCGGGGCTCCCAGATATTTGATCTTTCATTCAATACAAGGGTTGAACCCTTCTCGAACTGAACTGCTCTCCCTCTCAAAGATGCTTTCCAACCCCAATAGTGGTGGTATCTAATGATTCATGCCAATATTCCCTAGGCCTCGAGCAAGGGGATTGGTTCTGTCCTGCCCGAAGGAAGGGTTTACACTGAAACATCATCAAATCAAACAAACTGTTCCGAGTATGATTACATGTGACTACAAATAGTTGTAACCTCCCATTTCTAATATTTGGAGAGCCATGAGCTCAATTTTGATAATTTTCATGCAAAATACTTATTTAGTTCAATGCTTGAGCTCCAGACAAGATTTTTGGGAGCCTTACAAACAAAATTATTGGTTGCGAGTTAAAATTTTCTTTCAAGCACGGGTCAAGGAATATTTCAACTACCTGGTAGGAGCCACACCTTCATTTAACAATATATTAGAATTATTTAAGAATGAAATAAAACACAATGAATAAATGATAACATCTACTAATAGATTCCAAATAAAGAAAAAAACTCCTTGAGACCATTCCAAGTGACTTACCTCAAGATACTACACAAGTGTGTCATTTTGTCAACAATCTGATGACAAAAAATGGGCATAGTTTGCAGGAAAAGTTTATAAAACCCTACCACAATAGAAGTTTTTTTTAAATGAGACTAATGAAAACCAAGATCCCTATAGTTGTTGCTTCAATCTATTTCACAGAGGGAAGCTGAATGAATGTCAGATGCAAAGCTCCACACCTCATTAAGATCATATTGGCATACTCCTTTGGAAGAGAAAGAGAAGACCCCATCGAAGGTGAGAGTAGGGTACAAGGAGGCCATTTCCCCCTTCTCACAGAGCTGTACATGGACGTGACCACCCAACTCCTTGTCGGCATCCCAATTATCAAGTGTGAATGGATTGAGAAGCTCTAATATGCACTCGACTGACTTTTAGTTAGGTATCAACGTATCTATCTCCTCCGACCCACCCCACTTAGTAAACAAAAGTGGCTTTGAAAATATCGAGGTTTTAGGGCTAGGTAGACAATATTTAATGGGTGCGAGAATTAGGCAAAGAAGTAACAATAAACAATGATCCATATTTCTGGCGAAGAAGTAACAATAAACAACACTCCACAAATGGTTTAACAAAAACCTGTTTCTGGCATGAGATAGGTTTTGGTTGAAAGTTCTCACACTATATATAGCCTGTTGGCTAAAAATTGATAGCAAACACCTTATGTACATGTCAATAGGCAACAAAGATCATAATTTAGGAAGGACATCAATTAAGAGAAAATCACGTGCAGTGATAACATAAAGCAATGTATTAAGGCATCAGTTGGGAAAGAGCATATGTTGGAAGGGATGTGTCCCTTACAAATAAAATAATGTTAGTTAAAAGGAGGATTAACATACCACATGCAACAATCAAGATAATTACTAAGAGAGACATCGATTGGGGTTAAATAGTCATGTTGTCCCCATTGTATAAAGGGAGGAAATTAAAGAAATGTATTAGGGGGAGTGAATCATTATTTGAGGAAACATTCAGAACAACAAAAAATATAGTAAGAAATCCAAACAAAATAGAAAGGTTGATAAGGAAAGTAAGCAGGAATAAGAAATAGTCTACACTCAAAAAGGCACTAGTCCCTACATATAATAGGGGATTGATGTCATGAAGAGTAAGATATTTCAAAGAAAGATAAATGAAGATAAGTGATAAATCAATAAGGGAAAGTACGTATATATATATATATATATATAATAAAATACACACACATATATAGAATATCTATACGTATAAATTATATACGATTATGCAATAATGATGCTTTCAAAAATTATTAATCCTTATTAGTATTTATTTATTTTATTTAATCTATTTGATTCTCTTTAAACAATGTCTTTGGACTATTAGAATAGATCAATTAAGGAGAAGAAACATACAGACCCAGAGATAAAGGAGTTCATCTGCCTAGCTCATCAACACAAATTGCTATATCAGATCCATCCTATATTCAAGTGTAATTCTACCATTTATTAGATAAATATGGTCTTGCATAATGAAGTTATATTAAATGAAAATTTTCTATAAGTAATTGTTTACCGATGTATGCTTCTTACTTCTAAGATAATAAAGAAGGATTTCCTATGATTGAATCAAAATTATGTTGACTATTTGAAACCCACCATGTGGGTAGGGCCTGTGGTGAAGTGGTAGGGGCCAAAAAATCCCACTTACGACCTCCTCCCAATTCCTCAAGAAGGCTGAGGGGCCTAGGTTGAAATGGTAGGAGCCCAAAAAGCCCACTTGCGATCATCGCCCAATCCCACAAGGTGGCAAGTGTCTTTAGGGACTAAGACATTGATGGGGAAAGTAGGTACAAGTTTCCAAGCGAGAGGGTTGTGGTATACACCTTCTCAGGCTTGGCATATGGCTTCGAGCAGACCCATCATGTCCCTTCTCCCAAATTCCTAATTTGTTTGCTTGTTGATCTAATCTATGGATGAGATGCAATTGTCTAACCCTAAAAAAACCTATACATAGTTACATATATTTTTCATGTGGTGAATGTATGATTCCAATCCAATTTTACATCATTAAAGAGATTTATTTAATAAGGTGAAACCCTAACCCTAAATTGTTGCAATTTGTGATCAATAGGCAAATTTTAGGGAAAATTAGGATAGGGGTATTATAGTCATATCAGAGCATCTTTCCTGCCATCATGTGTATGCTTCATGTATTGTGTGTATTCACATGTATGCTTCATGCTTCTTGTGTATGTTTCATGTACATGTATTCACGTGTATGCTTCATGCTTCATGTGTGTACTTCATGTATTACATGTATCCATGTGTATGCTTCATGCTTCCTATGTATACTTCATGTATTACATGTATTCACGTGTATGCTTCATGCTTCCTATGTATACTTCATGTATTATGTGTATTCACATGTACGCTTCATGCTTCTTGTGTATGCTTTATGTATTACATGTATCCATGTGAATACTTTGCATACCTTGTATTCAAGTGTATAACTTATGGCTTACGTGTATACCTTGTGACTTACGTGTATTCAAGTGTATAGTTTATGGCTTACATGTATTCAAGTGAATACCCTATGACTTATGTGTATTCAAGCGCATACTTTGTAACTTATGTGAATTCAAGTGTATACCTTATGACTTGCGTGTATTCGAGTTGTATACTTTGCAACGTATGTGTATTCATGTAATACTTTATGACTTGTGTGTATTTGTATGTATACTTCATGGATTACGTGTACACTTTGTGACTTACGTGTATCCATGAGTGTGCTTTGTGACTTACATATATTTGAGTAGATACTTTGTGACTTATGTGTATCCAAGTATATACCTTGTGACTTACTTTGTGACTTACATATATTCATGTGTAAACTTTGTGACCTACATGTATTCATGAGACTATGTGTATACCTTTCATATACTTTGTGACTTGCATGCTCTCATGTGTATACGTGCATTCATGTGACTTACATATTTAAGTGTATGCTTGATGAAGGAGCATCCAGTGGTGTAAGGACAATCCTGCATCACCCAAAAATATGTTTTCCTTTATGTTTCCTTTTTGTTAGCTTTTTGTAGATGTTTTTGCATTTCTGGATACCTTTTTCGTCGAATAAGAGTTCCCAACGTTCAAAATTGCATTTCTACTTTTTGTGCTCAATTTCTATTTTTAGCAGTTTTGAATTTGAAGGCGTGAGGAGGTAGAAATTTATGGGAAGCTTTAGGACAGAAAAATAAGCACTTTGGCGAAAGAATCAAGTCAAGATCATTCCCGGTTTGAAAGTTATTCAAGTTTTAGTTTTTTCCTTTTTCCCTAAAAAATCTTCCGAGTTCAGTTTGAGGCACTAAACAGTCCCGTATGGGCCCATAAATCACTGGAACCAATGGAGCGGGTTTGTAGTGCATTGTTAACTCTGAGACATTTCCAACGGTTCAAACGGTTCATCAAACGAAGTCCTAGATCAAAAGTTATGGCTCCCAGAAGTTGGTGCATTTTCAAAAATGTGCTAATTTTCAAATGTAGTTTTAAAATTTAAATTTCAAATTGTAATTTTCAGCACCAAACCACCAAAACTCATAATTCGAATGTTGTTTTGGATCCAAGACTGAAAAGGAGCTATTTATGGGTGGGGTTTTCTGATTTTTGGTAGCTTTTTGGGGAAAAGATCACATACTGCAAAAAGGGGAATTTCTATAGTTTCTATAACTGGCATGTATTGTAGAACTCGAGGATTAGAGATCCTCTGCATGTAAGATTTTCATATTCAGAATAATAATAATATTCTCTGGTTGTGTGTGTGATTTTCTGTGTCTCGGGTTAGCACCCTCGTTAATACTTTATAACTTACTTGGGTTCATATGTATACTTTGTGACTTCATATGTAATGCCCCACCACGTAACTCTAGAGGATAACACAAACACAACGAAAGCGTAACAATTTTTTTGAAAGTGCAATATATAACAAGTAAAGTGAACTACACTAAACACATACATCCTCTAAGGTACACGACAACACTTACATTCGAATCCCATATTATACAAAAGTAAACTAATCCATAGCATATAAATAATACTCATGAAATAAATAACATACATCTAAAGCATTAAACTCATCACATAGGATACAAAGTACATTAAAGAATTATCCTTAGATTGCATTTAATCAATATAGCAGTTACAAAGTTTATTTCCAAATTGAGGAAGATCATACAATAATATTACAATTACATTGATACAAGAATCCTCCTTGAATACAAATGAGGAGTAGTACATATACAAAGTATCCAATAGAACCAACAATATACAAGAGATGGTACAAGTAACTAGAACATGCGAGCTCTCCAATCTAGAAGATCTCGCCATCATGAACATAAAGTGGAAACCCAACGGTGTAAGGTGCACATTCCACCCAACGAAGTGGTACCCGAAGGCCCATCCCCCGTGCTAGGAGATAGTGAAAGGGCTTCCTAGGCAAAACCAACAGCCTCTAGACACATGCAACATACAATACTAAACTAAACAAGTACGATACATAACATGAAGGTTACATTGCTTCCAGAGTAAAAGAATTAAGTACATCAATTATACCATACATACTGACTGTTGTAATAGGAGGAGTTTCATCACAAAGTTGCATGGGTTACCCTAGCGGATCTTCTTAGGCCCCGATCCCCATCTTGGGTTACCCTGGTAGCCTTTCACGACCCCCGACCCCACATGCAAACCGATGTAGAATCAATTATCTTTCAAAGAGACAAGATAATGATCTTGCCATTCCAGGCCTTCTCGTCTCATCCCAAGTCTAAACAAGCCCTTGAGCCCATGAGCGAGGCACAATTAACAAGTTATATGGTTTAAGCTACCCTTTCCCCTAATACATTTATTTAATTTCCATTGAATTAACTAACTCTCACATGAGTTACCCTGGCACCACTTTGTGTACCAATCCCCATTGAGAGCCACTCCCCTACTGACAACACAAGGATCTAATCCAAAACGAAGGGTAGACAAGTGCACAAAAACCCATAATAAATATCAACCATAATGCAAGAGGCAACACATCCCGTTCGTATTAACCAAGTGATTAATCTGAATCACAATCAAGTGCACTACCCAAGGTAAATCGAAGGGCTGAACCAAAAAACACAACAACCCCCTCATAAAATAATATCATTTGGAAGACTTACAAACACAACTAACCGATTTCCCCAAAAATGTAAATAGAAGAAGTCATAATTTAAATAGGCAATTCAAGCAGGAAATAAATTTACCATTAGGATTTCCTAAATCCAATTTTCATTTCAAGAGAACAATAATACATTGCTTGAAATAAACCGACTTAATATAATTTTCATTTATAGACAATAAGGAAATTAAATCTATTTGTTTTAATTCCAATTTCCCTATTTACATCAATATATAAAATATATATTTTTTAAATAATCGCATTATGAAAACATCTAGTTTGTGCATATGCATGCACATATTGTGGAAATACATTTTAAATATATATATATATATATATTAAATATATATATTTAAATAATGTATATATATTTAAATATATATAATTGTATATATATATATATACATGTATATATACATATTTAAATATTTAAATAATGTATATATATTTAAATATATATAATTGTATATATATATATACATGTATATATACATATATGTATATGTATATGTATATGTATATATATATGTATATGTATATATATATATATATATATAATGTATTTCCACAATATGTGCACGCATATGCACAAACTAGATGTTTTCATAATGCGATTATTTAAAAAAATAAATTATATTGATGTAAATAGGGAAATTGGAATTAAAACAAATAGATTTAATTTCTTTATTATTTGTAAATGAAAATTATATTAAGTTGGTTTATTTCAAGCAATGTATTATTGTTCTCTTGAAATGGAAATTGGATTTAAGAAATCCTAATGGTAAATTTATTTCCTGCTTGAATTGCCTATTTAAATTATGATTTCTTCTGTTTACAGTTAGTCGTGTTTGTAAGTCTTCCAGATGATATTATTTTATGAGGGGGTTGTTGTGTTTTGTGGTTCAACCCTTTGATTTACCTTCACCTTGATTGTGATTCAGAGATGGTTAATACGAATGAGATGTGTTGTCTTGCATTATGGGGTTTTGGCACTTGTCTTCTTGATTAGATCCTTGTGAGTAGTAGGGGAGTGGGGGCCCAACACAAAGTGGTGCCAGGGTAACTCATGTGAGAGTTAGTTAATTAAGTGGAAATTAAATAAATGTATTATGGGAAAGGGTAGCTTAAACCATATAACTTGTTAATTGTGCCTCACTCATGGGATCAAGGGCTTGTTTAGACTTGGGATGAGACGAGAAGGTCTGGAATGGCAAGATCATTATCTTGTCTCTTTGAAAGATAATTGATTCCACATCGGTTTGCATGTGGGGCCGGGGGTCGTGAGAGGCTACCACGGTAACCCAAGATGGGGGCTAGGGCCTAGGAATATCCGCTAGGGTAACCCATGCAACTTTGTGATGACACTCTCCTCCTATGACAATAGTCAGTATGTATGGTATAATTGATGTACTTGATTCTTTTACTCTGGAAGCAATGTAACCTTCATGTTATGTATCATACTTGTTTATTTTAGTATTGTATGTTCCCTATGTCTAGATGTTGTTGGTTTTTCCTAGGAATCCCTTTTACTATCTCCTAGCACGGGGGGTGGGCCTTTGGGTACCACTTGGTTGGCTGGAATGTGCACCTTACATCATTGGGTTTCCACATTATGTTCGTGATGGTAGGATCTTCTAGATTGGAGAGCTCACATGTTCCAGTTACTTGTACCATCTCTTGTATACTGTTGGTTCTATTGGATACTTTGTATATGTACTACTCCTCATTGGTTCTATTGGATACTTTGTATATGTACTACTCCTCATTTGTATTCGAGGAGGATTCTTGTATCAATGTAATTATAATATTATTGTATGATCTTCCTCAATTTGGGAATAAACTTTGTAACTGCTATATTGATTAAATGCAATCTAAGGATAATTCTTTAATGCACTTTGCATCTTATGTGATGAATTTAATGCTTTGGATGTATGTTATTTATTTCATGAGTATTATTTATATGCTATGGATTAGTTTACTTTTGTATAATATGGGATTCAAATGTAAGCGTTGTCGCGTACCTTAGAGGATGTATGTGTTTAGTGTAGTTCACTTTACTTGTTATATATTGCACTTTCAAAAAAATTGTTACGCTTTCGTTATGTTTACGTTATCCTCTAGAGTTACATGGCAAGGCATTACACAATTTCCATTTCATTAAAATACAATAACACATTGCCCAAATAAACTAGCTTATTACAACTTATGAGTTTTCTATTTTTAAAAATCAATTTCTATAGAAGCTTTAAAACTTTCTCGACAATTTTTCCAAACAAAGCAACCTTTCAAATTTACAAAATAAATTAAAGCTTCTACACAAATAACATATAATTCTCGTATAGGCAATATTTTCCAAGACAATAACTAATTCTAATAGCCTTTTCCAATTTGTAATACAATAAAAACAATAAAGAACCTGTTTCAGATGCTTGAAGAATTGAAGTTTGAAGTAGAGCCTCGCCTTCAGATTCCAAAATTATCAAAAGCCTCTTCCAAAATAATCCTCTTTCCCAGAAAGTTGAAAAATAAAACTAGAGCCAACTTTTCCCGAGAACCTCTTCCCCAATTTTCAATAAATTTTCCCAAAATATCCTTTCTCCTTCCGTGAAGTAACCTCTTTCCTCTTTCAGTTTATGCAATTATTCTCTCTGAGAATTCATTCCCAACCACTGTGTTTAATTAATTTTTCTAGCACTTGTCATAATTAAAATATTTTTTTACAAAACAAATCACAGATATTTCCTCTAAGATAATTACAAAATAATTGTGCTTTAATAATTCAAAATCACATATTAATTACTAATAAAATTTAATCTAATTAATTTAATCACTTTATAAAATAAATTTAATCATAAAGATTAAATCGCTTTACAAAATAAATTAAATTTAATTAATTAAATCAAATATAAAGCTTCTAACAACATTAATCAAAATTAATTAAATAATCACTAAAAACTATTATAAACATTAATTAACATTAATTTCCCATAGAACATACCTTGCAAAATAAATAAACGACAAGGAAAACATGGACAACATAACAACAAAGCATATGAACACATGGACTGATGACACACTATGACTAGGGTTGTGGCTTGACAAGGAAAACTTGTTACTATCTCCCAATCAACTTACCGTTGGACAATGGACATGCTCAAACCTGTGAATCTAGGTGGAGTCGATGTCTTGTACCTACAATCTTGCAATCAAAACATATGTCATACATACATATATATCATGAATCAAACACACCGTGAAGAGAAAATCACAGAATCATAGGGCACTCGCAAGCGAGTGATGCAATCCCATTCCCTTCACCACTACAGTGTCACATCAAGATTGACGAAACTAAAACATCATTTAACTACAGATGAGCATATATCAATTTCAACTCAAATAAAAAACTATGCTAACCAGAAAGCATGTCTTAAACAATAATCATCCATATAGTGTACCATCATATCTAAATATAAAAACCATCATCATTCCAATGTCAGTGATCAAATAACAACAACATATTATCATGGTCTATCAAATTAAAAGCATTGTCTAAAAACATAAGCAAATCAGAGGGGTACTACATCATGTATTCGTGTGTATACTTCATGTATTATTCACATATATGCTTTGTGCTTCTTGTGTATACTCTATGTATTACGTGTATTCATGCTTCGTATTTATACTTTATCTATCACATGTATCTATGTGTTGCTTCATGTATCTTCAACAAGATGTGTCTTATGATTACTTTATGCCTAAAATTTATGGAAGTGTTAAAACTTGTTTGTCAAAATTCTTCTGGAGTGAGAAGCCCTAACAAATTAACTTATCTAAATTTGAATTATTAGTATCTAAATGCAATAATGAAGAGATGTAACTATTGAAGTGGAAAGGTGTGCCTCCCTCAAACTTGAGATACAAAAAGGGAGAGAATTTCTCTTGAGAAAAACATCCATAACACCATTGAAGGATCCAATTAAGAATGCGACCTTAAGAAATTTTGTGAGAGACTCAAATTAAGTAATGATGGGAGAAAAGATGCGACCCTTCAAATATAAAAGACTATGACTCCTTTATAATGAAGGATGGCGACTCATTTGTGAAGGGTGGGGACTTCTTCAAGGAATCAATATAAAGGATAAATTAATTCATTGAGATAATAAATTATTGATCAAGAAATCAAGCAAGCATCACCCATCTATTCAACGAGAAATCAAGAAAAAAAATCAAAGGTTTCCCAAGGAAGAAATAATCAATCATAACCTCTCAACATAGTTGAATCTAATAATATACCTCGACTTCCAATTCTCAAATGGGAATCCACACAGTGCCAACACCAGTGCATTGAGGTATCATCTTGACCTAGGATGGTCAATCTCTTAAAAGCCAAAATAACATTTTTAGAGAATGTAATGAAGACAACCCAACGCTTTCAGAATCTAAAAAATTGGGCTCTTGAGAGGTCTTAAGAGAAATATTAGGAATCTATCACAGGGTATATTCATCAAGCTTCATGGAGAAGGACACAATTTTTCTAATAAAAATTCATTCTACTCGTTTCTTGACCATATTGCATAAGAAAAGCCCTAACTCACTCATAGAAACAATAGTAATGCATGGATTGACCTTATAACCTACAACATTGATCTAGTATTGTTGGAACTAGCGATATAGAAAATATTTTGAGATTATTTTAATCAAGTCTCTTCTTCTCTTGAAGTCATTCTTCTTGATTAGCTCTACATCCATGATTAGGATTGAGAATATCAATATAAATCAAATTACATTACGGATCCATAACCCACAAATCCCAGGATCATTCTCACCTTTCAAACTTTGGGGGTAAATTGATAATGTTTAAAAGGATCATATGAGATAAAACATACTTTATTTGAAGTAAATTGTACTCACTCACATTTGATTGAACAATTGGTGGCGAGGGATAGGTCTAGATCCTTCACTCAAATTGGCTTACACAAAGGATCCCATTATTCACAACACTCCCAAAGTCTACCATGATGAAGGATACAACCATTTTTCTATCATTGATCTCAACAAAGGGTAATGAAGAATTGATAGATCATAGCCTAGGATACTTGTAGTAATGAGATGAGAGAAAAATTGTCTTAAATAACAGATCGTACCAATTTCCAAATCTTGCTTTTGTTGTTGAGAGATATCGAGAAATAATAGTACATAGGACAATGAACTATCCTCATACCTAAGAGGATAGAATTAACCTTATTAGTAGTATACTAACAATCTCTCTCCAAGGATATCATGATAGTATTAAGTCGAGCGTAACTAGCTATAGAAATCTCAACTCCTACAAACCCCAAAGAAAAGCTAATTACATCTTAAGAAGGAGCAATGCAAATTTGAAAGATTAATAGTGGCTGTGATTTCTTGAGGACAAGCAATCTTGGGCAAGGTGGACTGTCATGCCTCTGAAATAACAACACTAAAAACATGAGTACTAAAATGAAAATAAATCAATAAAATAAATAGCAATATAAATATTAATAGATGTATATATTAATAACTTAAGTATTATTATAATCATTAAAACATATATCAAACTCATTAAAAAAATATAAATATATTAGAATAAATATGTAACATAAAATAATATATATATTTATAAACCTGTAGCCAACGATCCCATTGTGTTAATAAAATGGACAACGACCACCTTATGTACATGTAAATAGGCAACAAAGATCATCATTTAGGAAGGACATTGATTAAGAGATAATCATGTGCAACAATAACATAAAGCAAAGGATTAAGGCATCGGTTGGGAAAGAGCATATGCTAGAAGGGATGAATCCTTTACAAATAAAAGAATGTTAGTTAAAAGGAGGATTAACATACCACAGGCAACGATTAAGATAATTATTAAGAGAGACATTGATTTGGGTTAAAGAGTCATGTTTTGTACCCATCGTATAAAGGGAGGAAGTTAAGAATGTATTAGGGGGAGTGGATCATTATATGAGAAAACATTCAAAAATAGAAGACAGTGAGAACAACATAAAAGATAGTAAGAAATCCAAACAAAATAACAGGGTCGATAAGGAAAGTAAGTAGGAATAAGAAATAGTCTGCACTCAAAAAGGAAACAACCCCTAAATATAATATGGGATTGATGTCATGAAGAGTAAGTTAGTTCAAAGAAAGATAAGTGATGAATCAATTAGGGAAGTAAGTCAAATATAATTACAAATACATACATACATACATACATATATATATAATATCTATACGTATAAATTATATATGATTATGCAATAATGATGCTTTCAACAATTATTAATTGATGTAATACAGGGATGCTTTGATTAGAAACAACTCAACACAAGTTATCTCAAAAAACACTTTGATTCTCAAACCCCAACTAGGGTACTTTGTAATACCCCTCCTGTTACTGTTTGGACTTGTTATTTTTCTATGCTTTCGTTTGATACTTTGTGACTGTGATAGTACTATTTATTGTTTGGTTTGGTGGATTGGATAGTTAGACTATTTGGTGATTATTCTATTTCATTTGAGGACATGGATATTTCATATGACATTATGGTTTGGTGATAATTTGATTTCAGTAATATATTATGATGCAGTGGATTAGTAATCAATTTATAATGTGATCAGTTAGTTTAGAAATATTATTTCATAATTGATATTATAATTGTTAGTATAGTTTTGGTGAGAGGACAGTGTAGCACCACTCGTTCGCGAGTGCCCTGCTACGCTGCAATTCCTTCTCACAATGTGATGTTTTGATTATATATATATACATGTACACGATCTTGTTTGTATGCAGGGATTGCAGGTATAGAGTCTCGATTCCACCTTCTTCGGTAGGACAGGGCGAGCATCAAATTACCCAACGGGCATGATGTTGAAACAAAGATGACAAGGAAGTCACCCCGTCTCATGTTTTCCAAACCGTCTTGTCTAGTGGTATTGTGCATTGTTAACTTTTGTCATTTTTGCAAATTTTTATAGTGGTTTGTGTGAGTGTACTGTTTGTATTTATTTTACGTTGGTGTTTTGTATGTTGTGATTTAGTTAATTAAATGATGTTAATAAAGGTTTATTATAGTGTTGAAATAAATTTGTATTAAAATATAAAAAGTTTTATTTTAAAAGTCATGTGATTTATTTAAAAGTGTAAATTAAAATATTTAAATTAGTATTTTGTTAATTTAATTAAGTTAGCATGTTGAAGATAATTATGAAATAAATTAATTAAATAAATTAAATTGTGTGAATTGCAAGTAAAGCTTGCAAAATCAAAATTAAAACAGAAAGTATTGTTAAATGGGAAAAAAATCAATAAAAGAAAAGAAAAGATAAAAAGGACCAATGAGTGTTGAGTTTGGCTGAAAAGCTGGAATTAAAATTAGAAAATTTCTTTTAATTTGGATTTTTAGAGCTTTAAAAAAAAAAGAGATATCTTTTATTTAATTGCAAATTGGTGAGATTTTTCATTCACGGGAAAATTTTGACAGAAGTTGCACAAAAATAATAGTTATGAAATATTGGATCTTCTGGAGTTTTCTGGGGAATTGTTTCATTTTCTTTCATTGTACTAGGGAGGTTCTTTTGAATAGAATATTAGATTAGAAATTTGAGCAAGGAAATCTGGAGAAGAGATTCTGAAGAGGGAACGAGAGCTTTCGAAAAGATAATTGGGATTAAGCAAAGCTTCATCAAATCTTCAATAGCGCAGGACTCCAGGTTCCATTTTCTTGTTCGTTAGTTTTCTGTTTCAAAAGAAAAATACAAATAAATAAATATGTTGTCTGTAAAAGAAATGAAACTAAATGGGTTTTTAGAAAATTCTTTTAGGAAATCACCAAGATAAAATTTATATTCGAAAAATGTCCAATATCATTATCATTCTTCTGTGGAAAGGATCAATCTTTTGTTTAAAAAAAATGGGTTTGTGATATTTATATATATATATACATAATATATGTATATATATAAATATATAGTGCTGATATTTGCAAAGAAAATATTTCCCTTTTGAAATAAATTTTAGATGTTAAAATATATATATACCTGTAAAAATATATATATATATATATAAATATATCTACAAATATATGTATATCTGTAGATTTATAGTGCTTATATTTGAAATAAATGTGGTTCTTTTGAAATATATATATATAATATATATATCTATATATATTTATACACAGTCTTATATATATATAAATATATATATAATCTTTTATTTTTAAATAGCGAATTAGTTTTGGTTGGGCCAAGCTCATTGTACTGAGCATTGAATTATGTGCTGGGTAGTGGGTCGGCCTTGGCCGTACCCACCCACTCCCCAACCCCTGCTGTGTCAGTGCGGCAGTCAAAGGACTGCACACAGTAGTCCAAGGGACTGCTGTGCGCACAGTATGTATTATTTGGAATATTTTTGTATTTACTTTTATATATATATATATATATATAAATCGAAATAATAACTTAAAATATATATTGATATTGACTTGATTTATTTTGAAAATGAAAGTTATGATTGTAATTGTTAGGGAAAAGATAAAATTGATACCATTGAATTGTTATTTCAAATTTTTATTATGGGAAGAGCGTTTACGTAATGGAATAAAATGTATTGTTGATTATGTTGATTTGAATTTTGAAACCCTATGAAATTGTTTATTTTTCCATTTTATTATTGATTGGATTTTCTTTGATGTGGGAACCCTGTTGCAATTGTGAACCCGTTTATGGTTGTTGTAAACCTTAGTTTTCCAGAGGTGTAATTTTAACATCGGATGTTTATCCTCGTTTTATGTGCTCTTGATGTTGCAAATTATTGTATTATTACTTGGAAGGGTTGTATGAATTGTGTTGAGACTTTGATTATGTGCTTAGCGAGATGGGTAATGCCTCACATGTCTTGGTTGTGATATATGCTTTGTTCCTTATGGTACAACCCTTGCCTTGCTTTGGTTTATGTTTCAGGGTCTTCTGGGAAAGTGGCTCTTCGTGGGGGCCGGCGCCTCAAAAGGAGGAAGGGCTTAGGATAACCCACGTAAGAGTAGTTTAACAAGTGAAAACCTAATAATAGAACTTAGGGGGATGGGTAGTAAAAAAATACAAGATAAACTTGGATACATTGTCTATGCATTAGGGCTATCGCAGACTAATGGTAGGCTGAGAAGGCCGTGGTCAGCAAAGTCGTAACCTCATCCTCATGAGAGGTTGATGGCTCCGCATGAGCTACCCTATGGGGCTGGGCGCCTCAAGTAGGAGGAAGGGCTAGGATAACCATAGATGGGGGTCGACACCTCAAGTTGGAGGAAGGGCCGGGATAACCCATGTAGGCTATGCGATGACACTCTCCACTAGATACCCTTATGCCTTGTTTTCTTTGATGCCTCTGGAAGTGTGTTCTATTTGTTGTTTTAGATTTAATTGGCATGTGGTTATTGGTTATTGCCTTGGTTTATTTATGATGTGTTTTATGGTTTAAGTTATTGTGTTTGAGCCTTTGTTGTTGTCGGTTATGTTCTATGTATCCTTGATGTTGTAATTGGAATTATTGTACCATGTTATTCTTTATTTGAGTTAGTCCTGTGGCATTCATGGTCATGGTTACTTCCTTGTCACCTCTGAGCATGGGGTGGGTGGGTTATTTATAACCCATGTGGTCGGGTGGAACATGCTCCGCACCTGTTGGGTTCCCCATCAACGTTCATCTTCTCAACATTCTTCAATTGGAGCTTGTACCAGTTATTCATTTTGTAATTCAGACATTATTTGTACTATGTATTTATCCCACATGTATGGGAAATTTTATTATATTTCATTCATTGAGAAAATGTAATGTATTTAATGACGATGTATTGTATATGAACCTTTGTAACCCTTCATTTGATGAGATTTATTATGGTTGTATCACGTGATGTAATTATACCTTTACTTATGGTTACATGGATGTACTTCTGTAAATGGATATTGTAATGGTTATGGTGGCTGTTAGATTAGTTGTTATTTAGCCATATGTGTAAACTTTTGTTATGTGTTGTTTATGCGATGTGACCTCGCATGTCCCAAAGGACTTGACGTTATGTTGTTAATGTGAAATGTAATTATGTTTAATGTTTCATTATATGTTACTTTGTATTATAAAAAAAAATGTGTGCAATGTTTTGTCCTTTGGGGTTTGCACGACGGGCATTACAACTTGGTATTAGAGCCAAGATTTGCAAACACTAGAGTCTCTGGGTATTATGTCCATTAGGAAACCTTTGCATTTGACTCTTGAGCTCACTTGTACCTTTATCTTGTTGCATAGAAATATTCCTTGAGGTAGAGGACGTGGTCGAGGAAGAGGCCGTGGTGCTGGTCGGAGAGCAAACCGGCAAAGTTCTTCAACTCCTAGTTCCCATGGTTTTGAGCATGAGGAACAATAGATTCTTCAAAGCAATCCATCAGGTGGTCAGAACCTGGGACATCCTGGTTTAGACGATTAGTTGTAGCACATTCTTGGAGAGATTCTTGATCAGTTGGGACCCATGCCAGAGGAGGAGCAGCGGGTCGAGAGAGAAAGGGAAAGGTTGCCAAGGCGGAGAGAAACAACTACAGATCACGATGCAGTGATAGCAGGCCATATGAGAGATTTGATGAGAGCACATTCGCCTACATTCGATGGTTCTGGAGGAGGACTGGAAGCTGAAATATGGTTAATTGATTTGGATCGTTGCTTTGCGATGCACCCCTATGGTAGCAATACCAAAGCTCAGTGCACAGTTATGCATCTACGAGGCTTCGCATCTACTTGGTGGCGGCTGAAAGAACAAAAGTTACATCTAGATATCAACATGGTCACATGGGAGTTATTTCTGGATAGGTTCAGGGCTCACTCCCTTTCAGATCATTGGAGGCAACGTAGGGCTGATGAGTTTCATGACCTCAAGCAGTTGTCGATGTCCGTGGAATAGTATGAGTGACACTTTTATGAATTGAAGCAGTATGTAGGGATCAACCATGATGAAGGGATGTTGGTGCAACATTTTGTTCGGGGCTTAAATGCCCGCATTAGTGGAGGTGTGCGAGTCTTCGAACCAAAGATAATGGAAATGGCAGTTGAAAAGGCTCGTTTGGTAGAGGAAAATTTTGCCATGGTATTGGGTGGTCACATTGGAGTACAGATTGGTAGTGTGCCTACACCTGGTTTTAGCACTCACGGAGGTCAGACACAGGCTGTGAGATCTTCTAGGAAAAAGTCTACACCCTCTAAAGGGGGTCAACAACATCAGTAGCAGTAGTTGCAGCTGAAGCATGAGAACTCTCATTCTCAACAGGGTGGCAGTTCTTAGTTTCGTAGGGATCAGAATCGGAACCGGGCTCGTAAGGAGTGTTTTGAGCAGCCTGCACCTAGTTTTCAGTCAACACCGAGTCGAGAAAGCTTTCAATAGTCCAATGCTCCATTCGAGGGCAGAGGATTTGGCTGAGGTACTGGTTGCTACTCATGTGGGCAACAAGGACATATCACTAGATTGTGTCCACAAAAGAGCACCACTGGATTTAACCAGAGACTTGCCGCTTCGGAGCTGACGGTGGGTGATGCGGGAAAGTCACATCGAGCATTTTCTGTGGTTGACAACCACCAAGTTGGGCACCAGGGTGTGGGTGTAGAGATTTCCAGTAGAGGATGAGGAACTGACTTAGGAGATCGCGGGTGAGCTCGAGGGGTTCCGACGGTGTCCTAATGTTGAGATCTGGGTGACATGGGAGGATGCCTCCCGTATTAGGGAATATTATTTTCTGTTGTTTACTGACTTCCAGGAGTAAGTCAAATTTATGGGGGGGAGGATGTAATACCCCTCCTGTTACTATTTGAAATTGTTATTTTTCTATGCTTTCGTTTGATACTTTGTGACTATGATAGTACTATTTATTGTTTGGTTTGGTGGATTGGATAGTTAGACTATTTGGTGATTATGCTATTTCATTTGAGGACATGGATATTTCATATGACATTATGGTTTGGTGATGTTAATTTGATTTCAGTAATATATTATGATGCAGTGGATTAGTAATCAATTTATAATGTGATTAGTTAGTTTAGAAATATTATTTCATAATTGATATTATAATTGTTAGTATAGTTTTGGTGAGAGGATAGTGTAGCACCACTCGTTCGCAAGTGCCCTGCTATGTTGCAATTCCTTCTCACAATGTGATGTTTTGATTATATATATATACATGTACACGATCTTGTTTGTATGCAGGGATTGCAGGTATAGAGTCTCGATTCCACCTGCTTCGGTAGGATAGGGTGAGCATCAAATTACCCAATGGGCATGATGTTGAAACAGAGATGACAAGGAAGTCACCCCGTCCCATGTTTGTCAAACCGTCTTGTCTAGTGGTATTGTGCGTTGTTAACTTTTGTCATTTTTGCAAATTTTTATAGTGGTTTGTGTGAGTGTACTGTTCGTATTTATTTTACGTTGGTGTTTTGTATGTTGTGATTTAGTTAATTAAATGATGTTAATAAAGGTTTATTATAGTGTTGAAATAAATTTGTATTAAAATATAAAAAGTTTTATTTTAAAAGTCATGTGATTTATTTAAAAGTGTAAATTAAAATATTTAAATTAGTATTTTGTTAATTTAATTAAGTTAGCATGTTGATGATAATTATGAAATAAATTAATTAAATAAATTAAATTGTGTGAATTGCAAGTAAAGCTTGCAAAATCAAAATTAAAACAGAAAGTATTGTTAAATGGGAAAAAAATCAATAAAAGAAAAGAAAAGATAAAAGGACCAATGAGTGTTGAGTTTGGCTGAAAAGCTGGAATTAAAATTAGAAAATTTCTTTTAATTTGGATTTTTAGAGCTTTAAAAAAAAAAGAGATATCTTTTATTTAATTGCAAATTGGTGAGATTTTTCATTCACAGGAAAATTTTGACAGAAGTTGCACAAAAATAATAGTTCTGAAATATTGGATCTTTTGGAGTATTCTGGGGAATTGTTCCATTTTCTTTCATTGTATTGGGGAGGTTCTTTTGAATAGAATATTAGATTAGAAATTTGAGCAAGCAAATATGGAGAAGAGATTCTGAAGAAGGAACGAGAGCTTTCGAAAAGACAATTGGGATCAAGCAAAGCTTCATTAAATCTTCAACAGTGCAGGACTCCAGGTTCCATTTTCTTGTTTGTTAGTTTTCTGTTTCAAAAGAAAAATACAAATAAATAAATATGTTGTCTATAAAAGAAATGAAACTAAATGGTTTTTTAGAAAATTCTTTTAGGAAATCACCGAGATAAAATTTATATTCGGAAAGTGTCCAATATCATTCTTCTGTGGAAAGGATCAATCTTTTGTTTAAAAAAAATGGGTTTGTGATATTTATATATATATATACATAATATATGTATGTATATAAATATATAGTGCTGATATTTGCAAAGAAAATATTTCCCTTTTGAAATAAATTTTAGATGTTAAAATATATATTTATATATATATACCTGTAAAAGGATATATATATATATAAATATATCTACAAATATATGTATATCTGTAGATTTACAGTGCTTACATTTGAAATATATATATATATAATCTTTTATTTTTAAATAGCGAATTAGTTTTGGTTGGGCCGAACTCATCGTACTGAGCATTGAATTATGTGTTGGGTAGTGGGTCGGTCTTGGCCATACCCACCCACTCCCCAACCCCTGTTGTGCCAGTGCGGCAGTCAAAGGACTGCGCAAAGCAGTCCAAGGGACTGTTGTACGCAGTAGTCCTTTGGGCTGCACGTGCGTACTCTGTACGCCCACGGCTGTGCTTTAAACTATTTTTTTTTAATGCATTTTTTAATGTTGTTTTATATATATATATACATATGTGTATATATATATACATACATGTATATATATATATACATATGTGTATATATATATATACATACATGTATATATATATATATATATATATATATATATATATATATATATATATATATACACAGTATGTATTATTTGGAATATTTTTGTATTTACTTATTTATATATATTTATATATATATAAATCGAAATAATAACTTAAAATATATATTGATATTGACTTGATTTATTTTGAAAATGAAAGTTATGATTGTAATTGTTAGGGAAAAGATAAAATTGATACCATCAAATTGTTATTTCAAATTTTCATTATGGGAAGAGCGTTTACGTAATGGAATAAAATGTATTGCTGATTATGTTGATTTGAATTTTGAAACCCTATGAAATTGTTTATTTTGCCATTTTATTATTGATTGGCTTTTCTTTGATGTGGGAACCCTGTTGCAATTGTGAACCCGTTTATGGTTGTTGTAAACCTTAGTTTTCCAGAGGCGTAATTTTATCATCAAATGTTTATCCTCGTTTTATGTGCTCTTGATGTTGCAAATTATTGTATTATTACTTGGAAGGGTTGTACGAATTGTGTTGAGACTTTGATTATGTGCTTAGCGAGATGGGTAATGCCTCACATGTCTTGGTTGTGATATATGCTTTGTTCCTTATGGTACAACCCTTGCCTTGCTTTGGTTTATGTTTTGGGGTCTTCTGGGAGAGTGGCTCTTCGTGGGGGCCGATGCCTCAAAAGGAGGAAGGGCTCAGGATAACCCACGTAAGAGTAGTTTAACAAGTGAAAACCTAATAATAGAACTTAGGGGGATGGGTAGTAAAAAAATACAAGATAAACTTGGATACCTTGTCTATGCATTAGGGCTATCAAACTAATGGTAGGCTGAGAAGGCCGTGGTCAGCAAAGTCGTAACCTCGTCTCATGAGAGGTTGACGGCTCGCATGAGCTACCCTATGGGGCTGGCGCCTCAAGTAGGAGGAAGGGCTAGGATAACCATAGATGGGGGTCGGCGCCTCAAGTTGGAGGAAGGGCCGGGATAACCCATGTAGGCTATGCGATGACACTCTCCACTAGATACCCTTATGCCTTGTTTTCTTTGATGCCTCTGGAAGTGTGTTCTATTTGTTGTTTTAGATTTAATTGGCATGTGGTTATTGGTTATTGCCTTGGTTTATTTATGATGTGTTTTATGGTTTAAGTTATTGTTTTTGAGCCTTTGTTGTTGTCGGTTATGTTCTATGTATCCTTGATGTTGTAATTGGAATTATTGTACTGTGTTATTCTTTATTTGAGTTAGTCCTGTGGCATTCATGGTCGTGGTTACTTCCTTGTCACCTCTGAGCACTGGGGGTGGGTTATTTATAACCCACGTGGTCAGGTGGAACGTGCTCCGCACCCATTGGGTTCCCCATCAACGTTCGTCTTCTCAAAATTCTTCAGTTGGAGCTTGTACCAGTTATTCATTTTGTAATTCAGACATTATTTGTACTATGTATTTATCCCACATGTATGGGATATTTTATTATATTTCATTCATTGAGAAAATGTAATGTATTTAAAGACGATGCATTGTATATGAACCTTTGTAACCCTTCATTTGATGAGATTTATTATGGTTGTATCACATGATGTAATTATACCTTTACTTATGGTTACATGAATGTACTTCTGTAAATGGATATTGTAATGGTTATGATGGTTGTTAGATTAGCTATGTTATTTATCCATATGTGTAAACTTTCATTATGTGTTGTTTATGCGATGTGACCTCGCGTGCCCCAGAGGACTTGACGTTATGTTGTTAATGTGAAATGTAATTATGTTTAATGTTTCGTTATATGTTACTTTGTATTATAAAAAAAAATGTGTGCAATGTTTTGTCCTTTGGGGTTTGCACGACGGGCATTACATACTTCTTCACACAAACACTCTTTCCCTCTAGTAGGTCTGTAGACCTAAATTATTGAACTTATCTCACACTAAACCCTCACAACCAACAAACTCTTTATACTTTCAGACACCCATTAAATCATACTAAAACATACCTCAAGAACTACATGTGTCATTTTGAACCAACCCCTTCAAAATCTTGCAACAACGCTGTCATACAAGGCCAATTAGGCCTATTTTACAAATCAACCCTACTTTAATCTTCCTCTCAAGCCCAAATTACCATTGGGAAGTGAAAACCAACTTGCAAAGTGACAAAAACCACAATTTTTAGGGTGAGATAAGCCCTCTAACACCACTAACCCCAAAACCCTCAATTTTGCTTGCATAAGGAGGGGTTTAATGAAAATCAACCATCCCAGTCCTATTTCTTCACAAAAAAGCCTCAAACACCTTGGTTTATGTCTAAAAAAACTTAATCTACCCTCAAAAGTTGCTTCCCCCAAGTTTTATATCATTTACCTCTCTCAATCCTCTCTTTTCCACTCAAAATCCACCAATTTCACAACTAGGGCTTCCTACAAACCCCATCAACTCACCTCTCCTGCACTCAAGAAAAATTTGAACACCCTATCCTAACTAATTGGGACCCATTCCACTCAGTTACAGGGTTTACAGAAGGTGGAATGGGTCTATTTACATTTTAGACTTTCAAAACCTTGAAACCCCTATTTTTTGGCCGCTTATAGTGTTTTCACCACCAAACTCTTCAAACACAATAAAATTTAATAAAACCAACTCTAATAGGGGTTCAACACATATATTAGTTGATTTTAAAACAATTTATCCTAAAAACTCATTGTACGGGTCCATACAGACCAAAGAAACAAAAAACTTTCTGGAAAAGCACTGTATTTTGAGAGATTTCAAATTGATTTCTTCTTCAAACTTTCAAAATCAGTCCATACAATGAGATGCAAAAGAAATATATACCTTTTCCCTCCTCAAACCAACCAAAAAATAACTTTCAACTCCCATGACCGTTGGGATTCACAAATTTGCATTTTTTGCATCTTTTTTTGACAATTTTGTCATTTTCTTATTGACAACTTTTTGCATATTTTGCAATATTTAGCAATTTGAACCTCCTAACCACCTAATAGAATCATTACATCAAGAAATGGTCTAAATGACCTTATTGTTGAACAAAAGACTCAAAACCACCTAAAATCTATCAAAAGACCCTACTTGACAAAATTTGCACAAAAATGCACTTGGTGACCTTATCAGTGTTTATTTATTTGATTTAATCTACTTGATTCTCTTTAAACAATATCTTCGAAATATTAGAACACATTGATGAAGGAGAAGTATACAAACCCAAAGACAAAGGAGAATCTTCCCAACTCATCAACACAAATTGCTATATTAGATCCATCCTATATTCAAGTATAATTTTTCCATTTATTATATAAATATGGTCCTGCATAATAAAGGACTATTGAATGTGTATTTTTTGCAAGTCATTGTTTACCGATGTATGCTTATTGCTTCTAAGATAATAAAGAAGGATTTCCTATGATTGAATCGAAATTATGTTGACTATCTGAAATCCACCCTATGGGTATGGCCTGTGGTGAAGTGGTAGGGGCCAAAAAATACCACTTGTGATCAACACCCAATTCCTCAAGAAGGAGGGGCCTGGGGTGAAGTGGTAGGGGCCAAAAAATACCACTTGCGACCAACACCCAATTCCTCAAGAAGGAGGGGCCTGGGGTGAAGTGGTAGGAGCCTAAAAATCCCACTTGTGATCACTACCCAATCCCACAAGGTGGAAAGTGTCTTTAAGGGCTAAGAAATTGATGGGGAAAGCAGGTGCAAGTTGCCAAGGGGGAGGGTTGTGGTATACACCCTCTTTGGCTTGGAATATGGCTTCAAGCATACCCATCATGTTGCTTCTCCCAAATTCCTAATTTATTTTCTTGTTGATAATCTACAGATGAGATGCAATTGTCTAACCCTAATAAGCATATATACATATTTGAATATATTATTCATGTGGTGAATGCGGGATTCCAATCCAAGTTTACATTATTAAAGAGATTTATTTAATAAGGTGAAACCCTAACCCAAATTTTTTGCAATTTGTGATCAATAGGTGAATTCTACAGAAAATTAGGTTAGGGGATATTACATCACCATAAATTTAAATAGATAGATGATGGAAATAGTGGTTTCTAGGTCCCTTTGACACCATCTAGCCCTTAGTTGGATGCCCCTACATCAAATTCGTTAGGTAAGAAGAAATGTTCCATGAACATTTGAAATTTTTTGGGACTGAAATCGCATCTTTGTATTTGATCTAGAGAATCTCTTCATCTTCTTGAATTTTCTTCATCAATCCATATTTTTTTATTTTATTTCATTTGTGTCTTCTTCCTTTGCTTATCCATCTATATATCTAAACACTTATTTACTTTTGCACTTGTTTCTTCTTCATAATAAGGATACAAATTCTTCATTTTAAAAATTCGTGACATATTTACTTTTTTTTGGAAGCTCTAACTCATAAATAATCATTGTAAATTACTTCAAGACTTGGAAAGGTACTAGTACATTCCTTTTTAACTTATCATGAATCCTTCTTATAAATATTTCCTTCTATACATGAGCAAATATCAAATCCCACCTTGAATTTTTTGCCTCTTACTCTTGAAATCAACGTAATTAGTCTCCCCTTCAATACCACTTCCATCCTTGCTGTTACTTTCTTCATATGAATCACTTCCAACTTCCTTTGATGTCTTCAACAATTGATATCATACTGTAGATTTGTTGTCTATTTCAACCTTTTCCTTCAATGGGATTAAATTAAATTTATTTCCTTCCTTCACAAAAGTGTACATATTTCTTCTTCCATCATACATAGCTTCTCTACCAAACTGTTAAGGTCTACCCAAAATAATGTGGCAAGTATCGATAAGCATTACATCACATATGATTTCATCTTTATAGTTACCAATCTGAAAATTAACTAAGCATTTCTCACTTATCACTAATTGATGTTCTTTTTGTAACCATAAGACCTTGTGCAAATCAGGGTGCTTAAGCTTATTCAAATTGAGTTTCTCCATAATTTATTGAGAGACTAGATTATCTATATTTTCATTGTCCATAATCACCTTGCAACATTTTCCACTTGATTTACACACAATCCTAAATAAATTTCTTCTCTATTCAAGTTCTTGTTTATCCTTCTCCGATTTTAACAATACTCTCTTGAACATTAATGATTCTCCTTGTTATAGTTCTTCTCTATGTTGAGGTGATGCAACACTTTCAACAGCTTGTGCAACATGATTTTAATCCTACTCTTTCTACCATTGTTTTGTTGTATTTGAGGATATTCAAATTCCCCATGCCCAGCTCCACATTGGTAGCATGAACCTATAAAGCCTCTTCCTTTACCTTTCCCATAAGGCCCCCTTCCTCTTGAGAAATATCTTCTTCCTCTTGTACCTTGATTGAAATCATTATTTTATGTAGTATCAATTTCTTCTTCACATGCTTGTGTTCATCTACTACTATTTTCTTTTCCTTTTTCCAATAATGGACCTTCCTCTTCCTCTTGAATCACTTTGTTTCCTTTTGGATAACTTCTTCCTTTAAGGTGCATTGATAAGTTTCCTCTATGCTTGTAAATTTGATCAAATTAACTTCATCTTGAATATCAAAATGTAATCCATTTACATAATGTTCTATCTTTTCTAGATCATCTTTTGTGTCCAACACTTATAGTGAAATTGTCAAACTCCTTGATATATTCATTTACATTTGCTTCCCTTTGTTTCAAGTTTTGTAACCTTTTAAATAAACTCAATTGATAACTAAAGGTAAGAATTTTTCCTTCAACTTCGGCACCATTTTAGTCCAACTTTTAATTTTTCTTTCCCTTTTCATTGTCTTTCAATCTGTGAAGAGTCCCACTAGAAAGTTGCATCACCTTTTAACCTTATGCAAGAAAGTTTAACCTTCTTGGATTCTTTTGTAGATTTTTAGTCAAAATATATCTCCATCTCAACAATCCAATCTATAAATTCTTCACCATTCAAGATTCCATTATAATAAGACATATATCTTAGGAGTACTCCCAATCCTCATGATGGCCCTGAGAAATATGGTCTCAACAACATCCCCTACTTCTTCATATCCTTGAGCTTCCTAAGTCACCTCTCCCTCTTCAACACTCAAATCTTCCAGATGAACTCCCCTCCTTTGGGTTGTCTCTATTGTAGCCAATCTTGCTAGGATATCCCTCATTCCTTGAGCTACTATGCAATTGTGTGTGGTCCAACTCTCCCACACCATCTACATGCACCCCACCTAAAGTTCATTTGTTTCCAACATCTTCTCCAACACTAAAAAATCTCACTCAACACAAGTAAGGACCTTACCCTGATACCAATTGATGCAATCCTAAGATGGGTACCTATAACGAGTAGCCAAATTGGGTGACTTCTAAGAAATTTAAAAATAATTTAGCAATAACTAATAAAAAAACTTTGCTAATATTTTAATGAAATGGTTACTAGAAATCATCTATATGCAACAATTACTATAACTCAACAAATGATTAATATAACTTGGACAATGCACATGGATGGCTTATATGAGCTATAGGTTTACATGGGCATACAAACCTATTTGCATACATATTACCAAATGTTTGAAGACACAAACTACATCATACATGGACACTACACATATTATCCTTATTGCATACATGATCCCATCCACACCTACTACAATACATACATACATACATACATACATACATACATATCCTTACATGGCCCAACAACCAAGTGAAGCATCAAAAGTAAACTACACTCAAACTCAAGATTGTTACCAAGATTTCTACCCATTTTTAGACTCCTTCAAGACTAATACCACATAAAAAAATACCAAAAATTTATATCGACTAACTTAAATCTTCCTTCTCTTCCCTTTATGTTTCTATGCCTTTATTTGATGTATTTGCTTACATATAAATATAGGTGAAAAGACTACAACATAAAACAGTTACACATAAGGATGGGAATCACCATTATTATCCACCATGGCCATACTCTATCTTTGAGACTCACCTTCATCATACTAGGATACAATATTTTGCTAAATGGAGGAAGGAAATTTTATGACTTAGTCACCACCATAAAGGAAGCAGCTTCCAAAAAAAAAGAAAAAAAAAACCAAGGATAGTTGTTGTATATTTAAATGGCTACATAATGGGAATAGTGGTTTCTAGGTTGCTTTTCCCCCATCTATATGTCACTCCCTTAATATTAAAGCACATTGGGTTATGAATACTCATCCTGTGGCTATCTTAACTCTTAATTAAGTCATATTATCATTATTATATTGTTATTTAATAAATTACATTGGCCTAGGGCTTATATAAGCTTATATAAGTCAGGTTGGGTGATATCCTAGGCATAAATAGGTATATATAGGAGGTAGTGAGTCTTATTTGATCGCCATATTGTGAATTGTGTTCTCATCAGAGATATTTGGAGGATTTCCCCTCAAAGTGGCTTGTTATTATCAATTATTATCAAGTATTTGCAACATATTTTCTATCATATTCTTCTATTTTGCAAGTTATTTCATTACAAGTGGTATTAGAGTATGATCTTGGCACCATAGAGGCAAGGTGTTTTCTTAATATTGGAGGCCATTTTGGGAAGAGCATAACTCTCATATTTTAGCGAATTTTTCTTTGATTTTTAAAGGGTTTTTAAGACCATATTCAAGAAACTATAATACATATTTTAGAGGAATTAGAGAAAAAATGCTTGATTTATTGTATAATTAGGGTTTCTTCCCAATTTATTTGGAAAGTGCATATCTCCCAAATCTTAACGAATTGGTTCCTAATTTTTAGTGGGTTTTTGAATAAATACTAGATAAGACTACAATCCAAATTTTAGAGAATTTGAAGTATAAATAAGTGATTTATCACAAAATTAGGGTTTCCAAAAAACTCACTCTCAAGGTTAAAAATCACCTAATTTTTGGCATATTTTATAGGAAAGTGCGACCTAGGCCCTAGTAAGTCACAACAAAACTTTCAAATTATTTTAAATTTATTTGTGTGATTTATTACAAAATTATTTTCTACCATCATGACAGGGCTTGCAATAAGAGGCAAAAAGAATGTTACCACATCGGGGAAATATTTAGAGAAGTATGAGGTAAAAATTGAGGATATTAACCCTAATGATGAAATTAAAAAATTCAAGGGTGATATTTCATCATTGGAGAAGAAGATGTCTGAAGAATTTTTTTCAATAAAAAGGGACATGCAAAGGGATGAGTGAGTTGAAATCACTTATTCAGGGTATGAAGTATAAGGGAGAAGATTCATCTAGTAAGGAGGAATACATTTTTTTGTTAGACATGAATTATTTGGGTTTGACTAAGATTTCAAGAAGGATGATCCCTTTAATATTCGTATGCTTAGGAAATTCATACCCAAGTTGGATATGAGAAAGTTCGATGATAAGGATCCAACCAATTGGCTTTTCCAAATGGACAGTTATTTGATCTTCATCATGTTCCTAGTCAATAGAAGGTGGTTATGGAATCATTATACCTATAATTGGATCAATTCATTTGGTACCATTAGTTATGTGATGAAAAGAGAAAGAAGGGTTGTGTGGTCACATGGTCAACTTTTCAAGAGGAACTTGCTACCCATTATGGAGATAAATTTATGGATAGCTACTTCTACAACTCACTAAATTAAAGAAAATAGATATGGTCAATGAATATATTCAGAGATTTCAAACCCTTTATCTAAGAGTGGCTAATGTGACAAAAGAAAATTTGAAGGAATTATTTCTAGGAGGTTTAAAGGATCACATAAAATATGAGGTACGTTTGTTCCAACCAAAATCCTTATCACAAGTGATACTTATGGAAAGACAAGTTGAGGAAAATTTTTTGGCCAATAGGTGGCAAGGGATTGTAAATGTAAGTGAAAGAATATCTCCTCAACCTACTAGGTTAACTCCACAACAAATTGAAGAGAAGAGAGAAAGACGGTTGTGTTTTAGTTGTGATAACAAATAAAATCGAGGGCATAAATGCAGTGAAAAGAAATTATTCTATATTGAAGGTCTCAGTGAGGAAGAAGAGGAAGAACTGATATTAGATGGTGAAATGGAGTCAAATGAGGAATCACATGATTCCCAAACAATTATTTATTGTCATGCACTCTCAAGTTTTAGTGCCCCACAAACTCTCAAGGTAGTGGGTTTCTTAAAGAAACAAAAAGTAATAGTGTTGATTGACTCGGGTAGTACTCATAATTTCATCAACAAAAAGTTGGTTACTCATCTCAATTATTTTATATATCTAGCTCCAGAGTTTCAAGTCTTGATTGCAGATGATGATACTCTTATTATGAAAAATACAATAGCATTGTTATCAATGGGATATTATCACCTTGATAGCCCAATGTATGTTATATCCATGGGTGCAATAGATGTTGTTTTGGGAGTACAATGGCTTACTACTTTGGGAACAATTGAGATGAACTTCCAAGAACTATCCATGAGCTTTCAATTAGAAGAAAATATAGTAGAGCTAAGAGTATTGAAGGAAAAGTCCCCACAAATGGTAAGTTCTCATCAAATGCAAAAGTTTCTTAAGAAAGGAGTTGATGGATTTGTGGCCCAATTAGGTTCATTAGAAGTCTATCAATCTAATACTCCCACACATCTATATTTACAAGTAATTATTGATCATCACTCGGTGGTTTTTAGAGATTTTCTTAAAGGACTTCCTCTTAATAGGGATCATGATCATGCCATACAACTAGTTCCAGGGATCCAACTACCCAACATTAGGCCTTACAAGTACCCACATTTACAAAAAAGTGATATTGAAAAGATTTCTTAGGAGATGCTAAAGGCATGAATTATTGGGCATAGCCAAAGTGCTTATTCCTCACTTGTGGTGATGGTGAATAATAAGGACGAAACTTGGTGCATGTGCCCAAACTATATAGTGCTCAACATGTACACCTTCAAAGATAAGTTTCATATTCCAGTCATTGATGATTTTTTAGATGAATTAAATGGAGCTATGCATTTTACAAAGTTAGATAGATTAGATCAAGTTATCACCAAATTTGAATTAAGGAAGAAGATATTTTTAAGACAACATTTAGGACTCATGAGGGTCATTATGAGTTTTTGGTGATGCCATTTGGTCTTACCAATGCACCATCTACATTTCAAAGTTTTATGAATTCCATGTTTAAGAAATTCTTGAGGAATTTTGTATTAGTATTCTTTGATGATATATTGATTTATAGCAGGACATGGGAAGAACACTTGTAACATGTAGATCAAGTATTACAAGTTCTAGAAGATCATCAACTTTATGCTAAGCCATCCAAGTGTGCTTTTGGTCTCAATGAGGTAAAATACTTGGCACACTTAGTTTCACATGAAGCAGTAAAGGTGGATCCTAACAAAATTAAGGCTATCATGAAATTTCCTCTTCCCAAAATTATTAATAAATTAAGGAGTTTCTTGGGATTTATTAGATACTATAGAAGGTTTGTGAATAACTATGGTCATATAGCAGCACCCCTCACAACTTTATTGAAGAAGGATTATTTTCACTGGAATGAATCCGCTAATGTAGCATTTGAAGTATTGAAGGAGGATATGTGTATGATTCCAGTGCTTGCCACTCTTGATTTCACCAAGTATTTTATTATGGAATGTGATTCTTCAAGAAATGGTATAGGAGAAATTCTCATGTAGGAGGGTTGACCCATTGCTTTTGAGAGTCATCAATTAAAGGGTAAGAATCAACTCAAACCTATTTATTAGAAGGAAATGCTAGCTATTTTTCATGCAATAAAATAATGGAGGCCTTATCTAATGGGTATACACATCAAGGTTAAGATAGATCATGACAGTCTAAAATATTTTTTGGAACAAAGATTATCTTTTGAAGAACAACAAAAATGGGTCACTAAGATGTTGGGATATGATTTTGAGATTGTATATAAGAAAGGGAAGGAAACTGTTGTGGTAGATGCACTATCTAAGAAGGATGAAAGGGATGAAACATTATTGTGTCACTTCAATATTATAACAAGATTGGGTAGTAGAAGCCAAAGCAGAGTGTTAGAATGATGTTGCTACAAGTAATCTCATTCAACAATTACAGAGTGATCCTAGTAGTTCAAATAAGTTTTTTTGGAAGGGATATACTTTGTGGTATAAAGAGTGAATGTATCTTTGCAAGGATTCCTCTCAAACAAAATATTCTCATAGAGCTTCATGAGTCTCTAGTTGGCGGTCATTCAATATTTTTGAAGACATCATCGGGTCAAGAAAGACTTCTTTTGGGAAGGGCTAAAAGAGGATGTTCAAAAACTTGTGGCAAAATGTTTGGTTTGTCAAAGAAATAGAGGAGAAAATTAAGACACCTGGTCTCTTGCAACCCTTAGTTATCCGTAGCCAACATTGGGAAGAGGTCTTGACGGACTTCATCACAAGGCTTCCACAGTCTAATGGTAAGAATGTCATGGTGGTAGTGGATCACCTCACTAAATATTCACCTCACTAAATATGCACATTTTATTATATTATCACATCCTTTTACAACAAGTACAATGGAAAAATCATTTTTGGAGAATATTCAAAAGCTACATGGTATACCTAAGGTTATTGTCAATGACTGTGGTCCTATCTTTACTAGTAATTTTTGGAGAGATTTATTCTCATGTTTGGGTACTCATTTGGATCATAGTTCTTCATACCATCCTCAATTTGATGGGAAAACATTGGTTGTTAATAAGTGTTTGGAAGGATATCTACATTGTTTCACTTTAGATAAGAAGTCTCAATGTGCAAATTGACAACCACTAGCAAAATGGTGGTATAACACGTCCTTCCATAGTTCATAAAAAATGTCTCCATTTATTGCACTATATGGTATATCATCCTCTATCCATCACATAATCATTGAAGACGACACCAAGAGTTCACGCTATGGAGGACCACATGCTTCATCAACAAAAAGTACTTTCAAGACTTAAAGAGAATCTATCCATGGCCCAAAATTGAATGAAGTAGCAAGAAGACTAGCACTATAGTGAAAGAAGTTTTGAAGTTGGGGATTAGGTTTTCTTGAGATTGCAAACTTACAAGAAAATGTCACTAAAGCAATAAACAAATAATAACAGGTTGTTCCCGAAATATTATGGCCCATACCAAATCATGCAAAAGATAGTGTTTCGTACAAGCTTGAATTGCCACCAACAAGAAATATAAATCCAAATTTTCATGTTTCTTGTTTGAAAAAGGTAATTGGGAATAATATACCTACTTAGACAATATTACCTGAGCTTGATGAAGAAGGAAGAATCATATTGGAACTAGAGTTTATTCTTAAAAAACATACAAGTTTAGGACTAGAACACTCACTTATTACCTCATCCAATGGAAGAATTTACCAATTTAAGATGCCACATGGGAGGATGATTTCATTTAGAAGCATCTGAACTTGATTAGCATTGAGGGAATGCTTCTTTGAAGAGGGGGGAATGCTATTCCCAAAACATTAGAGCACATTGGGTTATGAATAATCAGCTTGTGGCTATCTTAATCTTAATTAAATCATATTATCATAATTACTATATTTTTATTTAGTTAATTAGGTTAGCCTAGGGCTTATATAGGGTTATCTAAGTCGGTTTGGTTATATCCTAGACATAAACAGGTATATATAGTAGGTAGTGAGTCTTATTTGATCATCATATTGTGAATTGTTATTATCAAAGATATTTGGAGGTTCGCCCCCTTAAATTGGCTTGTTATTCTTAGTTATTATCAAGTATTTGCAACATATTTTCTATCACACTCTTCTATTGTCAAGTTATTTCATTACAATCTAGTCCTTAGTTGGGTACTCTTGCATCACATTCTACCCCCATGGCCTCCCCTTGGAGGGGATTGGTGGAGTGACTTGTCCTTTAGTGGGAAAAACAATTTCAAAGAGAAACTTCTCTATAACAGAGAAAAATAAAGGATCATATGAGGTTGTGGTTCGCGTTCCTCTTCTTGGTCCTTTGCTCTTTAACAATAAAAATTGATTATCCTCTTCTTTTTCAAGTGACTCTCCTAATCCTAACAAGATGGGGCCCGATTTGGATAAGCATTCTAATTCTAATCAAATCAAATCTTTCTAATGTATTATGGATTTAAACCATCTTAAGAGGTGGTCTTAATATTTTGTGGAATTTCACCACTTGCTTTGCTTCCCCTTGTTGGTGTAAATAGGTATTTTACCTAATTAGTCAATTAGTGGGCCTTATGTGTATGTTAAGTCCACTTAGGCCCTAGGCATATTTTTAGAAGTATCAATTGTCTAGAAAAGATCTTATCCTATCTCATCTTCTTTTTAAATTTTATTTAATTCATGAATCTTAGGTCATTTAATAATAGCATAAGTCATTTAACATTTTGCATTAGGTAGTTCATCACACATTGCCTATATAAGAAAAGTCATTGTACACTTTTATAGTATACCTCATCATCATATTTGATAGATCTTAATGTGACCAAAGTCATACTATGGACTAAATATGCTAGATACAAATGAATTTAAACTATATTTAATCCCCCTAAGCAATGATCCCAATGAGATATTCAAAATTTCAAAGACTAAGAACCCATTAAACTAACATGAAAAACACAAAAACATAATGGAAACCTATTCTAAGACTTCAAAATTTATCCCATTGGGGGAGTGGTGTTGCATTGATGTGGAATGGAGACCCTTTCTCAATCCTTTGGATAATATGAGTTGTTCCAATCGATTTTATTGATGAAAATCGATGAAACTGATGAAATGTGAAAGAAACATGGTATAAAACTAGTTTGACATGATGAAGAATATGAGTTATAAATGCTAAAATTCTTGATGGAGATGGATGAAATCTAAGCTAAATGGAAACAAAGTTCAAAGATGCAAGCCATGGATGCAAACTTATGCTAAAATGGATGCAAACGTAGCTAAAATGGAAGCCATTAATGGATGCTTAAGCTAATATGGATGAAGATTAAGCTAAAAGCTAAAAAATCCTAAATATGGATGCAAGTGAGTATGAATTTCAACAACATAACTTTTCTATCAAAATATGGATCCATTTCTCTCCAAATCGTGGAGTATTTATAGGAGAGAAAATGAAGAATCAATGGTCAAGATGAAAAAGATCAATCAATGGTCAATATATAATCAAGGGTGAATACATTGATCAAGGATTCTCATCAATGGATGAGAATCAAAGATCACATGGATCAAAGAAAGCATCAAGGGTTCACAATGATTCAAACAAACACACTTTGTAACAACTTTGAAAGTTTGTTAGGAAAGAATATTCCATTTTTTGGAGCCAAATAGGAGAATATTCCTTTTGAATATTCTCTATGCAAGTGAATGGCTGAGGAAAATTAGCAATTAGTAATTAAAACTAAGTTTTAATTGTGCAACTTGAAGAATATGAGGATATCTATTAAATAATTGATTTATTTAATGAGAGGGGGGTGCAAATGACATTTAATTAAATAATTTAGGATTATTTAATTAAATGAGAAGACTTAGGGGGTTTAAATTAAATATTTTGGTTTATTCAATTAAACAAGATGAGAGGTGAAGGTGAAAGGGGGTGAATTAACCTAATTAGGTCAATTAGATTAATAGACAAAAATGACACATTTAATTAAATAACTAGGCTTATTTAATTAAACAAGCAAAAAGAGGATGAAATTCAAGACGAAATGATGTTAGTGACCAGATTCAAGTGTGTAATACTATTCAAGACAATTTTAAGTGTCTACACTTAATATCAAGCAAGCTTGTTTCTTGCATACTGTCTTGTGGACAATTTTCATTTTTTTCAGGTGGTCTTGGGTATTGAGATGATCTCCAGCTCCTACATGGTATTAGAGCCATGGCCATGCAAATTTCTTCTTAGATTTGAGGGTAGAATTATTGCTAGTGAGAGATCTTGGTGGATTTTAGTAAGGTTTGTTGCAGGTATGATCAGTTGGTGTTGTCATTGATGTCAAAAAGCCTGTGTTGTCATTGGTGTCAACTGCATGAGAAGAATATTGTTGCAAGAGTATGTGTAGTTGTTGGTATTGTCTATGGGGTGATCCTACAATAGTGGTTTACAATTTTTGGCCAAACTGGACAATTGTTTCTAACTAAATCTTCACTTTCGGGCACCTATAGTGGCCAAACCATGAGGAATTTGAAGATGATGCAAACTAGAGTTTCGTGACATTTTGTCTGTAGATTCTAAATATATTTTTTTTCAAAATTTTTGGAATCAAATTGCACCTCTTTTTCCATCTCCCTCAAAAACTAGTTTTTTTTAGAAAACAACATTTTTAAGGAGTGACGCTCATCGTATAGCGCATAACTTTTTTTCCATGAAGGATAAAATTCTAATTCTTTCAAATTTAGATTTGTAACTCCGATATCTAGTGCTTCCACTTGGTTAGATAGTTTTTTATTGAATATTTTTTCTTTAATCAAGTTTTGAAGTCAAACAAATTACAATTCAGACATAGGCGGACCGTATAACGTGTAACTTTTTTTGTATGTATCAAAATTCTTTTTTTTTGTTGGATCAAGGACTTCAATATCTAGTGCACTATATTTTTCAAATTTTTTTTTGATAATCTGCTATTTTTCCACATGTGCAGAACAAAGAGATTGATTTTCGGTGAAAAACCTATGTTTAATAAAACTAAAAAAACAAATACATAATAAAACTAAAAAATATTAAAATTATAGTTGTTGGATAGCTTGTTTCGAGGACTACCTAATTCCAGTTGGGTTTGTGAAGTATCCTCCATTTTCATCCTCAACCCGAGCTTCGAAACACAAAATTATTGACTTTTTTGATGCCAGGGGATGATAAGGTGGGAATTAGGGGGTTCGAGTGAACCAGGGGGGTTCGAGCGAACCCCAAGGGGTTTGCTCGAATTAGGGTTCATTCAAACCCCCTCTCAAAAAGTGTTTTTCTTTGTTTTCTTGGCAGGAATGGGGTCCACCTTGCATTTAACTAGTTCGCATGAACCAGGGTTCATTCAAAACTTTTTTTGGTTCGCTTGAACTAAAGGGTTCATTTGAACCCAAAAACCCAATTTTTTTTGTATGGGGTCATTTTTTTGCCACTATTCCTTCCTCACTCAAATTGTAAACCACTTTTGTGGGTTTACCCTATGTTGTTGCATTGATGATTCTTTGATTACTTGTAGTATGTTGTCATTAGTAAGCTACTGGTGTCAACCTCTAGTGTTGCTTTGATAAGATTCTATCTATGGTGAAGGAAGTGATGGAGACGATGAGGATGTGTTCTTGATGCTTGGTTTCCAAGTGCTTTTGAGAAAATTTGATAAAAAGAGGAAACAATGAGTTGCAGCGTGTTCTGGTTAACGAGTAGTGTCTGGTGTCACTATGCTTTTCTTCTAGGTTGAAGATTTGTCTACACATTTTAGATATGTTGATTAGAGGCATTCAAAGGTGTTGTATTCATAATTTGGTGTGTTGGATCGTTGTGCAGAAGAATTTGTGTTCACCAGTGTGTGAACAGTGTATTGCAAAGGTGTTTGGGAGAAATATTTTTTCTTCGTCTTTCTTTGTAACTCAGTTTTAGGTCTTGCAGATTTGAAGGTGTGTTGATAGTGTTGGTATATTTCTTTAGTTAAATTTGTTTGAGGTTTGGTGCTTTGGAAGTCAATTTCTTAAGTTGCAATGTATGGAAAAATTATCTGAGTGTATTGGGTGTGTACATTCTTCAAGTGAAAGATGTTGCGAAGGAGATTGTTGGTTTTTAGGGTATTTGTGGAATATTCTAGATTGTGTTTAGGTGAAATTTATTGTTCACGAGTTGTTGAATCAAAGGAAGCATGCACTTAAAATTTTGCACAGGTAACAATCAACCTTGGTGTTTACACTAATTGCAGTGAATATTTATTGTTTGCAGAAGTGTGTTGTAGCATGGTGTTATAGATTTGGGTCCCAAATAAGGAGTGGTTTGTCCACCTTCACTTCTATTTACCACATAAGTGTTTTTGTGCCGACCTAATTTGAATTTGCATGGTTGAGGTACATAGCCGACCTTGGAGAATAGTTTCAAGTTTGAAGATGATATAAATATGAGTTGAGTTGTTGAGGGATGTGAAGATAGATAAGTATGATCTGAATGATGTGAATTGTAGAGTGATAGAGTGAAAATTTGAGAAGTACAATGCTAGCTTTCATGTGTTAGATTGTTGGATGAAGTGTAGAAGGTGTCTACAATTCTTTGATCAAGCCGCAAAGGTGTTGGTGATATTGTGGTGGATTTCTTTATTGCATTGAAATGGATTTCTTTATATAACATTCTTCTCTATCTTCTTTTCTATTTTGGAAGTGAGCCTTTCTTTCCTTGTACAATGAGCCCTTCGTATTCAGTGTTGATATTAATTTATATTGTGAGCTAAACCTCGCCATGTTTTTTCCCATCTTGGGTTTTCCACATAAATCTAGTGTTCTCTTGTGCATGGTGTTGATTAAGTTTCAGTTTCTATAATTACTTTTCATGCTAAATTATTATAACAGTTTAAGGGTTAATTGAATGAATGTGGATCTAAATATTTTTGAGGGTTTTAAAGCTTTAAGGTACAACTTATTCACCCCCATCTTAGTTGTCTTGTGAATTCAACAATTGGTATAAGATCAAGGTTCCTTGGAAGAAAGCTTAACCACTTGAGGTAGATCTGGGATGTCACACAAGAAAGAGATCCATGTCTTTGATGGAATGGATTATGCATTCTAGAAGACAAGGATGGAAGATTTTCTAGTTTATCTTGGATTTGATTTATGGAAGTATGTTAAGAATGGATACACTAAACCTAAAAATGGTCCAAGTACTGTTGATGAGATAAAAGCCTATGAAAGAAATGGTAAAGAAAGGTATGCTCTCTTAAATAGTCTTAATAATTCTGAATTAGTGAAAGTGATGAGTATGAAAATTTCTATAGAAATTTGGGAAAATTTAGAAAGAATTCATGAAGTAGATGATAAGGTCAAAGAAGCTAAGATGAAGAATATGAAGATCATGTTTGAGAACCTGCGAATGTTTGAAGATGAATGTTACAAGCTATATGCAAAGGGTAGATGGTTGCCAGCTCCATCAGAGGTCTTGGTGGCGAACTCAGAGAACCATAAGTGGTAAAGAAAATTCTTAGAAAACATCCTAAATCTTACAGTCATAAAGTGTCTATTATTGAGGAATTTCCAAATTTGAATCAATATACAAGAGATCAATTCTATGGTTCCTTAAATTATTTTGAGATGAGAGAATTTGGTACAAATAGTGGTGCAAAAGTTGAGACTAATTTTAAGGCTAGAAAATTAGAGGAGATCAAGGAATTAGGTTGGGAAGATCTTGATGATATAGAAGCTAACTTTGTAAGGAGAATGAAGAAGGGTACTGGTAAGTACAATGGTAAGCTTACTTTTAGATGTTTCAATTGTGGAAAGATAGGTCACTATGCTTCAAGATGTCCAAATAGAGCTTTGAATAAAAAAAATAAGGAGAAAAAAGGTAAGATGATTAAGAAAAGTTATTATGTTAGAGAAGATGCAAGTATTTCTGATGATAAATCTATTTCTACTAACTCTGAGAGATGTGTGAAGGAAAGCTCTTCGGAGACAAAGGATAAGACTGAAGGTTTTTTGGTATCTTATTTTTATTCTAGATAGGAGAAGAACTACTGGATCATTGACAGTGGATGCTCTAATCATATGACTGGTGACAAGAGTAAGTTTGTTAAACTTGAAAGGTATGGTGGAGGATGTGTTATATTTGGTGATGATACATCTACTAAGATATGTGGAAAATTTTCTATAAGTTTTTTTGGAAAGCATAATACGATGTTGTCTACTATGTTAAAGGTTTAAGGCATAACCTCTTGAGTGTTGGAAAAATGTGTGTAGCAAAGGATACAATCTTATGTTTTAGGATGATGGATGTGAGATCAGAAAAAGATTTGGAACTGTGGTTGTTGCTGGAAGAAAGACAAATGGAAATGTTTATCATCTTAAGGGTGTTGATGGTCACTGCCTTATGAATCAGATTAATGAAAGTTGGTTATGGAATAGGAGAATGTGTCACATCAATTTTGATAACTTAGTAAGAATTAGTTGAGTTTAAGTTGTACGAGATTTTCCAAAGATTACAAAGCCTATCAATGTTGTCTGTAAAGAATGTCAAATTGGAATGCACACTAGAAGAAGCTTGAAATTCAAAGAGCAATCTACTACCAAATTGTTAGAATTGGTACATATATATTTTTGTGGTCCTACAAGAGTAAGAATTATTCAAGGTGACAAGTATTTCATGCTATTAATTGATGATTATTTTAGAATGACATGGGTTACTTTTCTAAAAGAAAAATTAGAAGCTCTAGACAAGTTTAAAGCATTCAAAGTTATGGTTGAAAATGAAATGGATATGAAAATAAAATGTTTGAGGTCTGACAGAGGTGGAGAGTTCACCTCCAATAAGTTCAATATCTTTTGTGAGAATCATGGCATAAAGAGGCAATTGTTTGCATCTAGGACTCCTCAACAGAATGGAGTAGTTGAAAGAAAGAATAGGACTATTCAAGATGTTGCAAGGACAATGATGAAAGAGGAAAATCTACTGGAAGTCTACTAGAGTGAAGCAATTCATACTATTTTTTGTATACTTAACAGAGTTCAAGCAAGAGAAAATAGTAGAAAGACTCCCTATGAGCTATGGTATGGAAGGATTCCTACTATCAAGTACTTCAAAGTGTTTGGAAGAAAATGCTATATCAGAAGAGATGAAGATAACTTAGAAAATTTTGATACAAGGTTTGATGAAGGTATCTTCCTTGGATACTCTACTAGAAGCAAAGCTTATCGATGTTACAACAAGATATTGAGAAAGATTGTCAAGAGTGCAAGTGTCAAAGTTGATGAATATTTACAGACAAATTCAACGATGATAGATGGATATGAATTAGATGAGTCTTCTTGCAAAGAAGAAGAAAAAGAAAGAGAAGTGCATATTGAAGAGGAAGAAGCTCTAGAAAAGACTCCTAAAACTCCTAAGTATGTACAAAATAATCATTTTGAAGATCAAATCATTGGAGATAAGAGAAAAGGTGCCTTGACAAGAAGGAAAGTTTTTGAAGAACAATTAAATCTATGTTTTCTTTCTGAAATTGAACCTGAAACACTGATTGAGGCATGCAAGGATGAATATTGGATCAAATCTATAAAATAAGAATTGTTGTAGATTGAGAAGAATCAGACTTGGGAACTTGTCCCAAGACCAACAAACAAAAATGTAATTGAAACTAAGTGGGTATTCAGAAACAAACTAAATGAGAATGGAGAAGTGGTAAGGAACAAGGCAAGGCTTGCATGTAAAGGCTACTCACAAGTTGAAGGAATAGATTTTGAGGAGACATTTTCCCTGGTGGAAAGAATGGAAGCTATCAAAATGTTTTTGGCTTTTTCAACACATAAGGATTTCAAAGTTTATTAAATGGATGTGAAGTCTTCTTTCTTGAATGGAGAAATGGAAGAAGAGATATACATAGAACAACCGAAAGGATTTCACTTATTAGACAGACCATATATGGTCTGTAGATTGAAGAAAGCATTATATGGATTGAAGCAAGCTCCTAGAGCTTGGTATGCAAGGTTGGATAGGTATTTGATAAAACAAGGATTCAATAAAGGTATCGCAAGTAGAAATATTTACTTTAAAGTTGAAAAAGATAAAATATTGATTGTGGTTGTATATGTTCATGACATAATCTTTGGAGGCAATGAAGTTGTGTGCAAGAAGTTTGCAAAGGAAATGCAAAAAGAGTTTGAAACATGTCTATGTTTAGGGAGATGAATTTCTTCCTTGGATTACAAATAAATTATATAGACAAAGGTATTTTCATTTCACAATCAAAGTATGTCAAGAAAATGTTTAAGAAGTTTGGAATGGAAGATTCTAAACTAGTGTGTACTCATATCACTATTGGTTGCAAGTTGAGCAAGAATGATGAATCTCTTAAGGCTAATAAGAGAAAGTATAGATCAATGATTGATGGACTATATTTAACTACTACTAGACTGGATATCATGCATGCAGTTTGTCTTGTGGCTAGATTTCAAGAAGATCCTAGAGATTCACATGTTGCAATAGTGAAGAGGATATTCAGATACTTGAAGGGCACTCTAGATCATGGTTGCGGTATCCAAAGAATACTAATTTTACTTTGAGTGCTTACATAGATGCAGATTGGGTTGTTTGTGTGGATGATAGGAAAAGTATAAGTGGCGTTACATTCTTTCTTAGATGCAAACTAGTTTCATGGCTAAGCAAGAAACAAGATTCAATGTCTTTATCTACTACAGAGGCATAATACATTGCAACATCTTGTAGCACACAAGTGTTGTGGATGAGGAAAAATTGAAGGATATTAGGGTGGTATATGATGAATCAATTTCTAACTTCTGTGATAATACAAGTGTTATAAATATTTCAAATAATTTGGTAATGCATTCAAAGACAAAACATATCTCAATCTAGTATCAATTTTTGAGAGAGAAGGTTGTAGAGAATGAAGTTAAGCTTGAATATGTGGCTACAAAGGAGCAAGTTGCTGATATATTCACTACGACTCTTCCTAAGGATGCATTTGAGTATCTCTGAGAGAATTTGGGGGTTATTGTCCCTCCTTTGAACTAGATGCATAAGGATATGCATCAGTCTAGTGGATTTCAAGATCCATTCTTTGGTCTGGAATGATGTCAGTGGCTACCTCTCAGGGGAGTAGGTAGTAACATTGTTGGTTGTTGCAGTAAGGAGAAGTGTGTGTTGTCATTATGCAATGGTTGTTGATTGGTGCAATATGGTGTGTGCTCCTAAGGGGGAGTATACTAAGCAATAAAGAAATAGAAGTTTTAGAGCAGTTGTTAGAAGGTTGATTGATGTCAAAGGAAAAACATAAGTGATAAAAATATTTTGTCCTTTGACATTGATGTCAAAGGGGGAGAGAGAATCATGTGAAAAATGTTCAGTTGTCAGTCGAGAAATGGGGAGAGAAAAGTATAGCTGGAGAATGAAGAGCATGTAAAAAAGTATAAGTTGAAATGGGGAGAGTGAGTAATGAGAAAAGAGAAATCGAAACAGGTATGGAGTAGAGTTGTTGTTGATGGTTTTTCACATCATGTGTTTCCATCAATGACAAAGGGAAAGATTGTTGCAAGTATGAGCAGTTGGTGTTGTCATTGATGTGAAAAAGAATGTGTTGTCATTGGTGTCAATTGTATGAGAAGAATATTTTTGCAAGAGTATGTGTAGTTGTTGGTATTGTCTATGTTGTTGTATTGATAATGCTTTGATTAGTTGCATTGTGTTGTCATTAGTAAGATACTGGTGTCAACCTCTAGTGTTTCTTTGATAAGCTTCTTTTTATGGTTGAGGAAGTGATGGAGATGATGAGGATGTGTTCCTGGTGCTTGGTTTCCAAGTGCTTTTGAGAAAATTTGATAAAAAGAGGAAATAGTGAGTTGTAGTGTGTTCTGGGTTTAAGAGTAGTGTTTTGGTGTCGCTTCGTGTTACACCTCGTTGTGTGTTTACCTATTTACTATTACTATGATAGGTTAAAATATTAAATCAATGAATATGTTTGTACTTTTGATTGAGAAACATGTGTGTTTTCACTTTCATTACCTGTATTATTTAGAAAGTGAAGAAAAGAAGTTTAATTGATTTGATGATTATAAATAAATGTTGTGAACATTGATTTGATTTGGTATTTTGCTTATGAAAAGAATATATATGAAAATGATTGTTTTCATGAACAACTAAATACCATTAGAATGTTTTAAGTTGAATGCAGATACAGGGATCAAGCCTTTGGAAGGAGGGAAAGTATAACTCAAGAGAAGTGATTGGTCGGTTAACCCTTAAACGAAGCCTAATTGAGCCTTTTCACACAAACACATATAGATTGGTCCAGTTGAGTCATAGTTTGGGAAACCGGTAAGTCATTCCTTAGTGATTATTGTGTTTGAATTATGATTATGTGGGAATTTTCTTGTTTGTGATATTGTTCAGCTATTTTGGTACATGTAAGTTCTTTCTTATATGTTCTTTGTTTAAATCAATAAGATATATATACATGTACATGTCGACAGTATACCCATACATGTGAGTTAATACGTACATGAGTATACATAGGTAGACATACCTATGCATTTTCATGGATGGATTGATCATGGGCATCAGAATATCGTGTGGATAATATGACATGTATATATATGTATATATATCGTATGTAAATATATATTTATCGATGAGTTATAAATATGTAATATTGTTTGTATAAGTGAATGTATATACAAATATATGCATATATACATACACACACATATTGAACATATTGATATATATATATATGTATATATATATATATGTATATACATATATATGTATATAAATATATATACATATGGCTTTCTTTGTAAATGATAACATAGATATATGCATTCAAAATACTAAATGATATCTATTTATATATTGTGAAAGTTGATAGAAATACATATATATATATATACATATATACATATATATCTGACTGGATATATATAATATATATAGATCTATATTGATAAAGCGTACTGTTTAAACACAAAGCATGGATTATAACCAAGCGATGTTGATAATGTGAATAAATCACATACACTGTATAGTGCACTATGAACAAATTTTATTGTAGCATGTAACATGCGCTATGTGCATCACTAGAAGTCATTAATAGTGAGTTGACCAACCTGCTAAAGCAATGCAAAATGTTTAAAGGCTCATTCAAGATATTTGAATGAAATTAAGTCATTGAATTAGTCTAAATAACAACACCAAAATGCATGATGAAAGAAATAGGTGGTGCCTGTTGGAAAAAAAAGGACAGGCAACTAAGAGGGGGGGTGAATCAGTTGTCACAAAATATTAATACTTTTCAAACTTTACTTAATTTAATCTCAGATTTGATGAATGAACAATAAACAATAAACAATTAGCACATTAGAAACACAGAGAACACCAAGATTTTTTGGTGGAAACCTTGTTAGGGGAAAAAACACGGTGGATGTTAGTCCACAATATTATACCTTGTTAAAAGTATAATAAAAATAATGGGAATGCACATGCATTCAGGCACACTGCCTAGAGCTCACTGCTCAAATACAAGAGGGATCATTTCCCAATAATACAAAACAACACGGATTAGATCCATAGGATATGAACTGAGAAAATAGCTTCTTCACAAGCCTGATTATAGTTCCAATTAAGCATAGAAAACCTTCTTCACACTTCGCTCAAACTTCTCACTCTGCTCTGCAATCGAATGATTAGAACACTATTCACACATCTGCACTTTCTCTAGCATACATTCACTCTTATGCACACATTAACTTTGCTCAAACAATCGCTCTCATATATCCGCAACATGGAATTACATCAACAACCTTGTCTACCAAAAAATATAAAACATATTTACAATGTCAGCCCAAATTTACTAATAAATTTTCAATGTGGATCAAACATCGTCGACTAATATCATGATGCAACCCAAAACAATATCCTTGAGTGTGCCAAACATTCAAATTTAAATCTTCAAGGATCTGCAACACATTGCAACCATCATGTCGGCCAAGAACATGAAAACCCGAACATACCAAGAAAAATATTCGACCACGAGCACACCGATCAACGCAGACGAACAAAAAGAATAGAGAATGATCTAGAAACACCCACAAACAACAAGAACTAATAGAGAATCATCCGCAACAACAAAAATTACCAGAAACACATAAACTTCAATCAAGAACACTGACATAACCCACAAAAATATTGTTAGAAAACAACTGTTCATAGCATGATCAAATCTTCACGTAGACCTCTGAAACTTCTGGTAGATGAACTAGATACTCTCAACAATAAACCCTTTAGTCCACACCAACTGATCTTCAACGTACAAAACAAGAAACCTTCATGACCTTCACTGTTCCACTGGCAACCTACAACTCTTCCTTTAAATTTTTTCTCAATATCCTTGACATATACAGCCTTCAAAACAATAATGCTAATAGTGTTGACATCAATGAAAACCACATATCAGCAACACAACTATAACATCCAACAGTGCCAAAATATGAATCTACTTTATGAATAGAAGTCTAAATTAATGAGCATTCTCTAGCAAATATAGACCAAGTAAAAGGTAGAAAAATTCATTTTTTGCTAGAAAAATTCATTTTTTGCTAGAAAAATTCATTTTTTGCTAGAAAAATGGGAGTCGACCTATTTGTCTTTCACCTTGCATTTCTTAGATGAACTCTTTTTGTCTTTGTCTTAGTTGACTTGTTGTTCTATTATGATGAGTATTGGTTTAGAATGTTGCCACCAAATGGGTAAAATGTTGAGTCAAACCTTGCAGCTAAGAAGTTTCAAAAAACTTAGCTTGAGTACAGGAAAATAAGTCTCATAATTCTATATAAATAGGGGTGTAGATCACTTCATTTGGGGACACACTATCCAATTAATTCATTCTACTTTATTCTAAGATATTCTTGAGTGAGTTGAAAGTTATTTGAAAGGAGAGTTTAGTGAGAGTTTGTGAGTATTTTTTTGTGTGGTTTGGGTGAATTACAGAGGAGTCTTGGAGTGGATTGAGCTTGCAAGTCAATTAATTACTTTTGGAATTAAGTGTTTTACAGGAATGTTATTTTTCCCTCTTACATTTTAGATATTTTTGAAAAGGTTGAAAGTTGATGTTTTGTGTGGAAAGAGCATTTATTTGCTAGTTAGGAAAGAGTATGTTATTGAAAGTATTATTATATTTTACTTCTTATTTACTTTCTTGAGTGTTTGTACATACTGCATAATAAGGAGTGATTGTATTCATAGTTTTATATACTAGGGAAAGATGAAGCTAGTGTAGCTTTTGTTGTTATTCAAAATAAGATTGTGTATGTCAAACTATAGAGAGTTCAATGGATACCTTAGAACTAGATTGCTCTATAATGAAAGTAGCTTATGTGTTACATTTACTATGTAGGAATGTTATAAATGCAAGTTGTTTATGGGGTTAAAGATTACCTTATGAAGGGAATTGTCTAAGTGTAGTATATTGTAAAAGAGATAGGTTGTTCCTGGGGTTAAAGATTACCTTAAGAAGGGAATTGCCTATGCATAGTACATGAATGGTCATTAACCAAATTGATTTGGATAGTGGGTGAAGAGATAAATTTTTATATGAAATTTTGGTCAAAGTAGTGTAAGTAACCACTGTTTACACTGCCAAGGTTCATTGTGTCTAGTATAAACATTCTAGTTCGGGATTTTCATACTTGTAGGTGTAGCTACCATATGATTAGGTTTTGAATTGTAGGGCACAACAATTTTCTCAATAATGCTATTTTTTATGGGGTTTTACCAACCAATTTCTTCATCGAAGGGTAGGGCCATCTTTCCATATATGGCAAATATGCGGGGGACCGCATTTGAGTCTGTGGTTGGAAGAAAAACACTTGAATGATGTTTCTCCTCATCAGTTGGCGACCATGATTTACAAGGGATTTCTTGGACCATTTTTTACTAGTGCTTATAAAGCTTTCAAAGCTATGTATGTCATCTTATATCCATTTCTATGGAAGTTGTAATGCAAGAAATATTATCTTGAGATTTGAAATGTATTGGAAAGATTGTAATTTTCAATTATAATGCAAATGGAAAGTTTAGACTATGTTCTATTTCAAATGTGCATTAAGTCTTTGAAATAGAAAAAACAATTATTGCTATGAGTTTGAACATAGTTGTTTACTTGAAGTAAAAACTTAGTGAATTTACTTTCGCTGAACAATCAACATGTTACACGTGGTATTAGAGCTACCAAGTTCTTCTCTAGAATCTATGTGCTCGCCATACTTTCCTTCCAACATTGATTGAGACTAATGTTTGGAACTTCTTATTCCAGGATGGTGTGTCTCAGGTTAGGTTAACTGCGAGAAAGTCAATAATAGGGAATGAGCGCTACCTGAGGGAAAATAAGGAAAAAAGGCCATTGTTCTTACGATAGAGGGAACCAACTATGAAAATGTTGTTTGGTTAAGTGATACTGAGACAATTAGTCACACTCTCTTTCAAATTATTCAAGTGAAGAGAAGAATGAGGGAGGAAGTCAACTTCAACTATTTACCTCTAGTCTCACCAACAAAGTCTAACTCCTTGTCACTTTCTAGGGATATGCCCTCGAAATGTAGCATTAGTCCTGCATTAATATTTAGGGACCCTCGAGTTCTTACTTTTATCGAAAGTGGTTGTAATTTCCTCAAGTAATGAATCTATGGGATATGTTCCTCGTAACTATGCGTCAGAAGATAAATCCAAAGGTTACTACCCATTTTGGGATAGAGAAGAGAAAATGAGAGATGAACAAAAATATGAGGGGTATACCCTGTTGAATTATGTATCAGAGAGTGAGTTTGAAGGATACTCTCCTCTCGACTATTTGAATAGTCATTCTATGTAAATGAAATGATATTGAGATCCTTATGAATAAATAAAAGTGATATGTTTATCAAAACTTGTGTTCAAACTTATGTGAAATTTCTTTTATGTGTGAGTGAATGCTCATTTAAATGTTTTCCGTAAGATGTGTGAACATAATAAAATCTAATAAAGATAAACCTTTAGTTGTGACATTTTATTGCAAAGGATGATGAGAACAATCACTAATCCTAGAGGGGGCGAAGAAGTTAGACAAGGTCCAGAGGGTGTTAAAGCTAAATTGGATCAAATTTTGGCTATCATTTATGAAACCAATGCAAGGTTGGGAAATCTTGAGCAAGAAGTAAGGGAGAAAGATAGAGTGGAACAAGAGGTTCCAAATAATGAAGAAGTCCCTATTAATGAAAATGAGGGAGGGAGTTCTCATGATCATACTCAAACTCAAGAACATGAGAATGAAAATTTACACTCTTAGTCTGAAGGAACTAGTAGGAAGTGGTTGGCAATTGAACTTTCTAGGGACATGGGGAAAACAACCCCACCTAAATTTGAAGGGAGTACCAGCGGTGAGGAAATTGAGGCGTGGCTAATACAAATGGAAAAATATTTTGAGATAAGAAACTACTTTGAGGTTACCAAAGCTATCTGGGGAGCCTATCAATTAGCGGGAGAAGCCTCTAACTAGTGGATGAACAAGAAAATGGAACTTGGACTTAGTTCTTTGAAATTTACTTGGGATGAGTTCGTGGAGATATTCTACAAAAGGTGGCTATCCCAACTCTTTTTTGACCAGAAGCTTAATGATTTCCAAAATATTAAGCAAGGGGATATATGTTAGTCAATTTGTATTGGGAGAAGTTTACTCATTTATTAAGGTACGTACCAATGTACCAAAAAGATGAGTGTTTCTGTATCAGGATATTTATTATGAGGTTGAATGGGCAGATAGGTGGCAAGGTGGATGTGCATGGTCTAGCCACTATGGATTTTTGTTTATGAGAAGGCTATTAAGCAGGATCAGAAGCTCAAAGCCATCTTAGCCTTCTGAGAGAAGAAAATCCGTAAGAAGTTTGGTGGAAACCAAAGCAACTAGACTTCAAAGAAGTTTAATGGAGTTAAAGATTCTCAGAAGTATGGAGATCAGGGATCTTGTAATAAGTAGAGTGAACCAAGGAAGGATCACAAAGGGAATAATTTTAACAATGTTGGGGGAAAGGAAAGTAGTTTTGAAAGGCCTGCAATGAAGAAGGGACCAACAATGGGATGCTATGTTTGTGGTGGAAATCACTATACCAAGGACTATCCCAACAAAACTTCAGGACCTCAATCTCAAGGAAACTCTCTTCCACCTCAACGAATTGTGTTCCAACATAGGATCCATATTGTTGTGGACAATTGACAGGTGGAGTATCAAGTTACTCCAGTGGAAACTCCAACTATTCTATTTGGTAATACCCATTTCTATACTTATTGATACTGGGGCAACTGAAAACTTTGTTTCACCTAGAATAGTTAATCAAATAACTAGGAAAGATGGATTTATGGCAAGTTCATGCATTGTAGAATATGCAAACCAGACAAGAGGAATGGTGGAACAATGCTTGTTTGAAGCTAAGGTTGAACTTCCTTGTTTCTCAATTGAGGTAAAATTGTATGTAGCACCTTTAAGATCCTATGATGTCATCCTAGGAATGAACTGGCTTTGGAAACATAGAGCCAAAGTGGATTGCCATGCCAAAACTGTAGAGTGCCTAGATGATTTAGGAAATTGGGTGACATTGCAAGGGACACCTAGGGAAGTCAAGTTGCGCCAAATCTCCACAATGCAACTGCACAAGGAAAATAAGAAAGGGTGAAAGCTCTTTTCAATTAAGATAGAAAAACTTAAAGAGCATGAGGAATCCAATTCTTATGATGACAAAGTCTTCAATGGGGCACAAGTCTATCAAGATGTAGAGGAAGGTGAAGTAATGGAAACTGGAAAGACGGTTATGGAGAAATATCCCATCTTGCAAAAAATTGCAAATGTATTTACAGAGGAGCTACCTGGATTACCGCCTAAGAGGGTATTTGACTTCTCCATTGATATAGTTCTAGGATCAAAACCTATTTCCAAGGTACCATATCGAATGACAACAATTGAGTCAATGGATCTTAAGGCACAACTAGAAGAATTGTTATCCAAATGATTGATAAGACCTAGTGTTTCACCTCGCAGAGTGCCAGTGATCTTCATAAAGAAGGATGGTACACTATGTTTGTGCATAGATTATTGGATGCTTAATAAAGCTACAATAAAGAACAAGTATCCTTTGCCATGCATTGATGATCTCTTTGATCAAATGCAGAAACAACCGTGTTTTCAAAAATTGATCTACGATCAGGATACCACCAACTGAGGATCAAAGATGAGGACATCTTCAAGACTACTTTCAGGACGAGATATGGACACTATGAGTTCATAGTCTTACCATTCTAACTTATGAATGCATCAACGACATTCATGAACCTAATGAATAGTGTGTTTAGTGATTACCTATATAAATTTTTCTTGGTTTTCTTGGGTGACATTCTCATTTACTCTAAGAATGAGGAGGAACACTACAAGCATTTAGAGATGGTTCTTCAACAGTTAAGAGAACAATAGTTATATGGGAAACTCTCTAAGTGTACATTCTTTCAGAAGAAAGTGCAGTACCTTGGTCATGTGATCTCGGCTAATGGAATTTTAGTGGATCTAGTCAAGATAAAGGCAGTGATAGAATGGCCAATACCTAAGAATGTATCTGAGTTCAGGAGCTTTATGGGTCTAGCAGGATACTATCAAAACTTTTTTGCAAACTTCTCTAGTATAGCATTCCATATTACTTCATTACAAAGGAAAAAGAAGTTTGAGTGGACGGAAAAATGTTAGGCGACATTTGATCTACTAAAAAAGAAGTTGACTACTGCTCCAAATTTGAAAGTACCAGATCTTGATGAAAATTTTATTGTCATCATAGATGTGTCAGGAGAAGGACTTTGTGTAGTTTTGATGCAAGAAGGAAAATTCATTGCATATGAATCAAGAAAAATGAAGCCCTATGAGCAAAATTATTCACCTCATGATTTGGAGCTTGCAGTAGTGGTTCATGCATTACTTGTTGGGAAAACCTTTTGAGTTAAAAACTAATCATCGCGGTTTGAAATATCTGTTTACCCAACCCAACCTAAATGCACAACAAAGAAGATGGTTGGAGTTGATATTAGACTATGACTTCAATATCAACTATATTAAAGGGAAAGAAAATCGGGTTGTTGATGCCTTGAGTGATAAATGACATATTGCCTCAATAGTCACAATCCAAACTGACTTTAAAGTTCAAGTGTTGCAAAAATGCAAAGGAGATGAGTTCTATGAGCAAGTTAGGAAAGCACTCATGAGAAATCTGTAAGATGAAAGGTACGAAGGATACCACTTTGAACCCAATGGATTGTTAAGGTTCATGAAGCACCTTATTCAGGACATCCTGGTGTGACAAAAATGTTGGCTTATGTGAAGCCATTGTACTTTTGGAAAGGGATGAAAGGAGATGTTGCAAGATATGTGGCTAGGTGTTTAGAATGTCAAAGAGTGAAGGTTGAGCATCATCATCCTACAAGACTATTGTATCCACATGATTTACTTGAAAGTAAGTGGCAGGTCATTAGTATGGACTTTGTGCAAGGATTACCCATGTCAAGGAATAAGCACAATGCTATTCTAGTGGTAGTAGATAAGCTTACTAAAGTAGCTCACTTTAAACCAGGAAATTTAACCAATGGAGCTCCTGTTATAGCTCGTAAATTCATTCAAGAAGTGTTTAGATTGCATGGTATTCCAGAGAAGATTATCTCAGATAGAGATGCACGACTTCTAGGTTTTGGCATACCTTATTTTCTGCACTTGGAACTTAGTTGAATATAAGTTTAGTGTATCATCCAGAAACAGATGGTCAAATGGAAAGAGTAAACCAAGTACTGGAAGACCTATTGTGAATGTATTGTATGGATCAACAATACAAGTGGGAAGATTACTTACCTTTAGTGGAATTTGCATATAACAATTTCTATCATTTAACAATAAAGATTACTCCTTTTGAAGCATTATATGGCCAAAAATGTCGAACCCCTATAAGCTGGGATAAGCTTGAGGGTAGGGTAAGTCTTGGTCCATAAATGTTGTCCAAAATGGAGGAGCAAGTTAAGGTTATTAAGCAAAGTCTAGCTGAGGAAAATGATAGGAAGAAGAGCTATGCAGATGCTAAGCGGGTACCCATAAACTTTGTAGTAGGAGAGAAGGTGTTGTTAAGAGTTAAGCCTCAAAACAGTTCTATTAAGTTTGGAAAGTCATCCAAACTAGCTTCACACTATGTAGGTCCATTTGAGGTTCTCGAGGAAGTAAATCTTGTTGCTTATTGAATAACATTGCCACCAACTCTTGCTCAAATGCATAACATCTTTCACGTCTCATACCTAAAGAAGTATATACTAGGTGATAATCATGTAATTGATTGGAATGGTTTACAAGTACATGACCCTGGGGTGGTAACAATCGAGCCTCTCAAGGTGCTCGCAACACATAAGCTTCACTTGTGTAATAGGGAGGTTCTGTAGTGCAAAGTCCAGTGGGACCAATATGCATAAGATTCTGCCACCTAGGAAGACTATGCTGAAATTGAGAAAAAGTTTCCACATGTCTTACATGCTTTTCTTAATGCTTGAAAAAAAATGATGTGTTTTTTTTATTTTTATATTATGTTAGCTACATAAAATCATCAGGGATGATGATTCACAAGGGGGGGGGGATATGTTACACCCCGTTATGCGTTTACCTATTTACTATTACTATGATAGGTTAAAATATTGAATAAATGAATGTGTTTGTACTTATGATTGAGAAACATGTGTGTTTGCACTTTGGTTACCTGTATTATTTAGAAAGTGAAGAAAAGAAGTTTGATTGATTTGATGATTATGAATAAATGTTGTGAACATTGATTTGATTTGGTATTTTGCTTATGAAAATAATATGTATACAAATAATTGTTTTGATGAAGACTAACTACCATTGCAATGTTTTAGGTTGAATGTAGATACAAGGATCAAGCCTCCAGAAGGAGGGGAAGTATCACTCAGGAGAAGTGATTGGTCGGTTAACCCTTAAACGAAGCCTAACTAAGCCTTTTCACACACACACATATAGATTGGTCCAGTTGAGTTGTAGTTTGGGAAACCGGTAAATCATTCCTTAGTAGTTATTGTGTTTGAATTGTGATTCTATGGGAATGTTCTTGTTTGTGATATTGTTGAGTTCTTTAGGTACATGTGAGCTATTTCTTTGCTTAAATCAATAAGATATATATAAATGGTATGTATATATATGTATGCATGTATATGTCAACGATATGCCCATACATGTGAGTTAATACATACATGAGTATACGTAGGTAGACATACCTATGCATGCTTATGGACAGATTGCTCATGGGAATGAGAATCGAGTGGATAATATGATATAAATATATATATATATATATCGTATGTAAATATATATATTTATCGATGAGATATAAATATGTACTATTGTTTGTATAAGAAAATGTATATATAGATATATGCATATATACATATATACACACATATTGAACATATTGATATATGTACATATATATATATATATGTATATAAATATATATACACATGGCGTTCTTTGTAAATGATAACATAGATATATGCATTTGAAATACCAAATGATATCTTTATAAATTGTGAGAGTTGATAGAAATATATATATATATATATGAATGGATATATATAGAGATCTATATTGATAAAGTGTAATGTTTAAACACAAGGCATAGATTATAACCAAGCATTGTTGATAATGTGAATAAAGTGCATACAATATATAGCACACTATGAATAGATGTTATTGTAGCATGTAATATGCACTATGTGCAGTGCTAGAAGTCATTAATAGTGAGTCAACCAACCTACTAAAGCAACACATAATGTTTAAAGACTCGTCCAATAGTTTAAGGAGATATTTGAATGGAATTAAGTTGCTGAATTAGTCTAAATAACAACACCAAAATGCACGATGAAAGAAATAGTTGGCGCCAAAATATGAATCTGCTTTTTGAATAGAAGTTTAAATTACTGAGCATTCTCTAGTGAAGATAGACCAAGTAAAGGTAGAAAAATTCATGTTTTTGCTAGCAAAATGGGAGTCGACCTGCTTATCTTTCACCTTGCATTTCTCGGAAGAACTCTTGCTATCTCTGTCTTAGTCGATTTGTTGTTCTATTCTGATGTGTATTGGTTTAAAATGTTGCTACCAAATGGGTAAAATGTTGAGTCGAACCTTGCAGCTCTGAGAAGTGTCAATAAACTTAGCTTGAGTATAGGCAGATAATTCTCATAATTTTGTATAAATAGGGGTGTAGATCACTTCATTTGGGGACGCACTATCCAATTTCATTATGTTGTTTTTATTTTGAGATATTCTTGAGTGAGCTGAGATTATTTGAGAGGGTTTAGTGAGAGTTTGTGAGTATTTTTCTTTGCGGTTTGGTTGAATTACTGAGGATTCTTGGAGTGGATTGAGCTTACAAGTCAGTTAATTACTTTTGGGATAAAGCATTTTACAAGCATGTTATTTTTCCCTCTTACATTTTATATGTTTCTGAAAAGGTTGAAAGTTGTTGATGTTTCGTGTGGAAAGAGAATTTATTTGCTAGTTAGGAAAGAGTATGTTATTGAAAGAGTCTTATTATATTTTACTTCTTATGTACTTTCTTGAGTGTTTGTACATACTCCATAATAAGGAATGATTGTATTCTTAGTTTTATATACTAGGGAAAGACAAAGCTAGTGTAGCTTTTGTTGTTATTCAAATTAAATTATTGTGTATGTTGAACTATAGAGAGTTCAATGGATACCTTAGAACTGGATTGTTCTATAGTAAAAGTAGCTTATGTGTTACATTTACTATGTAGGAATTTTATAAATATAGGTTGTTCCTAGGGTTAAATATTACCTTATGAAGGGAATTGACTACGTGTAGTATATTGTAAAAGAGATAGGTTGTTCCTGGGGTTAAAGATTACTTTAAGAAGGGAATTGCCTATGAATAGTACATGAATGGTCATTAACCAAATTGAGCTAGATAGTGGGTGAAGAGATGACTTTTTATATGAAACTTTGGCCAAAGTAGTGTAAGTAGCCACTGTTTACACTGTCAAGGTTCACTGTGTCTAGTATAGACATTCTAGATCGATATTTTCATACTTGTAGGTGTAGCTACCATATGATTAGGTTCTGGATTGTATAGCACAACACTAGGTTCAGTAAGGCTATTTGTTATGGGGCTTTACCAACCAATCTCTTCATCAAAGGGTAGAGCCATTTTTCCATATATGGAAGATGTGTGGGGGACCACATTTGAGTTTGTGGTTGGAGGAAAAGTGCTTGAGTGATGCTTCTCTTCATCAGTTGGCGATCAAGATTTGCAGGGGATTTCCTAGACCATTTGTTACTAGTGCTTATAAATCTTGTGAAGCTATGTTTGTCATCTTATAGCCATTTCTATGGAAGTTGTAATGTGAGAAATGTTATCTTGAGATTTGAAATGTATTGGAAAATTTGTAATTTGTAATTATAATGCAAATGGAAAGTTTGGACTATGTTCTATTTCAGATGTGCATTTAGTCTTTGAAATAGAAGAAAAAAAAATATTTCTATGAGTTTGAACATAGTTATTTACTTGAAGTAAAAACTTAGTGAATTTACTTTCATTGAACAATCGACATGTTACGCTCCACATTTCTTCTAGGTTGAAGATCTTCCTATGCATTTCAAATATGTTGATCAAAGTTGTTTAGAGGTGTTGTATTCATAATTTGGTGTGTTGGATCATTGTGCAGAAGAAGTGTTCACCAGTGTGTGAATAGTGTATTGTAGAGGTGTTTGGGATAAATGTTTTTGCTTCGCGTTTCTTTGCAAATTGGTTTTAGGTCTTGCAGATCTGAAGGCGTTGATAGTCTTGGTATCTTTCTTCAGTTGAATTTGTTCAAGGTTTGGTGCTTCAAAATTCAATTTCTTAAGTTGCAATGTATGATAGAATTATTTGAGTGTACTAGGTGTGTACATTCTTCAGGTGAAAGATGTTGCGAAGGAGTTTGTTGGTTTTTAGCGTATTTTTAGAATATTTCATATTGTGTTCAGGTGACATTTGTTGTTCACAAGTTGTTGTTGAATCAAAGGAAGCATGCACTTAAAATTTTAATGGTTTTTACACGGGTAACAGTCGACCTTGGTGTTTACACTAATTGCGGTGAATTTTTATTGTTTATAGAAGCATGTTGTAATGTGTTATAGATTTGGGTCCCAGATAAGGAGTGGTGTGGTCTGCCTTCACTTCTATCTACCATGGAAGTGTTTTGGTGCCGACTTGATTTGAATTTGCACGGTTGAGGTGCATAACCGACCGTGAGAATAGTTTCAAGGTTGAAGATGACATAAATATGAGTTGAGTTGTTGAGGGATGTGAAGATAGACAAGTATGATGCAAATGATGCAAATTGTAGAGTGATAGAGTGTGAATTTGAGAAGTGTAGTGCAAGTTTTCATGTGTTAGATTGTTGGATGCAGTGAGTAGAAGGTTTCTACAATTCTTTGGTTAAGCTGTAAAGGTATTGGTGATATTGTGGTGGATTTCTCTATTGCATTGAGATGGATTTCTCTGTGTAACATTCTTCTCTATCTTATTTTCTATTCTAGAAGTGAGCCTTTGGCAGTGAGCCTTTCTTTCCTTGGGCAATGAGCCCTCCGACAATGAGCTCTTCGTATTCGGTGGTGATATTGCTTTATATTGTGAGCTAATCCTCACCCTGGTTATTACCATCTTGGGTTTTCCACATAAATCTGTTGTTCTCTTGTGCATGGTGTTGATTAAGTTTCAGTTTCTGCTAATTGCTTTTCATGCTAAATTATTATAATAGTTTAAGGGTTAAGGTAATATGAATTCACCATTGAGTCCAGGGTGTCAGAGGAAGTCAGGATTGGCTTTCATTTCGTTAAAATCTAACATATTTTCAGATCTACAAGGGTTTCAATTTGGGAGGTGGTTACCAAATCCAGGAGATAGCTGATTTTTGGAACACTTTGGGCCAAAACACATCCTACCATTGAGTTCTAGGCCAAAAAACCCTAAGATTCTTTGTTAAACCATAAAAATCAAATATTTTGCATCAAGCCCTAAGAGATCTTTTCTGCCCCATCACCATTTTTCATACTATATGGATATGTATAATATGGACAGTATGTACGCTCTCGATGGCAGATTTGTACACTGACATCAATGGTCATAGGTCCAATCAACAAAATGAGGTACAAATGGTTGAATATACTCTACATATTCCCTATTTGTGCGACGCCTATGCAATGTCGATGTCAGAAGGTACAAAGTTTAGTAGAAATTTCAATTTATTAATATTTTAATATTTTATTTTGTTGGTTATTTTTTGTTATAACACCTGGTTTTGGTACGTGGTCATGTGAGGCAGTGCCCAATGCAACCCATGGGGCTTACTCAGTGGCATGTAAAGCCACCACTAGCTTTCATTGTTAAGGCACCATCTTGCCGCTGCCTATAGGTGACTCCTTTTTTCAACTCGAAACGTGCACAGTCACATCAACAACCATGACCTATCCCACCAAGAGCTTATTTTTGCTCCTCTGGTGCCTGAATTGACCTTTTTTTCCTTAGAGCATAGCTTTTCGCCAGATATCAAAGTTTTGTAAATGAGATATTAACGAAAATATGGTTTCAAGAACTTTGCAGTGGTGCAAGTATTTTTTTTCAAATTCTATTGCAAGTGAATTTTATGGAAAACTGAAGCGTCTTCCCTTTTGGACCTCTGAACTCATAACTTTTCGTTAGATTATCTGGTTTTCATGATTCAAATGACAATTGAGAGGTATTAAAGAGTTCTACCATTCATCCATACACTTTTTCTAGATTCAACCCTAGGTATTATTTAGTCATTTTTTTCATATTTGGCATCTTCATTGATTACTTGGACATTGTCTCCTAGAGAAGTTTTGTTTTTGGGGGGGGGATTCATTTTTAGTTGTGCTTCAAATTTGAGAGGTATCACATTAGTTTGTTTCAGATATTTGTCTAGTTTTCTCTCTTAACACTTGTTGACCTAATGGCTAGACTAAGGTTTGAGATTCTAATGCATAATTATTGCACATGGAAGGTGAGAATGCAAAAATTAATTTGATCTAAGGGTTTTTGGTCTACCTTGGGTGATCATCAACCTAATTTTATCAAGGAATATGAGAGATTTTTTCACATGAACAAATGTGATGAGGCTATGAGCTTGATTGTTATGCATGTTTCTGACAATTTGTTCTTTCATATTGAGAATCGTAGTACTCCTAGACAGGTATGTGATAAATACAAGGATTTTTTTGGTTCATTTAGTGAGTTTGTGTTGTGCAATTGGAGGTAGAATTGGCATCACTTTACTAATTTATTTCCTACCATTGAAGACTTTGATAAAATTTAAATTATTAAGGTATCAATTGGTTGGTTGTGATAATGATAAAATTGATAAGGAATGCATATTCTTGATTGTGACTGAGTTGAAATATTCATTTGCATACTTCTCTATTTAATTTTATTCTAAAATGGATGAATTAAGTGAATCATTTGATGTGCCTTCTTTTGAGACATTTTGTGATAAGTTGACTAGGGAACAACAAAACTTAGTCAACATGATACACTCTAAGAATCAGGAATTGTTATCATCATCACCTAAGGGTAAAGAAAAGAAGTATAAACCTAAGATAAAATCTAGTAAACCTCACTCATCAACCCTTTGATGAGATTCCATCATCTCTTGCTACTTCAATTTTGAGTGTTGACTTGGTTTCCAAGACTCAGATGAGCAAGATATTGTTTTTTTTCTAGATTTGTCTTTGCAAGATGGTTTCATGATAGGTATATCAAACTTGGTTTGTCATTTTTCTATAGATTTGGAGGAATTGTTTGAGGGGGTCTCTCTCCTCTTTGATAACACATCTTCTTTAGAGATTATTCTTGAGTTTATGCATCCTGTCTTCTTCCTTGATTAGGGTCACAACTAATTTTGTTGAAACATTTTCAGAAACATTTGATTCATCTTTAGAGATATCATTTTTAGGCTTCTTCCCTCTTGCTTCTTCATGGAGATAGAGTTTCTTTAGCATCAACCATTGGATTTTTTTCTTTCCAAGGGGAGACTTGTTTGTAGGCATCAGATTCTCTTTTTTCTTCAAACATTCTTCTTTAGTGGTTTTGGAGCTACTTCATTATGTGGGGGGGGGAGGGGGGGGGGTATGTATTCTTTTTCTTTCTCTCTTATGGGGGGGGGATTTTGTAATGTATATTTGTGGTGGATGTAGTCTTTGGGGGGTATCATGGAGTCTTCCATTTTTCATCACTTATTTGTATTTTTTCCCATGCGGTTTTTCTCTTTTTTTTTCATTTATGAGATATTGCATTTGTACATGGGTACCTAAAATGGCCTCATAGCCGAGACCCATCTTTTTGCATCTTTTCATAATTTGCATAATAATTGTTTCTCCTTAAGTTGCACTTAAAGAGGGGTGTTGGTGAAAAAAGGTATTTTATCTAATTAATTAATTAGTGGATCCTATTTATATGTTAAGTCCACTTAGATCCTAGAAATTTTTCTAAAAGTCTTAATTGTCTAGATAAGATCTTATCATATCTTATCTTTCTAACATTTATTTAATTCTTGAATCCTAGATCATTTAATAATGACATAAGTCATTTAATATTTTGCATTAGGTAGTTCATCACACCTTTTCTATATAAACAAGGTCATTGTACACTTTTGTAATATACTTCATTATCATATTTGATAGATCTTAATATCAAACAAACTCATTTCTTGCATACTCTCTTGTGAAAAGTTTTTATTAATTTTTGCATATGGTCTTGGGTATTGAGCTAATATTTAGCTCCTACACCCCCTACATGGGGTGTAGTGGTTTGTTATTGTATTCTCTCTTGGTGTTCCCTGTTGTTCTTGGTTGTCATTCAATGTTATTATTGCTTCTTTGTTTGAGTTTGACCCCTATATTTCATAGCTCCAATCAAAAGCATCTAGGGGAAATGTGCCAATTACTTTCCATGATCCAATTGTTGTTTACTCCATGTTTACCTGACCTCCCAATAATCGTTTATATTTTATTCATTACATTCTTTTAATTATGCCAATAAATATTTACAAATTACACCAATATATGTTCACTACTAAATATGTGTAGTTAACCAAAAAAAAACAAATTCAAACATCTATTGGTACATATATGTTTTCAACACAAGACAAGTTGCACAAAATAAAGTCATTTTTGCATTAATTAAAGTACATGTATGTTTACAATTACCACTCTATGCAAGTGGCTCAAAGCTTCAAATACATTGTATTTACATGTATATATGAACAGTTAATGGTGCAAAATGTGACATAATATAAAACATTGATCAACTTTATGAGCTATCAATTGCACATTCACCCACACTTCCTATCACATCTTCATGCATTAACTCCATCTACTTTTGGTACCTACACACACAGTTAATGGTGTAAGGCTCCCCAATAAACCAAATAACATATTATAATTCACATATATGACTGAATTTATGCAAGCCACCTATTTTGTCAATTAAACCAAATATAAAATTGAATTCCTAAAAGCCACGACATAACTCAAGCATAAATGGCCACTGCAAAATGAAATGACAGAGTGTTTCCCATGAAAAATCAAATTTGAAAATCAACCACCACAATTCAATGCATTCAGTTTACAAATTTGAATGATTTTATAAGAGGGAATTTCCAGGGTCATTTTCATTACGAATTCTCCTCTGCTTTCACTGAATATCCTCTACAAAATTTAGAGCTTACTAAGGCAACCTCTGCACATTCCTCTTAAAAGGGAGCTTATTCAGATCGATACACCCAGAATAACTAAATTCATGTTTTTATTTATCGATATACTATTTTATATTTATGTACTCAGTTTCATTCTTCAATATACTATTTTATATTTATGTACTCAGTGTTTACATTATTTTGAGGCATACAAATTATTCTGTTTTTATTTAGCTATTCAAAATAGCATTATCCATTATTTAATCATATCACAGTTACATTTTTATCACCTACATTCATCATACATCAAAGATAACGACAACATTATCCTTAGTAAAGCTTTCCAACTACATACATCAAATATAATAACAACATTATCCATTTTTTAATCATATCACAGTTATATTCTAAATCCCTCATTAAAAATCATGAAATTTAATGGGTATACAATTTTTGTCCCAATTTATTGAGCGGTTTTAGGATTACACATCATGCAAACTCTCCTAGTTTTAGGAAACCTCTACCCATTCGTTCCCCTTATATTTTGCACACAATGATATGGGTTAATTTGTTTTCTTCCACTTATTTGGGTAGAGATTTTCTTTTTTTCAGTAATTACAATTTGTAGAATGATATATTCTTATCAGATTATATATACACACACGCATATATACATACATACATACATACATACATACATACATAGGGTTTCATCATATCAAGCAGGATAGGGTGTTGGGGGGTATAGGGTTTTATCAAATTATATATATACATATACATATACATATAAATTTACATATATATATGTATATATGTATATTAGATTATATATATTTCCAATTTATATAACCCTAACACTTCCATACCATCAAATACTTTCACCTTGCTCTATGACTGTCCTGGCATTAGGCTACTGTCCAAGTCACTAGCATGTTTGATTAGCTTTCTTAAGGACTCATAGATCTGAAAATATGTCCTTTGTACTGCACTGCCATGTAGGGTGCCTTGATATGCAATATAGACTGTATCTTTTAACTTCATACTACCATGACTCTTCAAAACCACAAGAGATAATTATTTAAGGCCTAAAAATTGTTCGTCGACCTGTGCTGTAGTAGACGTATACGTGGCACGTAGTGCACATAATCATCATGTGAAAAATCTGAGGCAAACACATCAAAGTACTTTTTCTTTGCAAAGTATGCAGTCAGAAGTGTTATAAAATCCATGGAATTTTCCATGAATTTTATAACACTTCATTGCATTCTGCTAGGCAAAAAAGCTCCTTCGTTTCTTCATCCTGGCAAAACTTAGATGCAATATGTGTTAATATGTTTTCCTTTCCCCTATCATTTTATATGTTCAATAATGGGTTTTAGTTGCCATCGAGGTTCATTCTGCATTTTTTTGTGGTTTACAATCATTTCTCTGTATGGCATCGAGGGTTTCATTGTAATGATTTTCTTTATGGTATACTATGAAATCATTACATAGAATGTGAATGAAATAGAACATTGTCAAATTTATTTCAGATTACATAGATTGTGAATGAAGTAGATATATATGTGTGTGTGTGTATATATACAAACACAAACACATATATACATATACATATGTATACTTATAAATACATACACACATGCATACATACACATATAGTTTTTTATGTACATGCACATAATATACATACACATATATAAATTTTAAAGCACAGACCATGCACTATTTGATTTAAACAAGTAAAACCTAGGATTACATCAATTTGTTTGTAGATATACATACACAACCTGAATGTAAGGGTGCAGTCTTAAAGCCTTATGTGATCATTCTTGTTTATTTTTTGGATTTTCAGACTTATATTTATGCTTCAGTAACAAGTTATGCTATATTTACTGTTTGTGCAGGTTAAGTGGAAAATCATGGCACTGGCTAGAAGAGCAAAAAGGGTTGTAGGAAGAGGACCACGCGCGATTAGAGTCACTCGTGGGGTGCACTTCATTGAACCAGAGTCTAATGAGGAAGTGCATGCAATTCCCAACCAAGAATATGTTCCTAACTTTGCGGATGAAACCACCAACACATTTGAAGTTGAATCGGATGTTCAACCAGATGTTCAACCTTTTGTGCAACTACCCTCACCTATACCCATTAGACAATGGACATATGTTGATATGGAAGGAGCAGTTGCCAGTGTCGAATAACACAACATGTCAATCAGGGTTGCAACAATCAAGTGGGGTATCCCACCTAGCAGTTTGAGGGTGTGGTTGTTAGGAGTTACCACCACAAAGAGGAGGGGTTCACGTGCCATTTTATCTGAGGAGGAGACTAAAGTTGTCCAATGGTGCAAGGACATGGTAAAATTGGGCCACAGACTGTAGGTAAATCAACTACAAGTTATAGTTGCCCAAATAATTGGAAGTCGGCCCAATCCATTCACAAATGGGGTCCTCGAGAGGTCATGGTGGGCAGGATTTCGAAGAAGGCACCCAGATTTGACAATCAAAACAATTGAAGGAGTGGACAGTGACAGAGCGATTATGGTTCGTCCTTTTGTCGTGCAAGCATTCTATGACAACCTTGAGAATATGATCAACCTAAACCACTATGGATCAAGCCAAATTTGGAATTGTGATGAGATTGGTATTTAGGTTGGTAGGAACTGTGGCATGAGAGTTATTGCCAAATTGGGTGCAAAATGTGTACCATATTTGGTATAAAAAAGTAGAGAGTGGATCACAGTGTTGGCTTGTGTAAGTGCATTTGGGTTAAGTATTCTTAGGTTCTACTTGTTTAAATCAAAGAGGCACATGCAAAACTATATCATAAATTGTGAGATAGGGGCATTGATGACAGTCCAAGAACATGCATGGATGACAAAGGAACTATTTGTCAAATCGTTAGACCATTTTGCAGGTAATATCCCTAGTGGGGTTTCACCGACAAACATGGCCCTTCTCATTTTTGATGGTCATGGAAGCCACATGGCTTTCAAGACATAGAAGAAGCAAGAAAATTAGGAATAGACTTTCTAACGCTGCCTGCTCATAGCAGTCACAAGCTGCAACCATTGGATGTCAACATTTTTTCTTCATTCAAGGCTTATTTTAGAGAGCAAAGAACCATATGGAAAGCAAACAACCCACATATTGATAATGAACATGAAGAGTTGGCAACTCTTGCAAGCCAATCTTTCAAAAAAGCGTTGAAACCAAGCAACATTGTTAGTGGGTTCCGTAGAACAAGAATTTTGCCACTTAATTGGTTAGCCCTTGACAGGGATATGGGGCCAAATGAGGGCTATGTTGTTGAAGAGGATGTAGCAACTCCTGGAACAAAAGATGGTGCAGTCACGATGGAAGATGATCAACAATTTATTGCAGCAGAGGCCTTGTGACTATTTGGTTACAATGAGGATCAAATAGATGGTTTTGTGTGAGAATACGATGCAAGGAATGTGCCAACTGATATTGTAGTAGAATGCAATGAGGGTGTTGAAACTACAAAACACAACCATAGTTTTTCAACACAAATTAAACCAAAAATCCAACCAGTTCTTGCAGAAATCCAACCATTTCTTGCAGCATGCAATGAAGTTAAAAAAACTACATCAGCAGGCCTGAGTTTGCCAACTCAAGTAAGCCAACTGGAATGGATGAATGAAGCAGCCATAAACCTTGGAGTGTAATTAAATTCAACAGAGGAAGAAGTCAGCCTTTTCATGCCATTCCCACCACATGTTGATCCAACTGAAGTAATCCATTACTTCACTACTACAAGGAATTGGGAAGAGCGTACTGGTGCTGAAAGTGAAGATGACAATGCAATTAGTGAGGAAGACATTGAGTTTGATCCATACACCCCACATGATGGAAAACAAACGACAAGATCAAACAATAGATTCTTGATACTTCCAGTGTAGAGGGTGCAAGGAACATCATGGGGAGGTCGTTCGGGAGTGCTTCACCTTAGTAGGCAATCCCAAGTACTAACATTTGATGCCTTCATTGAAATGTACGACGAACAAGAGGCACAAAAGAAAAGGCATGAGGAGTTGCAACAACGTTAGGAGCAAATGATGCAGAGAAAGGTAGAACGTGAAGTGGAGGCAATTGAAAGGGAAGCAATGAGGGTTGAGAAGCAAGCAAGGAAGTTGATAGAAGATGAGGAGAAGATGATTAGAATGTGGGAGAAAGAAATTAGATAGGAGTAGGCGAAGGTTGAACGACTACAAAAAGTAGCTGAAAAGAAAGCTAAACAAGCAGATAAGAAAAAACATAAGTCTACAGTGGGGAATCCTATACCCCCCCAACACCCTATCCTGCTTGATATGATGAACATATTGTCACCAGCCTTTGCAGCTATCAACAATATGCAAGTTGGGAGTGCCTCCCAACAATTGGGACTGACTGCAGATGCAAGCCAGACATTGCTTGCTCAAATAGCAACTTGCCTTCAAACCTCTATTAACCAAGTATCACCTCCTACAAGTGGACTAGACTCAACTATTGGTGAATATCTCACTCCACCTCCTTTTACTAGCAATATGGAGAACTGATAATGTTTGTATTGAATTTTGTTTTTTGATCGATGTAGCAGTATATCTTCATGATCTGCTTTGCATAGCAAATCTGTTTATCTGCTTCAAGTTATAACTATGATATGATTATAAGATGTGGTAATGTTGTTGTTATGTTTGGAACCTCACATTTGTTTAAGGTGACAAGAAGTTGAATACAAGGTTTCAGTAATATGTTGATATGTTTCAAGTATGTTTTAGCCATGTTTTTTTTGTGGTACCACCCAATCAATGATTGCAATTTGATTAAAAATATAACTATGATATGATTATAAAATTTCCTAATGTTGTTATTTATTAGAACCTCAAATTTGTATCTCTTATATGTTTGATGAGGGTTTCATCCATCTATTTTCTGTGGTATCACTAATTACACTATGTTTCAGTGTTTGTCAATAAAAAAATAAAAATTACTTTGATTTCAAAATTAAAAAACACATAATTCAAATTGTTTGTTCAAGTATGGATTCTATACATTATATATATATTTATCAAAATTTAACAATACTCAGATTAATTATCAGATTAATTATATATACACACTCACACACACACATAGCTATATATATACATACATGTACATATATGCATAACAATATATATGTATGTACATATATACCTATATATATGTATATACATACATATATATAATTAATCTAATACTAATTAATCTCATAATTAATGTATACTGTTACTCAATTCATCTATTTTTCAGACATACATATAAAAACACATTTTTTAGTATTACTAGGTCATTGCCAAAGTAAAGTCAAAGACTTTACCTGTGATTAACACTTGATGTCTTATGTGTATTGCAGAGAAGTCCTCACATGCCTACCATTAAGAGTCCAATGTACTTACATATATTCATCCAATCAAATTAGCATTTGTAAGAACAAAATATTTATGAACACAATATAACAGAAATAATAAACATATCATAAAGCATTCAGAGCAAAATGTCCCTATATAGTTTAGTGTGTTAACAAACATAGCTTCATTGATATGTTGATAATCCACATACTTGGTTCACCTCTTGACGCTCTCGCTTGCCTGCAAAATAATTGTAATAAACGGGGGTAGTAACATTCCCACATCAAATCATCCTTACAATATTGCATGCACAACAATAAGAGTTTTGATTGAAGCATTATGATCCACAATGTTTTGATCCTTAGTATGAAGCAGATACAACCTATACTACATATCATGGCACCCTACATGGCAGTGCAATAGAGAGGACATATATACATATACATACATACACATACACATACATATGTCAATAAATATATGTATATGTATATACATATACATATACATATGTCAATAAATATATGTATATGTATATAAATATACATGTATACATATACATTCATACATACATATGTATATACTTATACATATACATATACATTCATACATACATACATATATATATATATATATATAATCTTATAAGCCTTTATTGTTGTCTTTCCAATTGTAATTACTGAAACAAATAAAACCTCAACCCAAATAAGTGGAAGAAAATAGATTAACCCATATCATTGAGTGCGAAATGTAAGGGGAAAGGATGGGTAGAGGTTTCCTAAAACCAAGAGACTTTGCATGATGTGATATTATATTTGATGTATGTAGTTGGAAAGCTTTACTAAGGATAATGGTGTTGTTATTATCATTGATGTATGATGTATGTAGGTGATAAAAGTGTAACAGTGATATGATTACATAATGGATAATGCTATTTTGAACAGCTGACTGGAAACATAATAATTTGTATGCCTCAAAATAATGAAAACACTGAGTCCATAAATATAGAACGGTCTATTGATAAATGAACATGAATTTAGTTATTATGGGTGTACCAACCTGAATTTTGCAGAGGATATTCAGTGAAAGCATAGGAGAATTCGTAATGAAAATGACACTGGAAATTCTCTCTTATAAAATCATTTGAATGTGTAAATTGAATGCATTGAATTGTGGTGGTTGATTTTCAAATTTGAATTTTCCTGGGAAACAATCATTCATTTCATATTGTAGTTGCCATTTATGTCTAATTTCAATGGTGCCTTGAATGAAAAATAGCCTATTTCTAATTATCAATACATCTATTTTAACTTGCATTTGTATGTGTGCTCGCTCATATTTACACATGGGTCCACAAGGAGGTGGGCACAATTTATTTACTCGACCACATTCATATGTTTACTACATGCCACATATGTGTGTACTTAACCACGCGTATAGGTTAAGTTAACCACAAGTTTTTGGGCAACTTTTAGCCCTAAAGTAATGATCTCCTGCAATTTTATTCCTCATTTTCTCCTTGCACATCCTTCATCCTGCATAATATATATAGGGTCTTATATATTGCAAATATATATAATATATATATATATATAGGAATATATATATACATATACATTTATATATAATCTTATATAGATATATATCTATAATTATAAGATTATATATATACATATATATCTAATCTTGTATAAATAGATATATATCTATTTAATCTTATATACATAGATATTTATATCAAATTAAATATATAAATATGTATGTGTATATACATATATATATAAATACATATATACATAACTTGTTATTGAAGCATACATATGAGTCTGAAAATACGAAACATAAACAAGCATGATCACAGAAGGCTTAAGATTGCACCCTTACATTCAGGTTGTGTATGTATATCTACAAACAAATTCATGTAATCCTAGGTTTTACTTGTTTAAATGAAATAGTGCATGGTTCGTGATGTAAATTATGTATATATGTGTATGTTTATATATGCATGTACATATACATATTTCCAAATAGAAAACAATTATTAAAATGATAAGTAGCACAAAAAGGATAAGTAGCAAGGCATTCATGACCTTTTGACATAATGTGTGAAGGACTAAAATGATGCCTTGGTGGTTCATAGAGACAACAAACTATGTGTGAGAAGTAGATGAGGACAGTGAAATAGGACAACAGATGTCACATAGGCTAGTGTATAAATAAGGATATCTTGCATATGTTGTTTGACAGTGCATAAGAGGAATACCCCTTTAAAGGAAAATTCACAATAAGAAAATGGCAGTATCAAGCAAAAAGATACTCCATATTGCATATCAGGGCACGCTACATGGCGGTGCAATATAAAGGACATATTTTAAGATCTATGAATTCTCGAGAAAGCTAGTCAAACATGCCAGTTACTTGGGCAATAGCCTAACGCACAGATAGTCATAGAGCAAGGTGAAAATATTTGATGGTATGGAAGTGCAAGGGTTATAAAAATTGGAAATATATATAATCTGATATACATATATTTCTATATTTTGTTTATACATTTAATTTGATATATACATATATATACATACATACATATATATATATATATATATGTGTGTGTGTGTGTGTGTGTGTGTGTGTGTACGTTGCTCTAAATATATGAGTATCTTTGTACTGCATATTGTTTTCCAAGGTTGGTATTCTATATATTATGCAGTTCTCCCTCAATTATTGTTTTTCGTATTGCAATTGCCATACAAATTGCTTTTGATGGTCTGAAGCACCGTGTGATTGAGATTTCTCTCGCTAATCTTCAGAATGATGAGGATTAGGCTTACAAAAAGATAAAGCTTCGTGCACAAGATGTTCAAGGAAGGAATGTTCTTACAAATTTATGGGTAAGCATTATATGTTCAGTCACTCTTAAGGTTTTTGCAATTTTATGCTTTATGCATGGGTGTTTGAAGTTTCTACTGTTTGATTGTGCAGGGTATGGATTTCACCACAGACAAGCTCAGGTCTTTGGTACGCAAATGGTAGACATTGATAAAGGATCATGTTGATGTCAAGACAACTGATAAAACTACATGTTGAGCATGTTTTGCATTGCATTTCCGAAGAGAAGTCCTAATCAGGTCAAGCGGTCATGCTATGCCCAATCAAGTCAAATAAGACATGTAAAAATGGCACATGTAATTGATTGCTTGGTAGATAAATGCTTGTTTCTAGATGGTTCGCGAAGCTTCATGTGATGAAACCCTACATGGCATGACTATATATATATATATATATATAGACGTAAAAGTGCACCCCTTGCAATTCCACATACATTCTTGTACCCGCCTTAGTGTCCACTCCCTTAGCATCTTGTGTAGGTTCATTTTAGCCCCTGCATCAGCCCTTTTCCCTTCTCAGGATGCTCAACACCCCTTTTCAGTAGCTACCCTCGCGTGTCAGCTTTGTGCCTTCCTCGTTCACGTCGTTCTGTAGCGTGACGTGTCCGGACACTAGCATGTCATGCAGACGTCTGCACACCGCGCTAATGTCTTGCGACGTTTCAACGTCCAAATGACCGTTTCTGTGCACGTTTGCCCCTTGTCACCTCCTTTGGTCGGTGGTAACGGCTCGAGATGCCTTGTAATTGCCCGGGAAGCTTCTTTTCCTTCCTTAAATGCTACCTTTTCACTTCATTTGCAACTCTCTCTCTAATCTCTAGCTCCATTCTTCCAAGTGCTTCTAACTTCACTCTAGCTTCATTCCAACTTCTAGCTTCCTCTTCCACTTCTTGGCACCACCCTTTGCAACACTCTCAAGCTTTCACAAGCTCATTACAATAATACTCTTGGCTCTTGCAGCTTCATCTCCCTTATCTCATACTTCTGAGCATCTTGGGATTCTACATCCCCTATCATTTGCATACTCACTTTGTGATACGGGTTCTCCTCCTTGAACAGGGATTGCTTTTATCACCTCTTTTATGATACGGGTTCTCCTCCTCAAGCGGGGATTGCTTTTATCACTCATACTTGGTGGTGCGAGTTCTACTCCTGAAGTGAGTTTTGCTTTCACCACACTTTGTCCACTCTCTCTTTCTATCTGGCTGTCCATGGAGGTGGGAACACCAAAATGGGGGTTTGACTAAGGCAAACCCCTATACAACCCCAACAATTTCTCCAGATATCATGCATGCAGGTTTTGAAGAAATTCATGTACTGGAGGTTTCATCACTTGCGTGGTTGTGAGCATTTTTCTATCTCTTATTCTCTTACTTTATCATTTATTCTTTACTTTTTACTTTTCTTCAGTTCTATCACATTCCATCATTTTCCTATGCTTTAGAAGTTCTCAGAAATCATAGTAGAAGTAGTGATTTAGCTATTTTCTGTAATATTCTCGCTTTTTGGTCCGTACGAGATGCCAACGCGCCTTTGGGACTTTAGCGCGTTGCGTTGTCGTCTGTATCCCGCGCTATCATCCTTTGGCCGAGAGCTTGTCGATTTTTCCAAAAAATCTTTGTGACTTGCTCTTTCTGATTCTAGAACTCTCGCTGATGTTCCTAAGGTAGTTTAGGGCAATTCGCCTCATAAGGCTCTTTGAACGAAGGGAGCTCGTGAGTAGCAAATCCCCCTTCTCTACAATATATAGAATATATCATTGTCTGCAAATTGTAATTACTGAAAAATAGAAAACCTCTACCCAAATAAGTGGAAGAAAACAAATTAACCCATATCATTGTGTGCAAAATATAAGGGGAAGGAATGGGTAGAGGTTTCCTAAAACCAAGAGAGTTTACATGATGTGTAATCCTAAAACCGGTCAATAAATTGGGACAAAAACTATATACCCATTAAATTTCATGATTATAATGTAGGGATTCAAAGAAAATCTGACAATGTTCTATTTAATTGACATTGTATGTAATGATTTCATAATAATATATCGTCGTGTGCAAATTGTAATTACTAAAAAAAAAAACATCTACCCAAATAAGTCAAAGACAACAAATTAACCCATATCCTGAAACCCCTCAATAAATTGGGGCAAAAACTATATACCCATTAAATTTTATGATTATAATGAAGGGATTATTTCATAGTATACCGTCAAAAATAATCATAGCACTAAAACCCTCGATGCCATACACAATAATTCACGAGGGATTCTATTTCATTCACATTGTATGTAATGATTTCTAGTATACCGTAAAGAAAATCATTACAATCAAACCCTCAATACCATACATAGAAATGATTGTAAAACACAACAAAATGCACAATGACCGTCGACGGCAATTGAAACCCATTATTGAACAAACAAAATTGCAGGGGAAAAAATAGATTGTTACTTGAGAGTAGATGAGAGCCGACGGAAGTGAGAAAGTTCACAAGAGGTCGCAACGACGGCAGGAGAAGGAGAAGCGAGGTGAAAATGACAAAGAAAACTGCAGGGGATAATTACTTTAGGGCTAAAAGATGCCCGACAACCCGTGGTTAACTAAACCTAAACACGTGGTTATGTACATGTATATGTGGCATGTGGTGAACATGTTAATGTGGTGAGGTAAATAAATTGCGCCCACCTCTTAGCGGACCCACATGTAAAAAAGAGCGGGCCCACATACAAACGCAAGTTGAAATAGATGTATTGATAATTAGAAATAGGCTTTTTTTTAAAAAAAAATTGGCTTTGTAATAGGTGACTACTAGCGAAATGGTAGTGATGTAGCGGATGGAGGTTTAAAAACACCTTTTTTGACCACCTTTCACTTTACAGGTTCAAGCAAACGCGTTTTAACTACCCACAAGCTAATTTTTTTTTTGTAAGCTAATAACTCGCTTATGGACAGGACCAAAAAAATATCGAAAAAATTCGATGTATTCTTCACTCTCTACGGATGCGCAAAATTAGCCCTAGTGACTACTGGTATGATTCCCCTACCATAATAAAAAACTATATCAAATTTGTGGCATAAATAAAACACCTAAAATTAACTCCCTTGATATCCTCTAAATAGATGTATTTGAATATCTATGATACTCACAAAATATTTTTAAAGCAAAAATACCTCTTCAAACAAGCTAATGTTGCTGCTGGGATAGCAGGAGAAAGGACCCTGGAGTGTATATTTCTTGCCTGCTGATATAACATTCGATTAGATTATCGATCTTTTATTGCTCCTGTGAGTGTTTATTCTTCATATGAAATCTGAATTCTAATTTTTTAAAGGTAATTTCAAACAATTTTCAACCAAAAAAATATAGTCTACTCACTTGGACGACCAGCCTCTACAACGAAGAAGTTTATTATTGCCAGATATTCAAGGGTTTGAGTAATAAGTTCAATGCCTGTGCATGTCCATACGTAAGGAATCTCGTTGTATGGTACATCAAACCATCCAAATACCATAAAAAGCCAATAATTTGTCAATGGATTCAACTGTCGTACTCCGAAATAGGTGAATTTATGAAAGAATAACACTTGCCGTTATTTTCTACTGCATTGGTAGGTAGAAATTGTGACAAACAACCTTAATTAGTCCATTACCAATCTCAATAAAACCAGTCAAAAACACAGTAGAATCCATTGCATTGGTAGGTAGAAATTGTGACAACTTTTAGCTAAAAGACCTGATGCGTACATAGTGTCTCATAATTGTTTGATTATTATAAGTTCTTGGACTTTAAAAAATAAAATAATATATTTATTTAGGAGATTTTCTGCAAGGGTGTAAATGACTGTACAGATGATGAATCTTGATTCAACATTGACATATTTTCACTTTTGATATGTATCAAAGCTCTTTTAATCCGACATAAGGACCAAACATTCATTAATAAATAAGTAGCTATCAGATGAGAACTCCGAAAATCAGCTTCTTACACCACAGTGCCCTGTGGGTGGCCAGTTCAGCGTGGCTAGTCTCTTAAGTACAGCATAATTCCTCCATTGAGAGTGCAGGATGTAACATTTGAAGCTACTTGACCAGTGCACAGTAAGTCTAGAGATTAAGATTTACAGGAGAATCATCTTTTAGACCTGGAAAACACTAGGATAATTACTAGTACAGGTAGCTGTCATTTTTGATTTGCATGCCAAATAATATAACTTACAACCATAAGACACATGCCATGCTCGACCTTATTCCACATACATTACCACAAAAGCACTGAGGTGATCACTCAATGATCATTGGGTGATAACTCAACAATCATAAGTCAAAAGATCTATATACAAGTGTATTCCTGCAATTTAAGACTGCCTGTTGATAAATCCCGAGTGCCTGTAATCTTTCATCGGCTCTCTGTTCTTCTCAGTTGTGATTTATCTGCCTCATGAATTGGTTTCCAAAGGATGTCCTCCAAACGAGCACGGAAAGCTTTGTAGAACTAAATAATAAGATGCACATAAAGAAAGACAAATATGAATAGCGTAGGATACAATAAGGAAAATATAATAACATTTAAGGGTGGAAAAGAAAGCAAGTTAGACATCAAGCTGAGCACACCTTGTGATATTCCAGAGTATCGCCTACAGCCTTTCGTACTTCAATCATGAAAATGGAAGAAGCAACCTCAAAGACCTGTTAAACAACGTACATAAATATCCACCAAAATGTGACCCAATGAATGCATGCAAGAATAAAAGCCCAAAGAGAATGTAAAATTACCTCTAATGCAACCACAAGTTGTCCAGTCTTGTTTGTAGTAAGTCGCTCAAGTCTCATCTACAAAGCATAAATCAAAAACAGTAAACTGAAACTTTAAAAATCATTCAGCTTTCTAAATCAATATCTCATACAGGGTATAAATACAGATTAATATTACTCAATCCATGAATTTTGACATGAAGTCTTATTTGAAGAGGAACTACAGCTTTTTTGTCCATGAATCAACATAATTTTGAAGTTGTATTAATATGGATGTGGTCATCAGTATGGGTACACTATCCAGTATGGATTAGGCACAAAAATATTAGGGCAAAGGAACTGCCATTTAAAGACAAAACTCTTTGTCATTCAACAAAACCATGGTTCTTTAAAAAAACGTTCCATTCATAAACACTGTTTAATTTCCTTACTGCTTGCTTAGGATTACAATCATCCACTCACATAATACTTGTAAAATGTTGATATTCTAAGTTTTTTTCTCTTACAAATTCATACAGCACTCAAAGAGTCAAAGACGACCCAATATTCTAATTTCTACCATAATGCAAAAAGACAAGTCAATCAATTTAAATTGACATAACTATCATTTAACCATACGATTTCCTTTCATCTTGTAACTAAGCAATTTTCTTTCCCTACTATCCATATAATTTCCCTATACTGCGGTTTCATAAAAATTGTTACCTTGTAGTTGCGTGTCTGAACCCTGAAATCCATTAATCTTGCAGCAGCATCCATCGTGGATATTATAATTTTTGCTGGTTTTCGAGAGATGAATCGTGTTTGGCGCTTAACATAGTCCTACAAGAACAAATAATGCTTATTCCATAATAGAGAAATTTAATAGATTAAAATTTTATAGCCAATTTAATGAGTAAATTTGTCAACTTTAACCTGTTCAGAGTTCAAATAAATTGTGTACCACGTTTCAATTGGACATTACTCCATAAAATTTTAATATACAACAATTCTTGGAGAAAAACACTAATTCCTGAGGAAAAGTGGGGAGATGGCAATCCATGTCATTCTAGAACTTATTATTATCGAATTCTTGGACAGCCTAAATCAAGCCATTGTAGATTTCAACATTTACAACGAGTACAAAGCAATTTCTTTCCAAAAGCTGAATTCAGAGCAACTCATAGAATTGTTAAATTTAAATATGAAATCCATATGTCAAAAGAAAACAATGACTTATTTTACCCAGTCTTCCAGATTATTATAATCTTGGTTCCTGAATGAAGTAAAGCTTCAAACAGAAAGCTCTTTTTATAATGACTGAAATTTTGTGAAAGGAGCCAATGCCCTGATTAGTGCAGATAACAAAGCTGTATTATGTGTGATGAAATCAAATGTACTGTCTTGCTAAAGGAGGATGATCTGAAGAATTACATATCAGACAAATGCCTTAGCAACCTATGGCACGAACATTCAAATTCAATGGTACAGACCAATTATTAGATCTACTCGATACGATGTATCCTATGATATATCTTGTTTAAAAAATTAAAACAAGATTAGATCCAAGATTTTCATTATGCACATTCAAGGGATTTTTGTAAAAGAGATGTGTACCTGGTTCAGGCTCACCTTACCCCATTTCTAAGGTATAGAAGCACCTAAGGTCTCTGCGGATGTCCCAACAGCCCCTCTTCATTAGGGTCTAGGGTTCTTCCTGAGGTAGGGGAGGATCTAATCGTTTCATAGACAAAAGCAATACTGAGGAGGATATTGCAGCTCTCTCAGATTAAACCCTAATCTATAAATTTATAGGATGCTGGCTGTCAGTGGCAAATATCTAGCGCTGAATCAAGGGAAAAATGGAATGGAAAGGAAAAGATTAAGAATCAATTTCTTTGTCAAGATTTCTTCCTAGCTATTATCTTCTCCAATTCTTTTCAGATTTCAATATCACACCAAGGGTGTGTTTGAAGTATTTTGAACCAGCACGGCAAACCTTCTAACACAGCAATAGAATTTTGCTAAATATTGAAAGGGATAGAACCGTTTTTCCCCTCCTGATTCTTCCAGCTCTGTTCAGTCAACTGAGTCAGTATCTTGATTTCTTTCCACCAGACAGAAATGTAAAAATCCCACAATTTTCCCCTCCTGATTCTTCCAGTTCTGTTCAGTCAACTGAGTAAGTATCTTGATTTCTTTCCACCAGACAGAAATGTAAAAATCCCACAATGTTCCAAGATGAGTCTAAGAGGAATGACCCCATCACGACATTGTAACAATTGGGCAACTGTCGACAGACTGTTCCAAAATTAACTCCACTTGAGTAGTCAGAATCGTAATGTTTGTTGCTTCTACAGGTGGTTCTATAATTAAATAGATATCATTTCAAGAGGAAGAAGTTTCACTCTACCTGTCAGTCTCAGTCTACCTAATTTTCCATTTTTTCCTCTTCTCTGGAGTACAAACAGAGAGTTTATCCACTTATTCAATGGGAATTACTGGGATTTGAAACTAAAACTTCCAACTTGATAGTGCATTACTCAAATCAATAACTACAATTGCAACAGGTACAGCTCCAATACTAATCAGTTATAGAGATCATGTTAATACTTGATTGATTATAAACAATTGATCCTTTTGACGAGTCCAAGAAATGTCTATTTCTCGGCATCATATTAAGCATAAAAGGATGCTTTGTTTATATCACAAATAGAATTGTGACTATTTATTGTAATTATGACCCAATTTATGGATGTTGTGTAAATTTGAAAAATATTTTATATTTTGTAGGAATAAACTAAAATAACAAAGCTGCTACTGAAACTGTTGCTGTTGCTATGGAGGTCACTACTGCTAATAAATTATGGGACTTCAATATGGAGAGTTAATAAGATGATTTAAGTAGCCAAGGCGTAGGAGGAACCAATTTTGCACATCACTGAATGTTGTAGCATCATTCCACAATTGTTGCAAGCAATCTACAACTTGATACATGACCAGATAGACACCACAGGTTACAATTACCACCTAAATAATGTCATTAATGGATGGAAAACAATGTCATTATTATTTCCACCTTGATGATTTTTAATTATTCTATTTTTCAAATAAAAAGGTTCCTTGTAGGTAGAGATTCCTTTGGTTTGGTTGTATGGTTATTACAAACATACCAAATCTTATTTACATTTTAGAAATATTTGGTTGGTTGATTATTACAACCACACCATTCAGATTAACAAATTTCTTGGGTTAGTGACAACTGCAAAAGATTTTGTTAAGATCTTTATGATAAGATTATAAATTCCTTTAAAATAGTTGTTTCATCACAATTACAAGGGATCTTAATTTGGGTAATTTGTTAGGAATGCTCTATATATTCTCCTTCATTTCACTTGGAGAGGAGGATGGAGAGAGTATCTCTCTCTATATGCTAGGTAATTTTGGAATAATAACAATTATCATATTTGTTGTATTAGCCAAGTTTTATTTATGGATCGAGGAGGGCATAGAGATCTCCTTCCAATGAACCAAAGACTTGCCCGTTGTTTGCATGAAAGGAGAGATCCATAGCCCATTAAAATATAAGTAGAGTACATGTTTATTTCAGTTTTTCCTTGCTTGATAGCTTTGCTAGATACACATCTCTTTTAGGGAAAGGTGTATACAACATATGCATTGTTTTAAGATTGAAAAATCTCTGGATTAACAATTTATGAAGGATCACAAGCTCAACAATCAATTACTGCCAATCAGGTTGATTCCCTTGTGCTAAAGAAAATGTTCATCAATATCGATGGCTTATCATGTGCCATTCTTTTGCCTTCCATCTTCAAAGTTATAACCTCTCATCAACATCAATGATTATTCACCAACAGTCAATCTATTGATTTATTAAAGTATTATTGTAATATTTAATGGTCATCTTAGCTTTTAGTTAATCGGCAATTTACTTTTAGTTAACTTGGTTTGCTTCAGTTAGCTTTTAGTATCTTTTTGTTATTTGCTTTTAGTTTCCTTTAGTTAATGATTGTTTCTTTTTAGAAACATCATCTTGTAATTCTTTATATAAGGAGTTTTTCCTCTCCTTTATAAATAAGGAATATCGAATATCAATTATCATTTCATGGTATCAGAGCATAGGCTCATTTTTGGCAAATATTTTGAGCAATAAAAATTCGTAGCTGATTACCTGAAGACTTTTTGGAAATTTTCAAAGTGTTATTTCCAAAAAAAATTTAAGATAAAAAATCAAGGATTTTTTGTGAAGAGTTTTTGTAAACCAATTTTTTGGAAATTGAAGGGTTTGTTGCAAAAGGTTTTGTGAAGGTTTTCAAACAGATTTGAGGGTTTCTTTTGCAAAAGATTGCTGATTTTTGAAGTGGTTTTCTGCGATTTTTTCTGGGTTGAGTTCGTGATCTGATTTGGGCAATCTTGAAGAGTTTTTTGAAGATTTTTTCTGAAGAAATCTTGCTTTTTCAGAAGTTTTTAAAATAATTTTTCTGAAAAAACTTGTTTTTTCAGAGTTTTTTGAAGATTTTTTCTGAAAAATCTTGTTTTTTCAGAAGTTTTTTGAAGACTTTTTCTAAAAAATTGCTTTTTAGAGTTTTTTGAATATTTTTTCTGAAAAAATCTTGCTTTTCATAAGCTTTTTGAAGATTTTTCATTAAAAAATCTTGCTTTTTCAGAAGTTTTTTGAAGATTTTTTCTAAACAATCTTGCTTTTTTAGACTTTAAGGTTTTTTTTGAAAAAGAATCTTGTGTTTTTTAGCCTCATTTTATTTAGCCTCATTTTAGACGATTTTTTAAAAATCGTGGGAATTGTGCCAGCTGATTGTCCAAGGTTTAGTGCCAACTGATCATAGACTTTACCTCAATTTTTGTGCTTTTGGAAAACAGGAGGGATGGCATCTATACAATCTAACCAAGTGTCTACCTCTTATGCATTGATAGCCAAACGACTAGCAGATCGTGTCAAATCATCTGCATGGTACATTGATTCTGGAGCCTCTCGGCATTTAACAAATAGGAGAGATTGGTTCACGGAGTATATGGCTTGCTCTGATTCCGTCATCTTTGGTGGTGGCGAAGAGTATACAGTTGTCAGCAAGGGCAACGTCCAAATCACATTTGGTGAGAGAAATTTAATATTTCTCAATGTATACTATGTGCTAGGCATGGAGCTTAATTTGCTCTCTGTGAGTTAGATTATGCGACACAGTCCGAAGTTGGACATCATTTTCAGTTCACACAAGTTCTGAATTGTTGATAAGGAGTCCAAGAAAACTGTGGCAGTTGGGCTCGAGGATCATGGTTTGTATCAGCTGCTTGATGCTAGAGATCCTCTAGAGCATGCGCTGGTTGCGAGGAGTTCATCTATCAGCACTCTTTGGCATCAACGGTATGGACATCTCAACATTGCCTACCTCTCTCAACTGGCTTGGGAGAATTTGGTAGAAGGCTTACTTGAGATTCAGCAACTGACACATGGTGTTTGCGGAGCCTTCCAACCAGGGAAGCAGCATTGTACTCCATTTTCAAATGGACAGTCTTGGAGAGCATCCAAGGTTCTACAACTGGTTCATGTAGATGTTTGTGGACCAATGAATACTGCATCAACCATTGGTGCCAAGTATTTCCTCTTGTTTGTTGATGATTTTAGTAGGAAAATGTGGGTGTATTTTCTCAAGACAAAGTCACAAGTGTTTAATGAATTTTAGAAGTTTTAGGCATTAGTTGAAAAAGAGTCTGGATGTCAAATCATAACTCTTAGGTCAGATAATGGGGGTAAGTTTTGTTCCAACTAGTTGACCGACTTATGTGCTAAACACGGTATTAAGCATCAACTTACCACACCCTATACCCCTCAGCAGAATGGTGTTGTCGAGTGGAGAAATCGTACCATCACAAAAATGGCTCGCTGTATGTTAGAGAATAGGAATGTTCCCAAGAAGTTTTGAGCTGAGGCAGTGTATACTGCAGTATACCTTCTTAATCGGTCTCCCACACATGTCGTCAAGAAGATGACCCCAAAGGAAGCATGGTTTGGGAGGAAACCAAAAATCACTCATCTTAGAGTGTTTGGTTCGACTACGTATGTTTGGATTCTAGATGCCAAGAGGACCAAGCTAGAATCCAAGAGGTAGAAGTTGATGCTAACAGGATATAGTGACAACATAAGGCCTATCGGTTGATTGATGTGGCCATTGATCGTTTGACATTCAGTAGGGATGTTGTGTTTGATGAGGAAGGTGGGCCCTTTTTGCTCTCTTCTCCCATCAAGAGTCCTGACAATCAACCTCTGAAGACCAAGGATTTGGGAGCTAAGCTTTCAGTAGCTTCACTTATAGGGAGGGATTCTGATGATTCTGACATTGTGGAATCTCCTAGGCAAGATCCTCTACTAGCAGTGAGGGACTCTGATGATTCTGACATTATGGAATCTCCTAGGCAAGATTTTGTACTAGCAGATTTTCCTCAAGATAACTTGGATCAACATCTAGTTAATATTATTCCAGGCATCCCAAGTCATTATGATGCTCATCTCGATTTGGAAGAAGATGCATCTCCTCCTCGCCCTAAGTGGTGGGCGAAGCTCATTAGTGATGTTCATGATGATGACCTTGTTGAGGGAAGATCGTCTAGAGGCAAGAGCAAAAAGAGAACTGTAAACTTTGCTCTTATGGCCAACATTCAAAGTGTTTATGAGCCCCAACGGTATTCAGAGGCCAAGGGTAAACTTGAATGGGAAAAGGCTATGGATTTTGAGCATTATAGTCTTTTGAAGAACAACACGTGGGTTCTGTTAGATCTTCCACCAGGGAAGAAAACCATTGGCTGCAAATGGGTATACAAAGTAAAATACAAGGCTGATGGAACACTGGATAAATACAAGGCTTGGTTGATGGCTAAGGGGTTCTTGCAGAGAGAAGGTATTGACTATGAGGAAACCTTTTCTCCTACAACAAAGATGAGCACCATCCGACTTGTCCTAGCCATGGCAGCACAGTTTGGTTGGAAGGTCCACTAGATGGACGTGACGAGTGCCTTCCTCAATGGAGATTTGGAGGAAGAGGTATACATGACGCAACCTCCTAGTTTTAAGGTTACAAGAAAAAAACATAAGGTATGCAGATTATTGAAGGCTCTTTATGGCCTAAAGAAGGCACCCAGGGCATGGTACTTGAAGTTTGACAAGTATTTGGTTGCACAAGGGTTTTAGAGGAGTCCCTCAGATGGAAATTTGTACGTCAAGAGCACTGGCAATGATATCATCCTTCTTGTCATCTATGTGGATGATATCATCATTACTGGTAGGTTACATTTGATTGAATAGATCAAATTGAATTTGTGCCAAGCATTTGAGATGACGGACTTGGGTCTCCTACGCTATTGTTTGGGTGTAGAAGTTTGGCAGACAAGTGGCAATATCTTCATTTCTCAGTCAAAGTATGCCAAGAGTTTGTTGGAGAAATTCAAGATGGAAGATTGCAAAATCTCATCCACTCCTATGGAAAAGGGGCTGAAACTTTCAGCCAAATCAGACTCACCAGTGGTGAATGAGTCTGCATTTAGGCAACTAGTGGGCGGCCTCATCTATCTTACTGCCACTAGGCTTGATCTTAGTTTTGTTGTGAGCTACATTTCTCGTTTCATGACTGCCCCTAAGGCAAAGCACTGGGTTGCAGCAAATCGAGTGTTGAGATATGTGAAAGGGACACCTGACTTTGGCATTCTATACAGCAGATGTAAAGATCCTAGGCTGGTTGGGTTTACAGATTCAGATTGGGCAGGTTCAGTTGATGACAGGAAGTCCACTTCTGGGTACATTTTCAGTCTTGGTATGGGTGTAGTCACATGGACAAGCAAGAAGCAACAGGCAGTCACTCTTTCCTCGATAGAAGCAGAGTATCGGGGAATAGTTAAGGACGCATGTGAGGCAGTATGGCTTCAAAAGATGCTTGCTAACATGCAAATGTCTCAAGCAGGGCCTTCACCCTTGTTCTGTGACAATCAAGGGGTGCTAAAGCTTGCCAAGAATCCAATCTTCCACGAGCAAACCAAGCATGTTGAGCTTCATTGTCATTTCATCTGTCAGCTTGTTGAAGATGGATCTGTGATGTTGCAGTATGTTCCAACTGAGGATCAAACTGCAGACATTCTCACCAAGTCTCTCAATCCAGATAAATTTGTAAAATTTTGCGATAAGCTTGGTGTGGTTAGTAGGATGACCATTAAGGGAGGGTATTAAAGTATTATTGTAATATTTAATGGTCATCTTAGCTTTCAGTTAGTCGATAGTTTACTTTTAGTTAACTTAGTTTGCTTCAATTAGCTTTTAGTATCTTTTTGCTATTTGTCACCCTTGGTTACATGCCTTGGTTCCCAACCAGTGTGCCCATGTGAAGGAAGAGTTGTAATTAAGAGAGAAGCTTGCATGTCACCTTGAATGTCATAGTTGCTACATCTTAGGAGTCTTGTTTAAGTCTAGCATGTCATCTTTGACTCCTCTTGAAGAATGGGGATCCTCAAGACTTCATGTTAGAGTTCCAGGAGTCCACTCACAAATTACCTCTTGACATTGAAGTTGGGCACCACATTGATTGAGGAGATTCTACTTTCTCTCTTGATCTTTCTAGAAAACTCCTTGGAAATCTTCTCATTTGGCACCATACAAAGAATCTGATAAAAAGAGGAGTGAAGAACAAGTTTGGGTTGGCTTCCCATATGTTTTTCCTGCAGGTTGAAGGTGGGAGAAGGCCCTTGAAGAGTTGGTTTCCAATTTGGGAGCTCAAGAATAGAGCTTTGGCTCGTATTGGAGAGATAGTGTTGGGCTAGAGAGTCCAATTTCATTTGTAGTTCTTGAAGATGTTTCTATAATGTTTATTTTCTGTCTTGTGTCACTTGCAAAGGTCGTAGATCTGATTTAGATAAGTCTTATAAGGGGAGATGTTGCCCAAATTCTCTCATGAAAGTTTAGTGATGTTTCATCTTTGAAATAAAACTTAACATATTTCTTCACATATTGTGTATTGTTGATCTACAAAATCAGCAATTTTGAGAACCATTGATATCTGATATAGTTACTATTTTAAACCAGCAAATTAAAGAATTGAAGGGGTGGTAATGGTCTGTAAAAATTCTGTAGAATATGTCCTTGAATATCCATCTAACCCAGGTCTAAATTATAGCTTGATTGGGTTCAGTTAGCTAGTTTTCCAAATTTTCCCATCTAGCATTGATCTCTTGATCTTGTTTCGAAAATCATTTTGTGTCATGTCCCCCGAAATTGTAACCTCAAATAAATTGTAACATTGAGATATAAGGCATTGAAAATACAAATAAATAAAATACACATTAAGATAAACATTAACAATTCAATATTATTATAATCATAAATTCACAAGATAATATTATACTTATAGTCATCAACTATAACAAAATAATTATTAACAGCCTGATATTATTATGATATAATGAAATATATTAATATATATAATATAGAAATAAAATAATAATGGTAAAGACATATAAAATATCGATGTGAACAACAACAACAATGAGTATTTATTTAATGAATGAGTCAAGTATCATAAATTATAACTGATGGCGCAGCGATCCTAATTATCTGTTAAAGAACAGTAAACACACCATAAAATGCAATGATCAATGGAGTGCCTAAACAAACAAATAAAGTCTTAAGTTAGCAATCTTTAAAACAATCCAAGTCAGCAACCTTAGCGATCAGCATAGAGGTGCAATCCTTCCCAAAAAGGCAGCAGATAAAGAGTCACGTCCCTTGCTACTGATCAAATATTTAAGAGGACTGCTGCAGAATAAAAGGGGGGAGAATATTATAATCAGAAAACAATAAAGCCCAGTCTACAATGATTAACTGAAACATCGTTCAAGGAGTGAATGAACAAAGAAAAGAATATCTAAACCAATTTTAATTGATGGATGAATAAAGAAGAGAATATTTAAACATATTCTGATTGATCAGGGGATAGAAGAGGAATCTGAAATATATATTTTCCTGAGTGTTAAAGCAGACCAAAAGAATGTATGCAGATCTTAGAGGGGTAAATATAGATTGGGAAAGAGATGTGAAAGGAACCAAATCAGCAGGTAAGTATAATATAATTATCAATACATATATATAAATAAATATATATAAAAGTAAATATATATATATATATATACAATAATGATGCTTGTAGCAATTATTGAACCCTATAAGTAGGCATGGTTCTTTAATATGGATATAAAAACTAGATGTTACTTATCTGATTGTTATGCAATGATCTCTATAGTACTGAGAATAGATTTGATATTTACTTAAAAGATCAGGGATAAATACAAATGTATTTGATTGCTTAAAGATTGTCTTCTGAGTGTTTGCAAACCTACTAGGGTGAAGGGCCTAAGAAAAGTGGTGCCTAAAACCCCACTCAAGATTCCGCCCCTGGAACCCAAGGCAAGGATGGGCCATGGAGGGGTGGAAATTCCACTTAAGATTCCGCCCAGTCCAAAGGCATGGGTGGGCCATGGAGGGGTGGTAGGCCTAGACCAGTTATAAGCTTCGTTGGCTTCCCCCACTAGGTTAAGTGTCTTCCGAGGTGATGACATGGGTGGAGAAAGCAGGTACTAAGTCGCCAAGAAGAGAGGGTTGTGGTACACAACCTCTTGGGCTTGGCAAAGGACTTCGGGCGGATCCACCCATGCCACTCCTCCTATGTCTTAATAACTGCTTGGTCATTATGTTTATAATTGGATATCCAGATATTAATGCTAACAGACATATGTGTATGTAGAAATATTGTTCATGTGGTGAATGCATGTTTCAATCCAAGATTACATCATTAAGGGATTCTTTAATTGACATGGTAAAAACCCTAAACCTACTTTATGGAATTTATGAGTAATAGGCGAAATCTAGGGAAAACTAAGATAGGGGACATTACATTTTGTAATCATGCCTTAGACCCCATTGTAAGTGTCTCGGTGAAGTTTTATGAGATGTTTCTGCAAGAAAAGATTGTCATTCAGTTGGTTCCCTAACCTTGACTACACCACAATCCATTCAACATGTTTTGGGCCACCCACCATTCAGATTCAAGCATTATGAATGCTCAAAAGAGTCTCTACATCATCATTTCAAGTATACAAAAATCCCTAGATAGATGCAAACAGTAATGAAAGGAATCAAAAACTTGTGTCATACAGTTTGCAATTACTCAGAACAGTCTTAACACATTATAATTAACCCATATGACAAAAAAAGGTTGAGAGGTAACGAACTGTTTGGAAGTCAAATTTAGATGAGCCGATAGATGCATCTAATCTGAATAATCACAAAAGTATTGAACATAGCAAGCCAATTTGAGTCATAAAATGAACGGTACACTTGTATTTACTCACACCAACCCAACACATTATTATTGTACTACCCCAATAAAACATTAACCAATGTCACAATTATAATAATAGAGGAAAGTTAAAGCAGCACACCTGCCGCCTGTCAAACAATGCAGAGAGGTTGAGCCCTTGAGATAGAGTAATCAACTCAAAAGCATTCATCATCAATGGACCTGTTTCTTTCTCCTCCCTCTGCTCACGTACATATTGTTCCTGCAAAATCTCAAATACAACTGTAGTTCATTTTCTCCATTCATGATGACACATAAAGAAAGAAAAGACAAATTATAATGAAGTCCATGGATCACCTTAGTCTTAAGTAGATTGTGATGCAAAACTTGAAAGGACTGACCAAAAAAATTCAACTCAAATACTTGAAGCTCTTGTCAGATCTAAGTCAATCTAACATATAAACATATTGAATCAAATGCAGCACTAATTAAAATGACTAATAGAAGGAAGTGACCACTGCATTTCAGACCAAAAGATCTCAATTTTCAAAGGGCGTCTCTTTGTATCCCAATCAAAAGAAGGAAGTTTTCCTTTGGCTTATTTTGACCTCATCAACTATGTTTACTCGAAACCACAAATGACGAATAGCTCAAGAATATCATGCATAAAACTATACAGGACACCTGTTTCAATAGCAAATATATTCTTGACCAACCTCTGCATCGTTAAAAACTGCAAGTACATCATCCAAGTTAACATCCTTATCTTCATAAAGTTGTACTGGCTCATAATTCTTCTTGAACCACTCATGATCCCGAATTTCTTTGATTTTTATTCGCTGTAAGAATCAAAAAAGTTACACTCGCTGAAACAATCATATAAAGCAGACAATAAATTGTAAACATCGATATTTTCATATACTAAATGTGACTCAAATTGGAAGAAACTTACCTTAATAGGATCTGGATCAAGAATTCTAGAAATTAAAGACTGGGCACTAGCAGAGAACCAGTTTGGGCAAGAAAAATCTGCCACATTGATCTACAAGATTTTACCACAAAAGATGTGCATCAGACATTAACCAAAAAGTGCACAATCCCTTAAAACTCTATTCACATTCCTGAAACATAACAAGACATAGGTTCAACTTGTTTTAAGCAGTTGTCTCGTTGATAAATCAGCAAAAAATCTATTTATCCCTTTCACTCTGACACTTACACAGAACAATTATAATTTATAACAAAAGGCAAGTTTCAATAAAGCTCTATCACTACAGAGTCACAGACAACACTCAACCACCCCGAGTCACCTGTTTCTCAAAGTATTACATACATTAGAGTGCTAAAGGTGGCTTTTAAGTTTTAGGCACCTTCATTTAAACATATTTTCTAGTATATCTCACTCTATACAAAGAAATGTTAATATATTGTTCACTTTCCACTAAATCCTCTTACTAGAATTAATGTAGCCATGGACATGGATTATAGTTTATGTTCTAAAACTTTTTACCTAGATGTAATAAGAATTAATACTACTTTAAATATTTAAATGGGGTAAATGAGATTAAATAAAACAACATTTGTAATTTGATTAATAAATCAAATGGTGTGATTAAAAGATTTGAAAGGGTATATTGGTTGAATAACTCCCTTTAAAACTATATATTTCCTTGTAAACATGGATATTTGTAGATGCATGCAATAGTTGTGCCATACAATTAGCCTCACTTTGATCTACGCACCATTCCTCAACCGTCAACTACTTCCTCCTATTTCTATCCTTTCAAGGTTCAGATTTACTTGCACCAAATCTTCAACTATATATCAAAATAAGAAAATGATTGTGTTGCGATAAAAAAATCTTTAGAAGCACTAGCTATAAATTGAACATATGCCCTCAATCTTTATACTTATCATCCACATTTAAATTGCAGTCAAATGTAAAATCATCAATCAAGGATTGAATGCTATAGTAGACTCAAAAGTATGTTGACCTTGATCAAAATACTCAGTGATTTCTACAGGAAATTACAGACATCCTATATTTTTCTTTCATGAGAGAAGAAAATACACCTGCATTGATTAACACATAATTATTATAAGTTTTCGAAATTCCCGGTATGGGTATTAGCTCTGTGTTTTCCTTGAGAGATTTTAATTGTGTAGCATGCTGTCTTTCTCTTGACATGTTACCTTTGATCCTCTTCTTCTAGTTCAGTATGGTGTAATCCTGCAACGCTTTGCATTATGCCCTGTAACTTCTCTTATCAGTTATTAGCATATTACTTGTGTACACCATTTCTAACTCCAAATATGCATAAATGATATACCAGCATTTATACGATGTAGAATGGTAAATAAGTTTTTTTTTAATTTTTCCCTACACAGTGGAAACAGATTACTATGTACAAATCATATTTCCGCTAACTGGTTCTTCCATCTGATGTATGTAGTTTTACCAACTAAAAATTAACTTGTCTATGCTATGCATTCAATTTGAAAATTTGTTTATCGAAAGAAGCCATAGTGTAAAATAAGGTATACAAGCATGGAGGCTAAATGTTTTGAGTCTTGACATTGAATGAGAGTTAGCAAGCCTTAAATAGTATTTTTTAAACACCCATCATAAACTATCTACAAGGCCATAGTCCAGAGTAATAGCATGTAAATTGTAATTTTCTACATAATTCATTTTTTGTGTTTGCTTGTACTGTATGACTTCAAATAACAATGTAAATGTTGCACACATCCATGTTAAGAATATTATCTACAATGTATATGGTGGTCTGTTGATTACTTTCCTCATTTTCCCTTGGAGTACTGTATTTTGTACAAGCATAGATCATGGAAGGACACATATTTCACCATGATTTATAGACATCCACACTCCAGAGTAATAGCATGTAAATTGTAATTTTCTATACAATTTAATTTTTGTGTTAGTTTGTACTGTATGACTTTAAATAACAATGTAAATGTTTTTTGTCATTTACAGTAATCTTACTTCCTTCACTTAAATCTTGTTTATATTATAAGTTTCTGTTCAAGAATGAGGTATTCTGTTTGTCTGCCATAAATGTCACCCGGAAAATGGTGGCAAATGATTTGAAAGACTTGTGCTTCAGTGGGCAGTTCTTACGCACTACTGCACATAAACTTTTTTTTATGAATTTATTTTTCTTTCTATATAAATGAAAATTGTTGAAAGGTTGTAAATCAAACTATAGCTCTCCCGTTCGATGAAAGAGTGAACTAGTCAAAATGCCTTGTATCGTGGAAGCATGGGTCGAATTTTCGATGTCATGTGAAGACAAATCTTCTTCCTTTTTTAACATTTGCTTTAATATATTTTAATTTTTTTATGGAGAAATAATATTTGGTATTGGATTGCTCAAAGGAGGAGCACTAAGATTGCCTAGGCGATGTTGTCAGTAGGTTAGAAAGGGAATACATTCCTGCATTTCCAAAACTTATATAAAAATAAAATCCAAGCCTCTAAGAATGTATGTTAAAGGAAAATTGTTTATAGTTAAAATACTATCATGAAGATGCATATGGCTTATGGAGATGATCTCGTAATTATAAATGAATTTTTTCTTTACTGTGATATGTAAGTACATGATTTATAAAATAATCCTTAGATCATGCAATTTATTGAAAAAAAAAACAATTAGTTAGCTCAGACCATTACAATTTAATACATATCTTTAATTGAACACTTAGTTACAGAGAAATACCTTGATTATTACTTGTCATTATACAGTCACTATAACTTATGATAACATATAAGTGAAGTAATATATACATGTAGCTTCTAGGGAGTAAGATATGATGTATCCGGTGGTTAATGAATGGGATCTTATTCTTTGGAGAATGTTACATAGACTTTTTCGTGAAAACAAACAAGTTTTTATGGATTATGAAATGTGCACATTTAAGAGTTTTATTGGGGGAGAGACAACCCCTAACTAAAATATTTTTTCTGATACATTTTATATAATAATCATGTGCAGCATATTATATATTGACATTATATTGATCAAGGGCCGAAGTTGTAAGGTATTCGTACATGGATATGATATGCTGATATGGCAAAAAAATTAGGGGCTGGCTATGTTTTGGGCACATCCATACAAAAAATATATAAAAATCATTTATATATACATATTTGTAACTTAAAAACAATTAAATTCAAAATGCCACATTTCATTCATAAATATTGGGTACATAATACATATCATTTAGGTAAATTATAAGAATATTATAACCTTATGCAGTGTTGTAAAGTTTTGATTTAAATAAATTCAATATTTTCATTCCATAATACCATAACCTTTGTAAAGTTGTGGTTTTAAGTAAATGAAACATTTTCATCCAGGCCACTTTGACATTGCCCAGTTTCACATATTATCTTACAACACAATGGAACCATATTCCTTTGGTCTTGTGGCTATTCCCATTAGTTTATGCATAACTGCTAACTATTACATTCCCTAGGAACCCCTTTACTTTCTCACAAGACCCCCAGTCCTGTTGTAATTTGGACTAGGGATGGGACTTGTGTTCACAAAATGTTGTTGGTGTATATGTGTGCGAGAGATGGTGAACCCTTAATGTTAATATTAATGAATGTTGTTATTACTATGTTATCTGTTAAATTTAATGCACTGGTTATGTTTCGACTAACTGGGACTAATATTGGTATTACATATTAGTAATTTGGGTCTCTTTTAGGCTGTTATTACACTGGTATTAGTGCATAGTATTCAACCTTGGGACCTGGGAGTTTGCACTTTCATTGTGTTAATCACATACTAGGTTTCGCAATCATGGGTCGTGGGAAAAAGCGGAAAAGAAAGGCTTCAGAGGAACAACACTCCTGAAGTAATGACCCGGATGATTCTAAGGGAACTATTATGACATTACCTAAAATAGAAGTCAAGACCATGTCCAATTATTAACCACTAGCAATAACCATTAAAGTTTAAATGTCTCAAACGTCAAAAAGGAAAAGGAGTAGTTGAACATTCTAAGAACTTGAAGCCACCAACGAAATGTCTTGGCCCTACCCCCAAGTCCAAGCCATCAATTGTTCGAGGTTTTCCGTTTGGTTGTGGGTGTAATGCACCTTCCCTATCCAAGAAAGCAATTGCAAAATACAATCGTGTACATGCTAGCTTGTCTGCAGCCACATAGACCTCAAAAGAGGAAGAACCCGAAGAGGAGGAAACTCCTACTATGTAACTAGAACCTATATGTGTGATGATGATCTAGTATTAAATAACCATCATCGTGATTAAATAAAGCTAGTAACTACAAACGAGAAAGTATAGAAATATTTACACTTTATTATGATGGTACTAAGGATTCCATTCAATATGGGCTTTCTAAAATGTTTTTGAGCAATAAGTTTCCCTTCTAAATTTTGTTATGAACTCTAACCTCAATATAAAACAAAGTTTAAGTAATTTGAAATATGGATTAATAAGGAAAATTAAAATAATACTCTCTTTTACCTCGCAGAGGTAACTTACCATTATGAGGAGGACCTTAAGGAGGGGAGCAAATCCCAACCTCGCTAAAATTCTACGCGTGAGCAAGGGTGCATCGTCCCCACCTCCCACCATACTGGAAGAGTTGTAGGCTGAGATGAATTCCCTCCAAGCAAAAATAGCATCGCAAGAGCAATAAATTGAGGAATTGACGAGGCAAAAAGAGTAAGGGACCAATCATAACATAGACATAAGAATTGTTGAGCCAATTAGAGAGCTCAATGAACCTACATATCAAGATTATGAAATCAGCTCCAAAATTCCCACCTACAGTCAGTCGCTAGAAGGGCAACAACGAGGAGTGGGAAAAGAGTAGTTGATTAGAGAATTGAAGAAAATGCAAGCTCCTAAGTTTGACAAGACAAGGGATGGAGATGTAGCCGAAGCATGGTTGATTGGAATGAATAAGTATTTTGGGTTACTGGAGCTGAATTCCAATACTAAAAGACAAAATCACCGTCTATCAGTTAGAAGGAGAAGCATCACCATGGTGGGATCACCTAGTGGAGATTAGAAGGTATGATTTAAGCCAGCTAACTTGGGATGAGTTTACAAAGTGATTTTGCAAGGAGTACCTATCAGCTCATCACCAGGATCAAAAGATGACAAAGTTCCACTTACTGAGCCAAGCGGGAATGTTAGTAGTAGAGTATAAGGCTAAGTTCATAGGCCTACTCTGCCACATCCACTATATGAAGGCGAAAGAGGACCATGTGAATAAATTTATCTTAGGTCTGAATAAGAACTTTTTATTTGCAACCAAGCTCATTCAACCCAAAAACTTAAACCAAGTTGTTGAAGTAGCCATAGTTGTTGAAGTAGCCATAGTTGCCAAAGAAAAACAAAGATCCCATTCATCCAATTACTCTCACAATAAAAAGCGAGAATCCCAAGAAACTATATCTACGGAGAAGGCTTCTCGAAGATTTAAATGAGGCCAAAACTATGGAAGGAACCATGGGTCAGAAGAACAAAGAAACAGGGAAGACAAAAGGCAAAAAACATCGAGGCAAGAGGCACAAGTTGATCCTCCGAGAGTTAAGGAAGTCAAAAGAGTAGGTCTAGTGGATGGATGTTGGATATGTGGAGGTGACCACTATGAAAATGAGTGCCCAAAGAATCCTAATAAAACCACTGATCCATTTGCCCAAATTTATGCAATTATGGGTGATCATCAAGCCGACAATCAAGCCTCGCTCAGAGAGCTTCAAGGTACTCTTCTTGGCCAGCCCATTTCTATTTTGGCATAGTTAGGAGCCACAAATAGCTTTATTTTCCTTGATGTGATACAAAAATGTAACATTGATCATAAAAATTTAGGTCAAGAGGAGATGGAGGTAGAGTTTGGGTCTGGCAAGACTAAAAAGATCACATTCTGCCTATGTGAAGTTTAAATTGACCTAGGTATTATAAGAACTAAGGTAAACCTATGGGTCACTCAGTTAGGATCCTATGACCTAATCTTAGGGATGGATTGGTTCAAGAAGCACCAAGCCAAGCTAGCCTGTTACCTTAAGAAGATTGAATGTTTAGACAACCAAGGGAAACCAATAGTACTCCAAGGAATCCAGAGACTAGTAATGGTGAGTGATGAGCCGTAGAATAGTTGTTTTAATTAGGGTTATTTCCTTAATTCTGCTAATACTTTCATGACATTTCCAAACACTCTGATTAATTATAAAGCATTAGAAATAATTAGTGATATACTAATAGATATTTGCATGTGTGTGATTACTGTTGAAATGTGATGAATTGTTATGATGAATTATGTTGATTATGATGAAAAAGTGTCTTCTGTAGAAGCTTATCTTATATGCAGCAAGAAGGAAGCAATAGACCAAAATTAATGACATGTAACGACGGGAGTTGGTGACCCATAGCTGAAGGACCACGAACCTGCAATGAAGGGAGCAACACCTAAAGTCGAGTTAGCTGCAGAGCCATGGGGGACTTTGCTACGAGGTCGCAAACTCTTATGTTCATTACCAACACCTCTACCATTTTTCGTACATGCTTAAGAAAGCAGATTCTTTATCTTTGAATAGTAGAATCAAATTAGGACTTTACTTCTAAATATTTCTTTCGTGTATTTACTATAATGATCATCTTCCTACTTTGAAGGAATGAGTTGACAAGTAGTATTTATTGTTCTAGTCATATAGAGTTAAGTTATAATATATTTCAAAACTCTGCAAATGGAAGTACCCATAATCTTTCTTTCAGCAACTATATTTTCCTTTTGAATAGCAAGTGCAAAACCTCTTTATCTGAATTCTTGAATCAACTGTGCATGAAGAATTGAATAGATAATAATTTTGTGAGTTAAAGAAGAGTGTTGATACCCAAGCAAGGGCCCACTTGAGGTATGATGCTACTCTGCTGTTAAATTAGTGATGAGCTTATTTTCTTTTTGTATTAGATTGTTAATTGGTAAATGTTATCACCCGTAGCTATAACTGAACAATATTTGCTAATCCGCAAAAACAATACTCACCCGTAGTTATAGCTGAACAATATTTGGTAATCCACAGAAACAATACTCACCCGTAGCTATAGCTGAACAATATTTGCTAATCCACAAAAACAATAATCACTCGTAGCATTGAACTAGTGACAACAGTCTGTTATTTAATAAATGTAGAATTTGCATGTTTTCTTAAATAGGTTCCCTTTCAGCACAATAGATTTGCTTAATATGCTAAAACTTCATAGGAACACTCAGAAACTCCTCAGCTGTACATACAGTATTGGCTTCATGTCATGTATATGTCCCTGGTTGACATCTAAATGTAAATTCCTATTGTCAATGATTGCTCAATAAAGGATGATCCAATCAATTGGGTAGATGTGCATGACTTAGCTGCTCCATATCATTGGGTAATAAGGGTGAACATACAATGAGAATGATCTTGGCCATGCAAGCCAAGAGGGCAGTGAGGAAAGGAAGTAAAATCTATCTAGTAAAGATAGAGGGGGTTAGTGAAGACCCAACTCCTAGTATAGAGGATCACCCAATTCTCCAAAAATTCCAAGATGTCATTCCCGAGGAGTTGTCCATATTGCCTCCTAAATGGTGAATGGATTTTTCCATCAACTTAGTTCCAAGGGCTGAGCCTATTTTTAAAGCCCCCTATAGAATGAATATGATCAAATTACAGGAGCTTAAGAAGCAATTACAGGATCTAGTGGAGAAGGGGTTGATTTGGCCTAGTGTGTCTCCATGGGAGCTCCAATGTTGTTCATTAAGAAAAAGGATGGAACCTTGAGATTGTGCATTGACTACCGGATGTTAATAAGATGACCATCCAAAATAGATACCCCCTTCCTCAAATTGATGACTTATTTAACCAAATGAAGGGAGCTGCTGTCTTCTCTAAAATAGACCTAAGGTCAAGATACCACTACCTAAGGAGTAAGATAGAGGATATTCCAAAAATAGCTTTTTGAACCAGGTACAACCACTTTGAGTTTTTAGTGGTACCTTTTGGCCTAACAAATGCCCCCTCTGCCTTTATGAACCTCATGAATCATGCCTTCCACAACTAATTGGATAAATTTTTGATGGTGTTTCTAGACGATATCCTGGTTTAATCCAAGAACTGCAAGAACATGAGGAGCATCTGAGAACAGTACTCCAGAGACTGAGAGAGCACAAGTTATATGGGAAGTTGTCTAAGTGTTCCTTCTTCCAGCCTAAGGTACACTATCTTGGACATATCATATCAGCCCAAGGAATTGTAGTAAACCCCTCTAAAATTCAAGCAATTGTAGATTGGCTAGTTCCTAAGAATGTGGCAAAGGTAAGAAGCTTTATGGGATTGATTAGATATTATTGAAGGTTTGTAGAAGACTTCTCCATGGTAACCAACCTCATAACCTCTCTTCAACAAAAAGGGAAAATTTTGAATGGATCGAGAAATGTAACATTGCTTTCCAATAGTTGAAGGAAGCTCTTACTACTGCACCAATTTTCTAAGACCATGACTTGAAAAAGGAGTTTGTAGTCTAGACAGATGCCTCTTTAGTGGGTTAGGAGGAGTTCTCATGCAAAATGGGCATGCGATTGCTTTTGAGTCTAGGAAATTAAAGGATCACGAACTCAACTACCCCACCCACAACCTAGAGCTAGCTGCAATTATACATGCATCAAGGGTATGGAAGCACTATTTGGTCGAGGGACCGTTCAAGTTGACCATTGACCACAAGGGACTCCAATATTTGTTCACACAACCTAATTTAAATACTAGACAAAAAAGGTGGTTGAAATTCCTGAGTAATTACAAGGTAGGTATTTCATATGTTAAAGGAAAGAAAATCGTGTTACAGATGCCTTAAGTTGAAGGGCTACGCTAGTTGCAATCACCTAGCTAAGGTTTGACTTGCTAGAATAGATCAAGAAAATGTAGGCACAGGACCCTTTTTGTCTACAAATAAGGCTAGAATTGCAACAAGGGACTAGACCGGTAGAGTATCAAGTAGGGAATGATGGTACCATTTGCCATCTACACTAAATTTATGTGCTTGAAGGAGGTTTAAGATTGAAGATCCTCACGAAAGGCCACAATGTGCATTGTGCCCTATCAAGCACATCCTTGCCTAACTAAAATGTATGCAGATATAAAAATTCATTACTTTTGGCCAGGAATGAAGAAGGAAACAGCTAATTTCATTGCTAAATGTCTAGAATGCCAGCAAAAAGGCAAAACATTGTCATCCTGCAGGAACCCTCTATCCTCACGATTGGTCGTAGCATGAATAGTCAATAATTTCCATGGATTTTGTGATAGGTTTACCTAAAACTTGGAACCAGCATGAGAGCACTCTAGTAGTGGTTGATAAATTGAACAAAGTAGCACACTTCATACCAAGCAATGTGAAGGATGATGCCCCACTTTTGGCTAAAAAATTCATAAAGGAAATAGTCAGGTTGCATGGGATTCCTAAGGTGATTATTTCTTATAGAGATAAGTTGTTTACCTCCAAGTTTTGGACTGTTCTTATGGCCACCTTGGGTGCCAAACTCAATTTTAGCATTGCTTACCACCCCAAAACGAATGGCCAAATAGAGAGAATCAACCAAATTATGGAGGATATGCTCTAGATGTATGCAAAGGATCAATTCACTAAGTGGGAGGAGTATTTGCCCCTAGTCGAGACTGCATATAACAACTCCTACCATTCCTCCATTCAAATAGCACCTTTCGAAGCATTGTATGGTAAAGTGCAGAACGCCTATAGTGTGGGATGATTTAGACAATCATGTAACTATTGAGCCAAAGCTACTCCAAAAATATGACAAAAAAGTAAAAATCATAAGGGAAAGACTCAAGGAAGCCACAAATTTTCAAAAGAGTATGCAAATGCCAAGTGGACTTCGAGGGAATTTTCAATAAGTGAGAAGGTGTTTCTTCGTTCCAAACTTTAGAAAAGCTAGATAAAGTTTTACAAGGCCGCTAAATTAGCTCCACAATTCATAGGACCTTTTGAGGTATTCAAAAAGATTAGCTCAATGGCTTACCGGTTGGCTCTTCCATCAACTCTCTCCCACATTCATAATGTATTCCATGTATCCTTAAGAAATATATTGTTGCCCCTATACATGTAATTGATCAACAGGCACTACAATTAGAAGAGGTTGGAGATATCCACCTAGAACTGCTTGCCATCAGACAAACACAGCCTGCAACTACACAATCGGACCATTTAGCAAGTTAATGTCCTTTGGGACCAATATGGAGAACCTAGGGCTACTTGGGACAATGAAAATGTAATTAAAAAAAAAAATCCAAACTTGTTTAATTAAGCCGAGTCGACTTCACCCTAAGGAGGGAAGTATATCACATCTCCTAGGAACCCCTTTCTCACGAGACCCCTAGTCCTGTTGTAATTTAGACTAGGGATGGGACTTGTGTTCACAAAATAATGTCAGTGTGTATGTGTGTGAGAGATGTTATGAAACCCTAATGTTAGTATTAATAATGTTATTATGATTATTATCTATTAAATTTAATACACTGATTATGTTTCAACTAACCTGAACTAATGGGGCGGCGGGCCTAGCTCGATTGGCTAAAGCATCTTGTTGCAGGTAAAAGGTCACGAGGTCTAGTCTCCCCACCGTCCTCGTGGTATCGGATGGCGTGTCACAGCAGTGTCACCGGTCACATGAAAAAAGTTTACCAGGTGCACTGCAATTTATAGGGGGAAGGATACCCGACTGATTCCTGTAGTCTAAAAGAAAGAAAGAAAGAAATAAAAATAAAAAACTAACCTGAACTAATATTGATTGGCAGCATTGTGTTGAGGAATGTGATTGATTACAAGTACCTGGGGTGCAAGGTGAGGTGAGTTTTGTAGCTCCGTGAACAAAGACAAGTAGCTTGTAATGCCAACCTTGTGTCGAGACTTTTCCGTTAACATATTTTGTCGAGCATAGGTTCACCTAATTTGGTATGGCATAGGTGGTATGATATTTTTAAATAAGTCATTTATTGATAGATTGAGTCTGTGGGGATTTGTCTAAAACTCCATGCCTAACCCATGGAACCTACACAACTATTCAATTGCAATTGTTTACTCATTCTGATTATGTTTTGGAGGTACTACCATAACCTTGTTACGTTCCAACCAACCTCAGGCATCACATAGTATTAAATTCCTTAAAATATAAATTAAAGTGTTATATATAAATATATATAATAGACATACTTGAGGGGGACCTAATACAAGAATATTAATAAATCTTATCAAGGAGGATTTAATCATTCATTCAATGCCATCAACCCCTTTGAGAGAATTAAACAAAAACGAAAGAGAAGATATGGAAAAAAAAACGTGAAAAGAGAATGAAAAGTAGGCACAACTAGGAGTAGGAAAAAAAATTAATGCTACAGCCTGGTAGGGAGGCAACCTGAGAAATTTAATGGCCGGTCAGTCTTACCAGGCAGTGGGCGCTGAGAGGGAAGCCATACCTTGCAATTAAATACTCATAGACTACAAAGAATGACAAGATTTAATGGGGACATAAAGGACGACACGAAAGAAAGTTAAAAACAAGGTTTTATGGGTAAAAAAAACATAGGAGATATTTGACTAGAGGGAAGGGCAAGCAAAGTGAGCAGCCAACTTCATTTTCAGGCGCTGGGATCATTAGGATGCCATTATTTTAGGTTACTCCTCTTCCTCTAGTCAATTTCTAGTTGTTATTGTTGTTTCAAGGGTTCTAAATCAAGTAGTGGCTATCAAATTACCTCCTTGTATCTGTTGCAACCTTTTTGTATGGATGTTGCTTGTTAATGAATGTATTTCAGATTCCTACTAGTCCAAATCATCCTTAGCATGTTAAGCTTGCATACCCATGAACTTGGGAAGTGCTGACCTGAGAATGATATTTATTTTGCTAAGTTACCGGTTCGGGTTCGGGGACGGGTGCGGGTATGAGAACCCGGTACGTGGGTACGTGAAAATTTTTTTTAGGGGTTTGGGTACGTATGGGTACGTGTGTGTATATGTATATATATATATATATATATATACACAAAAAAAAGAAGAAGAGAAATATACAGAACTGTAAAACTAAATCATTTCATAGTATGATACTTGATCATTGATCAATGCCAAATGCCAAAGATAAATATTCACGATCATTGATCATTGATCGAGCAAGATTCATCATACATTTACCCTGGCAAACACATTCCCAAGTCTGAGATATTTATAAACTCATTGTATTACTTGTAACTGCTGTTCATTCTATTATCTGGTTTTATAAATCAATGTATTTGCTGCTACAAATAGACTGTGAGAAGTTGTACAAGATTATAACCTTGTCTCAAATTGAGTACAGACTTTCTTCTATCTGCTGTTAATTTTCTGAGGATTAACTTCATACATCAGCTCTAAACATAACACAGGAAGTTCTTGCAATAAGTCTGAATATGTATTTCTAAATATGCTTGGTAAACTCAGTCCAATATTGAGTAGTATGTTTCAGATTTGGGTTATCAGATTTACTGTTAGTATCTATGGAGTGGATAGTAATGTTGTAATGCTGATTATCTATTGTACTATTATCTGCTGCAAATTTTTGAGGTTGTTGTCAATTCTGGTCGTTGTATGTAATGTATCTGCTGCAAATATAAGCTCAGTTTGTATTGCTGTGGTCTGGCATAGTTTTGGAATACTGTGATCTGCTCTTTGTTGGTTATTCTGAGTATGTACAGGTCTGATATTAATTTTTGAGTAGGTATCTATTGTGTATCAATCATATTTGAAAGTTGGAATGGCTTAGTATTGATTCCCAGATTTTCCTCTACATTACACATTGAATTATCACAATGGAAATCATCACTATGAAATGATCAATGATCAAGTATCATACTATGAAAGATCAATGCTGTTTTAGAGTTAGGAGGAAAAAAAATGTTTTTTAATCAAATTTGGGCCCTTTTTTTTTAACTTGGCCCATGGCTTTGCCTGGGTTCGCCCGGGTTCGTGCTGGGTACGCACAGGGTGCGCGCCCAACACTGTGGGTTCGCACACCTGTGAACCCTGGCGAACCCACAGTGCTGGGCACGCACCCTGTGCGTACCCACAGACGAACCCGACCCGGGTGCGTACCCAAACCGGGTTCGGGGCCTGCGGGTACGAACCCTGCAACATAGTTATTTTGGGTCAAATTGGGACACCCCAAAGCAGAACACCTACCCTCTGCTCCTTTTCATATAACGTACCTCCATGACACTATCTAGAGTTGCAATTGATGGAATGGTTGGCTTAGACCTTGGTATTGTTACAAGAAATTTAATTCTCTGCAACCTATTCCAATGACAAGAAAAAAACAACTAGCTCAGGATAAGGGGAAGAACATAGTTTGAACTATTGCCTATTGAATGAATTTTTGCATATGTGGGCATGTTATTTCAATAGATATGTACATGTAGTGAAATAGTTGAGTCTACAACAATTTATGCCTTACCTTCTTATTCTTAACTCATTACCGCCTTACTTAAGCTAAGCAGCACACATCTAGCTAGCTGTACTAAAATGGTTTAGACCCTAGTAGTTCTGTGAAATTTAAACCAAGCTCTATCCCATCTCTTCATCTTGGGAAGAAATAATGAATATGGGAAATTAAGGAAGAAATAAGTTGAGCTTCTTTTAATACATCAACATCAAAAAATAATTGCCTTGTAACAACTGTTAAAGGAACTAAGATCATGTTATTTGTTGATAATGATAGTGAGCAGCCAACTTCATTTTTTTAACTCTTTAGGACTCGTTGCAAACTTGGCAAACTTGGGAGTCTGTAGGCTGGATGAGTCCACTCGCCGCGGACTCAGGAATCGAGTCCAGGAGACTCGCGAGTCCTGAGGTCGGACTCGTGAGTCTTGTGCAGGGACTCTCCTGGACCACTGGGACGTCAAAAACAGAGTTTAAAACCTCTTTTTTTTAATGTCTTTCCTCATTTCACTCCTCTACTCTGCCAAATACAGGTTGCAACTTGAAGTGAGGTTGGAAGAAGCCGAGAAAACGAGCTAAGGAGATCATAATGGAGCTAGGTAAGTGATTTAGCTTCTCTTTTTTTTTTGTTTTCTTCAATTAAAAATCAGAAAAATCAAGAAAAATAAGGGGAAATGCTGCCAAATTTTTTTCTATTTCCCTTACTAGTCTAATTCCTACTATTTCTAACTTGGTTTTGCTCCCTCTTTTTTTGCAAATGTTTGAAACTCGTTTATTTGCTGATTTTTTTACCAAACCCTTACTGATTTTTTTTTTTCCATGTTGAACTTGGAACAGCAATGTCATCTTCAAACCCAAGGGCAACGAGAAAAGACCCTGCATGGAAGTATGGGATACCAAGAAATAAAAAGGGTGAGGTGACATGTATCGAATCCAACAAATAGATGAAAGGAGGAATAAACAAATTAAAATACCACCTTGCAAGAATACCTAGGCAAAATGTGGATGTATGCCCTAACTTGACTCCTGAGATAATTAGAGAGATGAAGGCCCTTTTTGCTGAGTATGAGATGAAAAAAGATGAAAGACAAAAAACAAAGGATGCACTAGCAGCAATGAGTGGATCCACTTCTACACCATCTAGGCCCCATGGTACCCCAAGTCCAAGCATCCATCAGCCACATTCATCTTTTGGTGAGAGTCTTGAGGGTTCTTTCTCTACTCCTACTGCTAGTGCTAGCCAAGGTCCTTCATCAGGACCAAACTTCTTTATTCCACGCAATGTTCCAGGAGCACAACCTTCACTTGAAGGTGCCGGTTGGAATAAGGAAAAACATCATGAAGCTAGGATGGCAGCAGCAAACTTTTGGTACTACAATAATTTACCTTTCAATGTGGCGAGCAGCCCTTATTGGGAAGGTTTGGTGAATGCCCTTACAATTGTAGGTAAGGGGTTTAAGACCCCAATAGCTAAAGATTTGAGTGGGCCATTGCTAGAGGAAGCCGTAAAGAATACACGGCTTGTGATTGATGAGCAAAAGAAATTTTGGCGAAGAAAAGGCTGCAACATTTTATCTGATGGGTGGATAGATGGATGGAATAGGACTCTCCTAACATTTTAGTGGCCTCTAATGGTGGATTGGTGTCCCTAAAGTCAATAGATGCCTCCAGTGAAGTCAAAAATGTTGAGACTTTATGCAATTTATTAGATGGGGTGATCCAGGAGGTTGGTGTTGTTAATGTTGTCCAAATTATTACGGACAACGCAGCTACATATATAGCTGCAAGTAGACTACTTATGGAGAGGCATCCCACAATTGCATGGTCTCCTTATGCTACACATTGCTTGGACTTGTTGCTAGAGGACATTGGGAAGATTGGATGGGTCAAAAGTGTGGTTGAAGATGCCAAAAATGTTACAAAATTTATCTACAACCATACTTGGGTGTTTTCCTTGATGAGGAAATTCACAAATGGCAAGGACCTTGTGTGACCAGGAGTGACACAATTTGCTAGCCACTTCCTCACATTACAAAGCATTCTTGGTGCCATTGGTCATCTCAAGCAAATGTTTGTGTCCGATGCTTGGTCACAGTCCACATTTGCCACTAAACCTGAAGGGGAGAGGATTGTGAGCATACTTTTTGATGACACATTCATCAAAAATGGAGAGTTGTTCGGGGTAAGTAACAAACACAAAAATAAACTTTATACATGATAATCTATTTGCTGTTTTTTTTTTTTTGAGGGGTTAATTTTGTAATAATTTAACATTTGTTTTCATTTTTTTAGGTGACAAAACCTTTGGTGAGGGTTCTTTGTATGGTGGATGGAGAAGGCATGCCAATGGGTTTCATCTGAGGCCATGGATAGGGCCAAAGAGGCCATTTCACGTTACTATGGCAGCAACAAAAGAAAATATGAAATCATTTGGCGCATCATTGATCGGAGATGGACAAACCAACTCCTCTAGCCGATACATGCCTTTGCCTACTTCTTGAACCCAAAGTTCTATTTCTCTAACACATTCAAGGCTGCTGAGGAGGTCATGGCAGGTCTTGTCACATGCATCGATAAGATGGTGCCTGATCATGAGATGAGAGACAAGGTGCTTGAGTTGGAGGTGAGATTTGTTACATCTTATTTATGAATTTGCAATGTTCATTGTTGACTATCTATGAATTTTCTATATTTGATTTTATTTTATTTTTATCTACTCAAGGTCTACAAGGTTGCAAAGGGGAGACTCTTTTCCTCACAACAAGTAATTGAAAGGAGAGGAAAACAACAACTAGGTAAAAAAAATTGTTCAATAGTATACTACAAGATGAAATTAGAAACTTGATTCTTACATTTTTTACTTTATTCTTAATACTTATATTTTTTAAATGTGTTTTTGTAGATTTATAGTGGGAGAACTATGGTGCTAGCACGCCAAATCTTCAAAAGCTAGCCATCCGTGTCTTGTCGCAGCCATGTAGTGCTTCTGGGTGTGAACGTAATTGGAGTTTATTTGAGAACATTCACACAAATAAGATAAACAGGTTGACAAAGCAACGCCTAAATGATTTAGTTTTTGTTCAGTACAACCTTCGCCTTTGAACTCGAAAGGTGGAGGGTGTTTCACATGAGTCCATCGACTTGGATGATATTGATCCATATGGTGAATGGACTATTGATGAACAAAATGATGATGTTGATGTCTTCCTTATTGATGAGGATCTTGCTGAAATGGAGAGAGAAGCAGCAGGATTGGAAGCAATGGCGGAGGACGAAGACACTTTTGAAGATAAAGAAACCACTCCTCAATCTCCTCATTTGGATATTGTAGCACCTACTAGTTCTAGGCCTGCAAAATTGACTTCCATTAGGAGGGGAAAGAGGAAGATATAGATTATATTTGGTTGTTAATGTTTTTCTCATTTTGACATATGATTATATGTAAACATTTATAAACTTATGATGCTGTTATACATTTTGAAAGTTTGAAACTATGAGTATGAATGATGAAATTTCAATTATTGAGTGTTTGATGATCATATGACATGTAATCTTTGAATTACAACAAATTGATAATCAAATTAGGCTCTTATGTTCTCTAAATGCATTAATTTTCTTCTTTTTTTAAAAAAAACTATGGGTTTTTTTTTTTGGCGAAGTCCTAGCCGAGTTTTTTCCCAAGTCCCAAGTCCAAGTCCTATTTTGGGTTGCCGAGTCTGCGTCGAGTCCGAGTTTTCCAACTTTGATATATACCATTATATTCTTCTAATGGTTGGGAAAGAGGTTTATCTTGGAAGAGAAATTAGTAGAGAAATTAAGAAACCTAAATCTATAAATGAAAATCGGTTCATTGCAACAAGTAGACTCCCTCTCTAAGACTAATATAAATTCTTGCAGCTATGCAACATACTATAATGACTCACCAATCATGGTAGTGGGCTACATACTCACATATTCCAAATTAGCATGGTTTGTTTACCATTACCACTTTTCAAGGGGTGTGTTAGATACTTTCTACCAATTGGGTACTAGACTATAAGGCCTTGGGAATGATTAGATTGACGTGTCCTTCACACCCATTCATTGCCAAAATGTGTAGGTTAGCCATAGATGATGACAAACCTAGAAATCACCTAGTCTCTTTTCCAATTATAGATTTAAGCATGGTACTAGGGCTAACTTCTAAGGCAACACAATCCATATGGAGTAAGGACTCTACAAGGGCATAGTAGAGGATGTATACCCCTTAAGACTTAGAATTTTTCTCTCCTTTTGAGGTGATCACTGGTTGATAAATCCTATGATCTGCGTAAGATAAGCTTATTGATGATTTAGTGTGACGATAGTTAGGGTGTGTGTTCTTCCTACAAAGTATTTAGCAGAACCCCATTGATAGCGGGATGGTTTTCGCCAGTGTCAATGCGAGCCTTCGTGCCAACAACATATAGGCAATCAATGTTGCATGCTACCCTAGAGGCCTTGACGGTTTCCGCTAGAGGCATGCAAGCCTTAGTGCTAGTAGCATGCAAGCGATGGATGCTAATGCTATGCTAGAAGGTTGGATAGTTTCCACAAGTGGCATGTGGGCCTTAAGGCTAGTAGCATGCAAGCGATGGGCCATATTTTACACTTAGACGTCTGATGGAATGCTAGGAAAAGAGAGTTATAAAGACGAATAGGTAAGAGTTGGTCTAATCCCATAGTCAAATCCTTGGCATACCTTGTTTGGGAAGAGTAGCTCAAGTTAGCATTGGAAGGTACTATTGTGACCTTTTCACACATCGCCCCATTGCAAATGGGGACCCCTTGTTTTTGCTTTTGCCTTGGCGTCGCAACTGTTTATCACTTGTCTTTTTACAATGAGGTCATCATTTTGAGAGCTTCAAGTCAGTCTTTTGAGAGTCATCCGAGCCAAGTTGATAATCCATGCCTGAATCAGTGCCTAAAACGTCACAGAAGTGTTCAGAAGGTCCGTGAGACGAGGATCGCCTGTGCTTTGGGCCAATTCTGACACTTCCTATTTTTTAGGGAATCTGTTTTTTTGTTTTTTCGCTGTTTCATTTTTGGACCAATCTGGGATCCCTATTTTTTAAGGATTTTTCTTTTTCTATTTTTAGAAAGTCAACCCTGGTCAACGGGTCAACGTTTCCATCTTTAGAACCAAAAATCAACCAAAAAATCATTGAAAAATCAAAGTAAAAATCGAAAAATCAAGCAAAAATCAGGAAAAGCATGGAAAAATCGAGCAAAAATCTGAAAAATCAGTTAAAAATCACGAGAAAATCACCCAACCCAAAGGCATGAAATTTATGGTAAATTTTGCCTAAGTTTGGAGAAATTCGCCCTTGCCATGGAGATGAGAGAATGTCCAACCATTAACAAAGTCCGCCCTAGAAAGAAGGGAAGGTGAAAAGGAAAAGTTCGCCATCAAGAGGAGAATGTCAAGCCATTAAGGAAGTCGGCCCTTAATTTGAGGGACGTGGCATGAGAGCAAGGAAGTCCGCCCAACCCTTAGTGAGAAGATGGCATGAAGTTTTGGAAGTCGACCCTTAATTTGAGGGACATGGCAAGGACCTCTTGAAGTCTGCCCAGCCTTAGATAAAACATGTCAAGGCACCTCCAAAGTCTGCCCAAGCCTTGGCAAGACATTTGTGAAGTCCGCCTAGCACAAAGAAGGGGAAAATTGAAAATTTTGGCTAAGTATTAGATGCCTTGGAAGGAAAATTCGAAATTTGTCTAAGTATGGAAGCCTAAGAAGAGGGAGAAATTGCGAATTTGGGCTAAGTATGAGAAGAAAGGCAAATGGAAAGGAAGCTAGAAAGTCCGCCATCAAGTGGAGATAAATGAGGGACGTCCAAGCACATGTAAAGTCCGCCCTTGACTTGATAGAAGATGGCACAAAAGTCAGCAAGTCTTCCCCAACCAAGATAAAGAAATGGCAAGCCTAACCCAAAGTCCGCCATGCCATGTCTTGGCTAGGATAAAGTCCGCCCACCCATGAGATAGTGAAAATAAAAAAAGAGGTTGAGAAAGTTTGCCTAGCTTGCACGAGGGCCCAAAATTTGACTAAGTATGGATGCCTTTGAGGGAGAAAACTAAAAATTTGGCTAAGTATTAATGCCTTGAGAGAGAAAATTCTACAAAAATGGCTATGTATTGACACCATGGGAGTAAAAATTTATAAAAAAAAAAAATTGTTAAGTGTCAAAGGAGTAATGGAAAGCACATGTTGAAATCCGCCTAGACATCAATGAAATATGGCAAGAAAGAAGTGAACTCTGGCCTGGATATGGAAAAGACAACTCCAAAGTTCGCCCCAAGCTTGAGAATGGATGGCAAATACATAAGGAAGTCCGCCATGCCAAAAGCAACATGGAAAGATATTCATGGAGTCCGCCATGGAAGTGGAAAGAAATTTGTCAAGTCCGCCCAGCCTATCATGCCTTGGAGACAAAGTCACAAAGTCCACCTTGGAGATATGGAAAATAGCGCAAAGTTCTGGAAGTCCGACCTGACTTTGGAAAGGAAGAAGGCAGAACATTTTGGAAGTCCGCCAAGGAGTGGAAATACATGAAGAAATTCCGCCTTCAAGCTTGGAAAGAAAACTCCAAAGTCTAACCTTGGCAAGAAGACTTCAAAGATTGCCTAGACATCAAAGAGAACATGGAATAAAAGTTTCAAAGTCTACCATGAAGATAAAGAAATTCCAAGTGTTAACAAAATGGATGGACGTCACAAGCAAGAAAAAGTCCGACTTACCTCTAGCAAGGAATGTCCAAACACAGGCAAAGTCCGGCATGGCCTAAGAAAGAAAAATGTTTAAGTATTAATAAAGTCCACCCAAGGAGAAGAAATTCAGAAAATTGACTAAGGGAAGGAAAACAAGGGGAATAAAGAGGAAAAGTAAAGAGGAGGTGGATAAAATCCTTGTCCAAGGATGGAATTTGTCCTACATAGCCGGATTCAGAATTAAAGGCAAGTCCACAGGCAAAGTTCATTTGAGCATCTAGATGGCCAAAATCTTGGCTAAATGTTGAATAGTTCGCGTGAAGGTGTTACAAAATGAACTTGAATAGCCAAAATTTGGTTAAGTATGGGAAATACTTCATAAAGAAAATTCCAAGCACAGAGGCATTCTTCTCCAAATTCAAGGCACTTGAAAGAATATTCGGACATCTTGAAGGGATTTCATCTACAATCCCAGACCTGTTGAAGCAATCAAGGCATCTTCTTGAGGGATTTCATCTCCTGAAGAATTAAAAACAAGCTTCCAATTAGAATCAGATGGTGACAAGAAGGGTGCTCCAAACAAATTTTCTTACTTAGACAATTTCTCGACACAAATTGGATAATTCAGAGAGGAAATCCAAAGGAATAACACCAATCCAATTCAAGTAGGAAGAATTTCAAAGCAATAAGGAAAGAAAATAACTTCAAGTCCAAACACCTGCTCCAAGGCGAGACTTCCAATACAGGTGAGAAGAAGAAATCAAAATCTCAAAGGAGCTCCAAGATCTAAGCTAGGAAGGAACAAGCGCAAAGGACAGAGTCATTGGCAAGAAAAATATTCTAAGGCAAGCGCATGGAACAGGACCAAAGTAACCAAGGAAGACATCCAACACGTTGAGGTGGTGCCTCGTCATCTTCCAACCAATCAAATTGTTTTGAATCAACATGCAACAACTTTCTATTTTATTGTTGATTTATATTTAGCAAAAGGACAAGTGTCCTCGAATGTAATTCTCTCATTGGTCGAGAGGTAGTTGGTTGTGACAAACCCTAATTAGGGTTTTATATTTTAATCTCGGCCGTTGATCCGAAATCAATCTTGGCCATTGAATTGTAATTGGGGAGCCTATAAATTGAGCTCGCCCCTCATTTGTAAAGTGTGGAGACAGTGTATGAAATTGTTGCATTAAGACTATTTCCGATAATAAAAGCTCTTATGCATGATTTGCTTTGAATCACTTTTATTGTCAAGTAGTGAGCAAGGTTGCATAGCTTCTTCTACCATAGATTAGTGTTAGATAGAGTTAGATTACAATTAAGTAGAATTTGATTTGAATGTTTGTTAAGTGAATGCGAGATTGATCGTATAGATTAAATGGTGAAATATTGCGCATACTTTCTTCGGATGGATGATTTTCATTCGATGCGTAAAGTTAGCCTGAGCTTGTGATTGTGGATGCTTAACTTCAGTCTCATTCGAGGATTGAAAATTATAATCACACCCTTTGAAGATCGCACCCACTTTGCGTAGTTGTCCCAGGGAGGCGAAACAAAGTGTGGTTATTTGTTTCACTTGATCTTTATTGTCTCTCGAATTCCTAGGCGTAGATTAGATTCTCTAAACCCTTATCTTTTTGCCTTTTTTGAGACCCAAATTGAAAGTCCTAACCGAAGAAGCATTTAATGTCAAATCCAAAGAAATAGCCTAATGTAAGTCCCTTTCTGTATTACCAGCAAATCACAACACCCATTGAGCTTATCCACATGTCATGACCTGACAAAAGAAACCTTGGAATTGCCATATGATCTTCTCGCAATCTTAGCATACGCGGTGATTTTTCAAGAGAGGATAGAGTGTCTTTGGACATTTTATTTTGTGTGTTCGGTGGATGATAAAACGTAAACAGGTACCTCCTTGGGTGATTAATTAACAAGTAATTACCTAATGCACAATAGGTTGGAATGCTTGACATCTCTCTCTCTCTCCATGGACCACAAAATCGACTTGGATGGGGTGGATAGGGACTTATATCCATTTGGTTGGGATCACATTGCACCCTCTTTCAAACCATGGGCAAGATAAGGTTGAGGAAACAACTTGCTTCAATAAAACAAAAAGGTATGATTTCATTTAGTAATGACATTTAACCATAGTTGCCAAGAGATTGGTACCCATACCGGTACGACTTTTTTTTTTAAATAGGAGACAGGGGTACTTGGAGATGCCATCTTTTATTAATATAAATAAAAATTAATAAATTAATAATTTATAGAAAATATCATGACATTATACATTTTTTCCCATTATAATTTTTTAATGCTTTTAAATTTCACAAGAGACGCCAAAATTTTTGTCAGGAGACTCGGGATATGGCACATCAAGTTTCCATGCTGTTGGAGGCGATTTCAGGAATGTCTCCGGTACTGGAGACGTGTACCAGTCTCTGAGACGTGTCTCAAGGGGCAAGAGAGGCATCTCCCGACAACACTGCATTTAACCTTCATTGATCATATTGAGAAAGGTATGATTTCATTTAGTAACGGCATTTAACCTTTATTGATCATATTGTCATATTCAGATCTGTATTGTATAGATGACCCTTAGTTATACATGAATTCATGAAATCTTATATTGTTTGTTAGATGTTTGAAGCTACATTGCATTGTTGTTCCTTAGTTGTTTAGTATTTACTCATATTGTTACTATTATTTGAATGTCACTTGTTTCAACAAAAAAGAAAAATTGTAGTAATCCAGATCTTTTGGGGGCTGTTATTATACTAACTCTTGCTTTATTGAGATGCCCTCCAAGTAAGGCAAACGGGACTTTTGTGATAGTCCAACAATCTCACAATTACACACAGCAACCAAACTCACTTACAAGTACTTTCCCTTCTAGTGGACTGCAAAAAGTCTAATTTCAGACTATAATGCAATACTTACTGTGATATCAAGCATAGTAACAGAAATCTGCAAAAAAACCCGATTAATCACAATTTTAAAAAAATCTGCAGGTTGGACGATTTTTTCCCCGATTTTTTGAAAAAATCTTTGACCTTTTGGTCAACAATTTTCTCCCATTTAAAATTGCAAAATCACCAAAAAACATGTTTAAAACCTACAAAAAAACGTGAATAAAATCGTGCTGATTTTCATGCAGAAAAAAAATGAGGAGACTATAGCTTGTTGCTTACAATTATGCTTTGTTAGATTTTTTCCAAGCATCCATAGCCTGTTCGAAAGCACCTGTTTTAGGCTTTTAGCCATAGCAGCAAGGCAGTGAACTGTTTGATAAAATGCTTTGGTAGACATGAATGAAAAATGTCGTAGCATAGACAAGGCAGTGAATTGTTTGAAAAAATGCCTCAAAAAAATGTGGTCTCATGGTGATGGAATGCCATGACAATCCATAGCCATAGGCATTCGTCATGGCATTCCATCACCATGAGACCACATTTCTTCGAGGCATTCAAACAATTCACTGCCTTGTCTATGCTATTGCTTACTATTATGCTTTGATAAATTTTTTCCAAGCATCCATAGCTTGTTCAAAAGCACTTGTTTTAGGCTTTTAGCCATAGCAGCAACGCAGTGAACTGTTTGATAAAATGCTTTGGTAGACATGTATGAAAAATGTGGTAGCATAGACAAGGTAGTGAATTGTTTGAAAAAATGCCTAAAAGAAATGCAGTCTCATGGTGATGATTGTCACGGCATTCCATCACCATGAGACCACATTTTTTTGAGGCATTTTATCAAACAGTTCACTGCCTTGTCTATGCTATTGCTTACTATTATGCTTTGACAGATTTTTTCCAAGCATCCATAGCTTGTTCGAAAGCTCCTGTTTTAGGCTTTTAGCCATAGCAGTAAGGCAGTGAACTGTTTGATAAAATGCTCTGGTAGATATGTATGAAAAATGTTGTACCATAGAAAAGGCAATGAACTGTTTGAAAAGATGCCTCAAAGAAATGTGTTCTCATGGTGATGGAATGCAATGTCAATCCATCGCCATAGGCATTCATCATGGCATTCCATCACCATGAGAACACATTTCTTTGAGGCATCTTTTCAAACAGTTTACTGCCTTGTCTATGGCTTGTCATGGCATTCCATCACCATGAGACCACATTTCTTCAAGGCATTTTTTCAAACAGTTCACTGCCTTGTCTATGCTATTGCTTACTATTATGCTTCGATAGATTTTTTCCAAACATCCATAGCTTGTTCGAAACTGTTTTAGGCTTTAACCATAGCAGCAAAGCAGTGAACTGTTTGATAAAATGCTTTGGTAGACATGAGTATGAAAAATGTCATAGCATAGACAAGGCAGTGAACTGTTTGAAAAAATGACTCAAAGAAATGTGGTCTCATGGAATGCCATGACAAGCTAATGCAATTGGCAGCTGCTCCTAGTTATTAGTTATGCAATGTGAAGTAATTGCATAATTGCTTAGGTTGACTTTGTAAAAAACTATATTGTAATTGAAATTTTGTCATCTATCAACATCTAGTTATTAGTTATGCAATGTGAAGTGATGCTTTGAGTTTGAAAGATGTGCAATGCAATGATTGTAATCAGCAATATGAATATAACCTACAAAAATCTATTTTCTACATTTCATTAGTTAAACTCTTTATTTTATTTGCTCTCTATATCTCTATGGCTATGGAAATGCTTTTCAATTTAAAAAAAAAAGTTTTTATCTCTTGTTCTACAATTTTTTATGTTTTTTTTTTTAAATCCGATTTTTTCCCGATTTTTTCACGATTTTTTCCCAATTTTTTCAAAAAATCTTATACTTTTGGTTTGCCGATTTATTCCCCAAAAGATTTTTGTTGCTATGATATCAAGCATTCTATAGAATATCACACTATCAAAAATGTCGAACAAGGTAAACTTATACTCTCCTAAATCTTTTGTTAAGAAGATTTATTTGATAGTTTGAATTTATTATCCTATAATATATCAAAAATGTTAAATGGCCATTGTTTAGGGTTCCAAGCATAGGTTTTGTAGTGAAAAAGCCGAAAGAAATGCTCCAAGTATTCACTAGTCACTGGAATCACCATGAAAACGTTGTAGAAATGCCTAGTCCAACCTAGAATCACCAAGGCATGCTTTGTGCTGTTTCCACATGATTGTGTTCAACTCAACAATAATGTTTCAGCTATTTGAGTTGTCTAAAAACGTGCTTCAGCTAAACCATGTGGCCTAAAAACTGGATAACCTAGGCTGATTGTTCCCATGAGTAACCCAAAAGTGTGTTGAAGCATGCACTGAATGTCCATGTGAACCACTTGCCATCCACAGTACTCTTAAATGAAGACATGTGTTGACACTTGAAAAACTGCTCCTATTGCAAAAAGAATTGTGTTGAAAATAAAGGCGTATGATGATCTCACTCCATGCATAGTCATCAAAAACCAAAATATGCTGCAATGACAAATCCTCAGTGGACAACGTGAGAAATCTCCAAATAACATGCTCGAAGAACTCAAAATTTAAATCCTGATTTTCCCTTTGTAAGATGACAGTGGAGAGCTGCTACAAAGGCCTAGAAGGAGAACAACATATATGAACCTATGTATAGAGATGCATAACTCAATGACACCCTCTCAGGTTTCATCACAAGTCTCCATTAAGCTGCCCTTTCCAATTTTCAACTGAACGTGAAGAGTTTGCAAGCAACCCTTTTGGGTTTTCAACTTACAACTCAAGTGCAAAAGTATAATCAACAAGAGGCAATATCCATAGCCTTAAACAATTTGTATGCAGCTGCATATCTAGTAGTCTCAGCATGCTCATTATCAGCATGAGTGCATAATTATTCTTTATGGTAATTGAGTGTAACTTCACAATTCTCTTAGTAGATTGTCATTCAATAGTGCAAGTATCAATAGTATTTGCAATGCTAAGCTCATCATCAACTGGATTGAGAGCTATATCTACATCATGAGTAGACATGCTCAACAAGCTTTCTTACCAATGCTAGAAAGTACATGTAATGCTGAGTTTGTTATCAACTAGATCGAAAACAACATCTGCATCTGGAGTAGACAAGCCATCATCTAAAATGATAAATTGGACTCTCCTTTAGGATTTTGGTGATAGGCAGGCCTTAGCTTGCCCTCAAAAATGATCTATCCATCAAAAATGCATGTCTCATTGATCTGGTAGGTAAATCTCTAACATAAAAAAGCTTTGCAGAATGTGTGTGTTGACCACATGATAGACAAGGACATAGATCAAAACAATCACAGGAGATATGTCCTCAATGTCCAGGATAACAATATGGTTGACCAGAAGGTGATAAAACTTGGCGTTTGTTCAAAATACCTCCAGACACAAATATGATGGATTTGAAATATTTTGGTATATAAAAATTCACAACATCTATATACCTAGACAATACGATATTTGTTGGGTTTTATTGTCTCCCAAACTCGCACTGTGGGTGGAGATTAAACAATAAGACTAACAGGTATTGATCCATGATGGAATTTGACAACCCATTTTTTGACTTCGAAGCAACAACATTGTTCTGACATAAGAGGGAGCTTAACACTTTTCTTCAAGGACTTTTTGTCTTTTCCTACCTTTTAAGTTGTACTGCTTGAATAAGGAAAACATCAATATATTTCTTCTCTGCAACACTATTTTGTGACACGGTAGGGGGCTTAATACTTTTTTTCAAGGAATTTTTGTATTTTTCTGCCTTTGAGTTGTACTGCTTGAAGAAGGAGCAAATCTTTCTTCTCTACAAAACTGTTCTATCACATAGGAGAGGACTTCACACTTCTCTTTGAAGACTTCTTGTCTTCACCAGCCTTTTGAGTTGAACTGCGTGAAGAACATTATTGTTGACAACATGTTTCTTCTCTACTGAAGCATTGGGTGTCTGATCTTTTAATTGATGTTGCAACCTATTGATTTCTTGCAACAAAACCATGTATAGATTGCAAAACTGAATAAACAGAGACTCATAGTGATGTCATTGTTCGGATATTATTGTTGCTTCTTGTCAGTTACTAACATCAATTTCAAGGATAACATGCCATTGGTATATAATATGGACATGATTACAAAGATTACACATGTAGATTGAAGCTTAGATGCCTATTTATTAGATTTTTGTGAGTGCTTAGGGTTTGGTCCCTCCATCCAGAGACTCTGTGGAACATAGTCTAAAATGTATAATAATATTATTAAAATGAAATGATTGTTCAGTTCATCTTCTAGATAACTGTTCAGATTTTAGTATATCTAGGAAATATAAAATGTAAAATATTGTCCTAATACACCAAGGATTATGTACAATAGTACATTGGTGCACATTTATTTTAATCTATTGCAGTTTGAACAACATGCAGTTATGAGTAATTAAATTAGGTATATTTGTAATAGATAGAATTGTTCTTGAAGTTTACAAAGAATTGCTTCTGACAGTGTATTATATTGTTTTGAACTATTATTTTATATATGTTAAGAGTTCAGTTTTTTATGCACATTTATTTTAATGCATTACAGTTTGAACAACATACAGTTATGAGTAACTAAATTAAGTATATTTGTAACAGGAAGAATTGCTTGTGACAGTTTATTACATACCCTTCTATACAAACTCACAAGGTCGCTCTCATCAAATGGAGGATATCCTGCCATTAACACATACAGTATCACTCCACAAGACCACACATCTGATGCTGCGCCATCATAACCTTTGTGCCCAAGAACCTAATAAATGCAGAGAAAAAACTGTTCTGTGAGTAATGATACAAATAAAACAAATTAAGCTCACAAACATTCTAAAACCAAGAAATAAAACATCAAAGGCCATTTTTATTAAGCTCACAAACATTCTAAAAACAAGAAATAAAACATCAAAGGCCATTTTTATTAAGCTCACAAACATTCTCAACCCAAGAAATAAAATATCAAAGGCCATATGCATGCACATTCACTTGGTTGATATACATAATTATTTTTCAGTATCCATCACTACATTACCAGTAAGCTTACAAATTTATAATTTAGATGAGTGAATGAGCTCACAGTACATCTATAAAACACAAGGTTGCAAGTCCTAACTTATTTCTTCAAGCACCAAAGAGATTCCAATATTGCATTGACAGATTTTCATACGGAAGTTTTTAACTCCTAGCCATGTAATCTGTGATGCATACTGCTACATAACACATGTCATGTTAAATATCCATAATTACAGACTCTAGTAAACCTACTGCAGAGAAACCAAAATTTTAAATAGCTTAACACATAACAAAAATTTACAAAATATAATGCTACATACGAAATAGCAAATACCATGTATGATTTCCATTATTCTAGGTAACCTACTACATAGAATCAACAGCTGTCGTATTTTAAAGATCTTCAGTTTGAGTACAACCATACAGCAAAATATGTTTTGGTCTTAAAATGTAATTACTTGCCGATCGATCTGTGGTATTTTCCCTGAAAAGGCTATATGTATAAAACTATTGGATTAAATCCAACTGGAATAATTTTATATTGGCCATTTGCTAATCAGGATAGCTCTGTAAATAATTCATGATTTGCTATGTATTACAAGTTTTATTTTTATTTGACATAATATACAACTTCTTTCAACATCTCCAAACATTTCCAAGTCTGTTGTTAATTTAAGACTCTTTCCACCAGTGTTACATGGAAAAATGTTTTTGGGACCCAGAAACGAATTTCTTGTTCCAGACACATTTCTGGGAGAGACACTGTCCGGGAAATTGCCCATGAACTGCCAGGATGTTTCCTGAAGTTTTCACAAACTGTCAGGATGTTTTTTCACAGTTTATGGAAACTACAAGAAACCTCAAGCAGTTTATCATGCTGTTTTAATTTCATTAAGCTGAAATTTCTTGTTACAGACACATTTCTGGGAGAGAGACTGTGTCCGAGAAATTGCCCATGAACTGCCAGGATGTTTCCTTAAGTTTTCACAGACTGTCAGGATGTTTCTTGGCAGTTTATGGAAACTACAAGAAACCTCAAGCAGTTTACCATGCTGCTTTAATGTCATTAAGCTGAAATTTAAAATAAGAAATGCCTTTCTGTATACAGATTCCTGTAATTTCTGGATGCCTAGTGTTTTCAAAAACCATTTCCAAAGTTTCTTCTTGTTTGTGGTTCAAAACTTTAGCTTACCCCTGTTGTTTCCCAATTTCTATATGCAAGAATTTGAGAAATGTAGATTCCAACCATTATTACTTATAAATATGTTTCATTTTACAAACTTCAACCAAGAAATCATCTAGAATAGTCAGTTGGAAGCACATAAACAAATCAAAGGGCAAGACCATAGTTTGTGGACTCGCTGCGGACTCCGCGGACTCGGGAGTCCGTTGGCCAGCCGAGTCGACTCGCCACAGACTAGGGAGTCGAGTCCAGGAGAGTCCTGGGTCGGGACTCGGGAGTCCCGACCCAGGACTCTCCTACGTGGCTGGGAGTCAAAAAGGGTTAAAAACCCATGTTTTTTTAACTTTTTCGTTCATTTTAACACTCAGGTTTGTGAAATACAGGTCTGCAAATTGAATTGGGGTTGAAAGAAGCCAGGATTATATGTAAACATTTATAATCTTATGATGCTGTTATACATTGAAACTATGAGTATTTGATGACTATGAATGATTAAATTTCAATTATTGAGTGTTTGATGATCATATGACATTTGTAATCTTTGAATTATGAGTGTTTGATAATCAAATTAGGCTCTTATGTTCTCTAAATGCATTAATTTGTAATTTTGTTCTTGTTTTTTTGTAAAACTACCATTTTTTTTTTGCCGAGTCCTAGCGGTTTTTTTTCCCGAGTCCGAGTCACATTTTTGGGTCGCCGAGTCCAAGTTTGCAAACTATGGGCGAGATAACTAGTTTTATGAGAGAAAATAACTTATGAGCCACCAACGCCAATCAACCGAATTGCAATTAAGTACATGAAAGAAAATAAACAAGCCAGAGCAACAGGTTTGATAGCCTAGCATGTGAAATCCTATTAGCAAAAATTTTTGATTGTTCATTCAATGCCACTAACTAGTATTTTTCTAGGTGGCTAAAGGGAATTTCCTTAAGCTGAGATCAGAAAAGAGAAATCTCTATATTGTTGTGAATATTGCATCAATGACAGTATTCTTATTAAATGGTACCTCAACACAAAATCCATTTGGTAAAATGAATATTGCATCAATGACAGTGTTCTATGTTCTCAAGACATGATCTCGTAACCTTTAGAAACTAATTTTTTTTTAATTGATAATCGATTATTAAAAAAATCAGATTACAATATGAGTTCAAACAGCCCAACTAAGGTCAGCCAGAACAAAAAGATAAACAGACCATTAGAAACGATCTACAGAATAAAACTGAGTGTACAAGATATCAGAAAATGCCCTGTCTTCCGACTAAACAGCAAAAATCAACTGTTCATATTGCAACTTTCACTATAACTGTCAATTTGAAAGGTCCCCACAAGTGGCGAGATATCAGAAATATTGTCATTCTCCCTGACCACCTCCAGGTCAGCACCATCCAGACATATATCTTTCTTTTTGAGGCCCATATCTTCTAGGAGATCTTCAAATTTGTAACTTTTGTTATATTTTTCTTGAAACTAGATGTATTGTTTAAAAGATTTGTCATCTGGTTGTCTGGCATCATGTGGCAAGTATTTGGCAAATTTTAACTCTGATCTTTTGATATTTGCTTGACCGTCCTCCATAATTCCAAGAACTTATCTTTAGAAATTTCAATCGTCATAGACTCATAGTAACCTGCATCACAACATGGTAAAGCATGAATCTTCTAGAAGACTACATAAGCTGTCTCCTCTTGCCCTGAAATATATCCTCATTTCTCAATTTTCGCAGGAGCCAAAGAATCTCAGTGGTTATAACAAACCAAAAGGAGTTATACTTACTAATTAGCTCTTCAACATAGCCAAACAGAATTTCATACCAAGAAAAACTATCCCTATTGTTCCAACCCTTAAAATTAGATTGAAAAAAGGACCAAACACTTACAGCAAACTCACAATAAAAAAAAAATATATTATCAACAATCTTAGGCATATTAGCGATATTATAATTCCTCTTACTAGGGTCTGACTTAAAACAATTCATACCCACAGCCAACCTCTTAAGTAACAGAAGCCATTTAAAACAAGCTTTTTTAGGTTCAAGAAGTCTAGATCAACAACCACTAAAGAATTTGCACCATTGACTGGGACTAAGCTCAAGATTCCAGCTCTTGTTCACATGATCAATAACCTCCTAGGAATAAGTTTAACATTTTGTAGATGCTTTTAGTGTCAATCTTCAAGAAGGCAGAACCATCCCTCCACAAGAGACTGTCACAATTTTCAGAATCAAAGCAAACATTGATTGGGAAGTTCGTATTGCAACAAGCTTTTTTAAGCACAAAATAAGTTGTTTTCTAAAAACGGGGCAGCCCAATTTCTTGCTAAGCTCTTGCCAACCTCTGAGGTATGCCCCATCGAGAATGTCCTTGAAATTACTGACTCCTTTACTGTTTTGACATTTAGTAGAGCACCCTTGCAACAAAGCAAGAGGTTTATTTCTCCACTGTAGATTCCATCATACAAACCTAAATCTATAGATCTTATTATTCTCATTATTGTAACACTACAACTTTTAATCCGACTTCTCACAAGTTCCCAGGCTTTTCAAATACTTCTAAATACATTAGAGCTAGATGGAGTGACAAAAAATCTATCACAGAGGATATCATGAAGAAATGTAGTCCTTTCCACCACCTAGCCTTATTTGCAGGGAAACCCGGGGACGCGCCCCCCCCCCCCCCCAAAATGCCTCGTCCCTGTCCCCGGGACATCCTAGGTACCGGGGGACGACATGGGGACGGTAGGGGACAGCTGACTGGGCTCGGGGATGGCAGGGGGACGATTGAGCCGTCCTTCGGCCGTCCCGGAAACGGCCGGCCGTCCCCCACGTTTTGCAAGTTTAAAACATAAAATAAAAAAATAACACCCCTGCCTACGTGGCATTTGTGGGCCCAAGTGATTTTGACTCCTTTATGAAGGAAAAAGGGCCTCTCTAACCTCATTTTATGCATTTTGTTTGTTTGAACAGCCAAGGGTTTGAGAGCAAAAGAAGTTGCAGCCATTGAAGGAGGAGCAGCAGTTTGAAGGAGGAGAGGACGTTGAAATAGTGTTGTTGGGAGTGCAAATCCACCAAAAAGGTATGCATTTCCTTTCCCTTTTTTTTTGTCATTTTTTTGCAAAATGTGAAGCATACATTGTCTGATTTTTTTATTTTTTATTGCATTTTCAGTTTAAACTTGCATTCTAAAAACAAAAAACATGAGCAGCAATGAGGGTGGAAGTGATAGTGAAGTTGAAATGCAAGCTAGAAGGGAAAGTGGTGGGGGTGGTAGTAGAACTAGAGAGCAAAGAAACTCTACCCAATGCCCTCCTTCATCAACCAATACCAAAACCATGAAAGACTATGCAAGACACCCATTAGACAAAAAAAAACCATTCCGTCAATATGTGACAGCTATGGGTGAAAAACAAAAAAAATCAGGGGGGAGTAGGGTTTGGTTTTGCCATGTTTGTGAAAAGGAGCTTAGGGGCAGCTACACTAGAGTTAGGTTTCATTTTTTGGGTGAGGTGGGCCATGGAGTTAGACTGTGTCCTGCATTGACAGATGAGCTACTTGTAGAGTGCCAAAGAATTCAAATGGAGTGTGATGGTGGGGTTCAAGGTGGGTCTCCTTCTTTCCCAAGTTCACAATCATCTATGCCTACTCCTAGTCCTTCCATGGTTGGTAGTAGTGTTGTCTTAAGAGGAAAGAGGAAGGTGATTGGTAGTGATAAGGCAGCCTCAGTTGAGTCCATGTTTCAAAACCAAGCACAAGAAACCATTGAATCCTCCATTGCCAAATTCTTTTTTGCCCATGCCATTCCATTTCATGTGGCATGTTTCTCTTATTTCAAACAAATGGTGAAAGACATAGCCATTGTTGGTCCTTCATTCGTACCCCCTGGAGATCAGAAGCTACGCACCACCCTCCTAGAAAAAGAGTACTCCAAAGTTAATGTGTTAATGGAGGAGATGAGGCAAACGTGGATGAGGACGGGGTGCTCTATAGTGATGGATGGGTGGACTGATTGTAGATGTCGGCCACTCATCAATGTCATAGTCACATGCCCTGCTGGTTTTTATTTTCTTAGAGCCGTAGATTGTTCGGGGAAACGTAAGGATGCAGACTTCCAATTTTCCATTTTGAGAGATGCCATAGAGGAGGTTGGGGCTGCAAATGTGGTGCAGGTGATCACCGATTCAACACGTGTGTGCAAATCGGCTGGGTTGATGGTGGAGGGTACTTACAGGCACATATTTTGGACCCCATGTTGTGTTCGTGCATTGAACAATGCATTGAAAGACATAGGGAAGTTGGATTGGGTGAAGAAAATGGTGGCAAAAGCTAGAGATATTCAGATGTTCATTTGCAATCACCACACCTCACTTGCTCTCTTCAGAACATTTTCAAAGAAGGAGTTTCTCAAACCTGTTGAGACAAGGTATGCCATTTACTTCATTTTGTTTCACTTTCAAATTTCAATTTGTATTCATAATCTGATTTTGTTTTAAATTTTTATTTTTTAATGAATCATTGAATTAATGAATGTAGATATGCCACATACTTCATCATGTTGGAGAGGATGGTTGAGGTGCATGAGCCTCTACAACTGATGATGGTCAATGCAGAGTGGACTAGATGGCCTAATGCAAGTTCTACTCAAGGAAAGACTATCAAACAAAAGATCCTCGATGACGATTGGTGGGCCAATGTGAGGTAAGAAATATTAGATGGCTGATTTTCATATTAAATTTCTGATTTTCATATTTTAATTTTATTGTCCAATGTTCCAACTTTTGAAGTTTCTAACATGTCAATTAACTTGTCAACTAATTATTTTGAACTTTTTGTTTGCATTTTGCAGATATATTTGCTCCTTCATCTTGCCTATTGTAGATGTCATCAGATGTGCTAATACAAACTCTCCTAGTCTTGGAGAGATATATGAGACATTTGAGAGTATGCTTGGGAAGATCAATCAAGTTATTTTGGCAAAGGACCCCACTTTGGATTTATACGAGCAACACATTAGGCCCATTGTGACGCGGAGGTGGAATACAATGAACACCCCGCTTCATATGGCTGCCTTTGCTCTAAATCCAAAATGGTATGCACCAAGGGATGGTAGGGTGCCTCCATATGATGATGTTGAGGTTTTAGATGGGTTCACACGAGCCATTGAAAAGATTTATCCAACAGTGCAGGCTTCACTACTTCGGTCACAATTTCTAGACTTTGCAAATCTTAATGGCTAAACTTGAGTAAACCACAAGCGAGGTTGGATAGAGCTATATTAGCTCAATCAAACCCTATTGGATGGTGGACCTATCATGGGAGGGATACACCACAATTGAAGACACTTGCCACTCGCCTTATTGCACAGGTTGCTAATTCCTCTGTTGCAGAGAGGAATTGGTCCACGTATAGCTTTATCCACTCCCTCAAGAGGAATAGACTTACCTCTAGACGAGCGGAGAAGCTAGTGACCATTCATAGTGCTCTTCGGCTTCAGGATCGGCAGACTCCAGAGTATCGACAGACTCCATCTCTACAGTGGGATATTGATCTCGAGGACGCGGCCCAGGTAGATGAGGAGGAGACAGCTAAGGATTTGGTTGGGGTTCCATTGGCTGAGGAGGAGCATCACAGTGGCAGTGACTCAGAGGATGACTCTGATTTTGATGCACTTATGAGAGATGATTACGGGCAGCAGTGCTCTTTGTTTATTTTGTATTCATTATTGACATACGATATTGTATTTTGATTTTCATAGCAAACTTTTAAACTATATGGCAGCAATGTAGCCTTTGGGCATTTTGATATAAGTTTATAAATTATAACTTGGAGGTTGTTTCATGATTCGTGTATGTTAATTTTGAATGCGTATTGAGTATTGGCATAATATTGAACACAAATGTTATATGTTAATGTTCTCTAATGTATATTATGCATGCCTTATTCATGTTATGTATTAAATATTTAAATTTTCCCTATATTTTTATATAGCCGTCCCCTGCCGTCCCTAATTTTGGCCTCAAAAATCGGAAACTTGGGGACTCATCCCACCGTCCCCTGCCGTCCCCATCCTGGAAACTTGGGGTAACCTTGCTTATTTGGAACAACATTTTGAATGTTATTTTTAATAAGAATTTTCCAGGGCTCACCCCCAGTAAATGCTTTGACTATCCACTTTGTTGTAGGAGCAACACGTTGGGTTTTCAAATCCTTTAAACCAAGTCCACCTTGCCCTTTATCCAAATAGAACCATTTCCAATTGACAACATTTCTCTTATTACCTTTCCCATCCAACTGGAGGAAATTCCTAATTATCTTTTGAATATCATTTATCTAGTAACTACTGAAGAGCCAAAGATAAGCCTAGTAGATACTGTATGAGCATAAAATTTCTGACATACTTGAAACCTGAGTGCCCTTGACAAATATTGCTTATTCCATTTGGAGATTTTTGTGTCCATTTTCTCATAGATCTGATTCCACACCTTGAAGTGAAGGACTAATAGAGAAGGGTATACCAAGGTATCTGACCTTCTTACTAGGTTGTGCTCATAAAACCACTCCAGAGGATTATCTTGCCAACCAAGCAAAGTAGATTTACACTAAGATATGTTAGCGCACCAGACACCATACAAAACCATTTAAGTTGGTTCATCATATTATCAAAATTATTTTCTTTCGACCCCATAAAAAAAGCAAAATCATCAACAAACTGAATGTTCAATAAATTATTAAATTGTCATTATCTGGAAGAATAAGCCCTTTGACCATATCCCCAACATTACTAGCTCTCAAAAAGTAATATAGGGCATCAAAAGCAATCACAAATAGTGCAAAGGCAAGAGGACAACCTTGCCTAAGTGATCTCTATAGGGAGAAGGGTTATGTGAGAGATCCATTAATATCAATTTGCAAAGAAGCATCCTTAAATAAGACCTTTATCATACTACAAAAGTTAGGGAGGAATCCAAAGGCTTCCAAGCTGTGATGCAGGGTTTGTACCCATAGGCCTCGAACCCGGTCCGGGTACGAACCTGGTACGGGTTCACCTGTGGGCACGTGCTGGGTGTGCACCCTGTGCGTACCCAACGCGAACCCAGGTATATGGTTCGCGGACCCGGCGTACCTGGGAGAACCCACAGCCTAGCACTTAAAAAGTGGGCCCAAACTTAAATAAAATACAATTTTTTTATTATTATTTTCTCTCCTAACCCTAAAACGGCCCAATATGAGGCCTTTCAACACTAAAACATTTTATTTTTACCTCTCATTTTGCTCTCACCATATTTTTTCTCCATCTTGGCATTTTGAAGGGAGGTGATTGTATTCGAAGGAGATTGATTGTGGAGTGTCAAATAGCTTCTACAAAGGAGATTTAAGTGTTTAAGGTATGCATTTAAACCCTATTCTTTAATCTTTTGATGAATTTTTTCAAGTTTCTTAGTTTTTGATGGATTTTTTCAAGTTTGTGAAGAAGTTTTTCAAGTATGTTTTTTTTTTTCATTTTTTTTATAAATTGCAACAATGGCCAGTAGTCAAAGTTCAGTGGGTGGGGAGGGAAGTCAAAAGTTCAAAATTGATAAAGGATCTCCTTTATGGAGACATACCACAAGAATTTCACAAATTCCTGGAGGTGGGGGGTTTGTTTGGAAGTGTAATTTTTGCAATGCACAATATAATAGCTCCTATTACCAAGTGAAACTTCATTTTATGGGCCCTGGTGGTAAAGGAATTAATATGTGTGAGGGCCCAGATAAGAAGGGGTTGTCTGCTGTACAAATAGTAGCATTTATAAAAGAACAAGAAGATGCTAACAAATTGGTTGCAAGAGGAAAAAAAAGTGGTTATAGTTCTGGAAAGAAAAAAAAAGTACAACATTACCCACTCATACAGTTAGGCCCTCTAGACATCCCTTCTTGTCTATGCCCTCTACAGAAGAAGAAGATGAAGAACCACAAATCATCACCCACAAGAGAGGTCCATTGTAGAAGGCATTTAAAATGGAGGCAAGAGATATTGCTGAAGAAAAAATTGCACATTCCCTCTATGCCAATGGTCTTCCATTCAACTTGGTGAGATCACCATATTAGCGGGACATGCTGTTAGCAATAAATAGTGCACCTCCTGGTTTCACAAGTCCTGGGTATGAAAAGGTGTGTACCACCTTATTGCAAAAAGAGAGAAATCTATAGAGGGCCAACTAAAACTAGTTAGAGATTCTTGGGTTGAAACAGGTGTATCTATTGTTTCCAATGGATGGAAAGATTGCAAAAACCGTCCATTAATCAATGTTATTGCAATGTCCCCCAAGGGGGCAATGTTTTTGAGGGCGGTTGACTGTGAAGGGGAAGTGAAAGATGCAGAGTTCATTTCTAGGATTCTCATTGACTCCATAGAGATGGTGGGTAATGAAAATGTTGTCCAAGTAATTACGGACAATGCAAAAGTTTGCAAGGCTGCAGGTGCTTTGGTAGAGGCTAGATATGAGCACATCTTTTGGACACCGTGCACTGTACACTCCCTCAATTTGGTGATGCAAGCAATTGGCAACCAAATAGAGTGGGTGAAAGAAATATACTAGGAGGTTGAGGAGATCCAAATGTTTGTGACAAACCACCATATGTCACAAGCAATTTTCAGAACTTTTTTAAGATTGGAATTATTGAAGGTAAATTTAATTTATTTAGTTTCATTTATGCCATGTTTTACATAATTGAATAAAATATTTTTTTTCATTATTTGCAAATTTTAAATGTGTTATTAACTTACTATTGACATGTTCTTAGGTTGCTAAGACCCGGTTTGCATCTCACACAATTGTTCAGAGACGACTTGTGAAGGTGAAAGAGGCATTGAGTCAAATGGTTATTAGCAACCAATGGGGTATATGGAAGCAATCAAATACAGAAAGGGCCCAAAAGGTCAAGGCAATAATCTTGGCTAACGATTGGTGGGATCGTGTGAATTATTTATTGGAGTTCACCGAACCTATCATGTCTATGCTTCGGTTTGCTGATACAGATGAACCATGCTTGGGGGATGTCTATGATAGCATGGACATGATGTTGGAGAAAATAAAAATAGAAATACAAAAGAGAGAGAATGATCCTGAAGACACCTTTTACAAAAGGGTGGAAGCAATTGTTCTTCATCGTTGGAACAAGATGACAACTCCATTGCACCTCCTTGCATATGCCCTATCACTGAGGTACTATACCACTGAAGTACTTTCTATCCTAGGGAGAATACCGCCATATAGAGATTCTGAAGTTGCTAATGGGTATAAGAGGGCATTTAGTAGAATCTTCAGTGATCCAGAAGTGCAGACAAGTGTTATGAGAGAATTTGGATTGTTTATCTCAGGAAAAAATCATACCCCTTCTGTTGTTAGAGACCAATACAAAATGGATGCTATTACATGGTGGTACCTCCATGGTCAAGATTATATGTACCTCCAACCTCTTGCAATCAAGATCCTCTCACAAGTTGTTTTTTTTTTTTTTGCCACTTGTATTGTAGAATTTAACACTTAACATTCTTGAATTTATCTTGCATTTTTTATTTTTTATTTTGTTGGTTTTCTCTCCAAGTTGCAAGCTCTTCTGCTGCTGAACGGAATTGGAGTACATACTTCTTTATCCACTCAGTGAAGCGTAACCGGTTGGCTGCAAAAAGAGTTGAAGACTTGGTGTATATTCATTCCAATTTGCGTCTTCTGTCACGTAAGGATCCTCAATACAAGCAGGGGGCAGCGAGGCTTTGGGATGTAGCACCCAAGTCTACTGACTTGGATGCAACCATTCAGGATCTTGCTAGAGCCACTATGAATGATGTGGATGATATTGATGACATATCACATGGTGTTGGATCGGCTTTGGGTTCAAATGATGATGATCTTGAAGTTGAAACCGCTGAAAATCCAAGTCACGATGATTATTTTGAAAATCCTTTTGATGATTGATGAACACTTGAACAATGAACATTGAATCACGATTCACATTTCATGAACTACATTTTGTAATTCAGTAATTGTGATGATTTCCATTGGAATCGTGAACATAGACGTATATGATATTCATATCATTGATATGCTTTAGCCTTTATAATTTTATTTGAATATTTTTCAACTATTAATTGGCATTTAATATTTATCTTTGGCGTTTGGCATTGATCAATGATCAAGTATCATACTATGGAATGATTTAGTTTTAGAATTATGTATATTTCTCTTATTTTTTTGTATATATAATACATACATATATATATACACATGTACCCATACGTACCCAAAACCCTAAAAAAAATTTTCCCATACCCACGTACCAGGTTCTCGTACCCGAACCCGTCCCGGAACCCGAACCGGTAACTTAGCTTCCAAGGTCATATCAATGAATGACCATTCAACCCTATCATAAGCTTTCTCAAAATCGAACAACACCATACCAACATTTTGACTGATGTTCTTAGCCCAGTTCATTGCTTCCCAACTAGTTATCAAGTTTTCAAGAATAAATCTTCCTTCAATGAAGCCAATCTGAGTAGCATTGATAAATTTGGAAAAATGTCAATGAGTCTGAGAGCTAAAATCTTAGCAAGGATTTAATATGAAACATTAAGGAGTGTGATTGGCCTCCAATTCTTAATTTGGATCTTATCACGTTCTTTAGGAAGAAGTTTTATGATGCCTCTATTAATATATTTACCCAAGGAGCCTTTATCTATAGCTTCTTTATAGACTAACAATAGGTCATCAACAATCCAATCCATGTTCTTTTTGAAGAATTCAACAGGCAGCCCATCTATACCAGAAGACTTACCATTACTGAAGGTTTGAATAGCTTTAATAATTTCCTCCCTGCTAAGGACACTATTCAGACTATTGGCATCCTCCTTACTAATTTTAATAGGTATAATTTTCTTACAAACCTCTTGAGCTTTTCTACACTCAATGTCGCCATCCTCAAATTGGAAAAGCTTTTGATAAAACTTTTTGAATAATACTGTTGACATTATTGATTTGAGAATTGTCAATCCATATAGAGCCAATCTCTTCTTTTTTGTTTTTAGATTTGAGAAAGCTAAAGAAGAACTTAGAACCCTTATCCCCTCCTTTCATCCAATTTAATTTAGCCCTAATTTTCATCCCTTGAGCCTTATTAGTTTGCACACATCTCAATTGATGCTTTATATCAATCAATCTATTTTACAAGGTGTCATCATTTGGATCAGACTAAAGAAGACCCTCAGCTGAAGAAAGGTCTTCTTGGAGTTTACCTTCAAGTAATCTCTCATCCAAAGCAAACTTTTTCCCTAAGGTTCGAAACAAACCTTTCTAGCAGTTAAAATTAACATTCCATTTCTCAATATGAGATAAGTGATTGAGAAGAGATTTGTTGATCTCTCTTAAGGTGAAAATTCCATCATTGCAATCTTGAATATTCAGCAACTTAGTATTGAGTTTGAATAAATTCTCTCTCCTCCACGTAACAACTAAAGAATCATTCTGAAATAAGACTTTAGCTTCAATAGGATGAGGATCCGATAAGGAGCAAGGGTGAACTTTTATTCTATTGGCACTCTCTAATGGCTCAAACCTGGAGTAGCTTGAGTGGGCATAGAACCTGTCAAGCCTGCAATAAATCCTTTTGCCATCTTTTTGGCTATTACACCACACATACCAAATGTCATTGCTATTCTTCTTATCCTTCTCTAGGGTGTCAACAAGGTGTAAGCTTCTTTTCATTTTGTTCCAAAAAATTTGTTCATTGCCTTTCTAGGCCATCTTTGTACCTCCACGTTTGTCCTCTTTATGCTCAATTGTATTGAAGTCTCCCCCCACAATCCAAGAGGTTTTGGGGAGAATGCTTATCCATTTCAAAGTTTCAATTATGTCCTTATAATCATTGGCTGCATAGATTGAGCATAAACCAAATTCAAAATTATCTCTTTACAGAATAAACCAAGCACACCTGTTACACTATGAAAAACCAGAGGCCTTAATGAAACTGCTCCATTTATCATTAATAAGAATAGCAGTGCCCCCTTATCCTTTATCATGTTTACTGAGAACTTGATAAGCATCTTTCCAAATAAAATTTAAGTTAGTTTCAAGTTGAAACCCCACTGCCTTGACTTCTTGTAAAAGTATTAAGTTAATAGTGCTCATTCTATTGCAAAAAGTTCTGATAATATATTTTCTGTCAAGGGATTCAAGGCCCCTGACATTCAAACTCATCATTAGTAAGACAAGGAATAGAGGGCTTTTTTACTCTTATACAGTATGTTGAAACATTTAGGGATTCTCTCTTCTTTTCCTTTTCTTCAGTTCTTTTAACCACTATCTTGTAATATCTCCAATGGGATCTGCCGTAAGATTCTGGAATTAAATTTCTGATTTCTGCCCTAGATTTCTGCACTTTCGATTTTTGCTCAAAACCCTAATTTCTGATTTTTATTTTCTGCTCTTAAACAAATAATTACAGCGAACATAAACATGCCCAAACATCACAAATAATGATGGTAAATGATACCACAAGTTGATAATCATTACAAGCATGAAATCTACAATGAAATACGCAATGTAGTGCAACCAAATTGAAACAACAAATCTGATTTTCTGGATTAAACCCTGCTGCTACAAACTGAAAGTTTTGATCTGATATTTACAATGAATTCTGGGGCACAACATGCCAAACAATGCCCAGAATTTCTGCACTATAAATCAGACTTGTAGAGTATGATCTATACATACCAAATACATGCAAATTAGAAGGCAATTGATAAACCCTAGCTAGGCGAATTCTTTAAGAGGTGCACCTAGGGTTCACTGTTCTAAACCACCTCCAAAACAAGTGAAAAGGCCCTCAAGGATGGGCGCTCCAAATCTGCCCAGGTGTGGCGCTCAAAGTAGGGTGAAACCCTAATGCAACAATCTCCACCATTGCCACCAAGATGCTGCTCCAAAATAGATCTTCAAATCTGAATATGCAATGTAGTTCTTCTCCTCCAAATGACACGAATGAAGTCAAATTAGGTCTCCGTGATGAGACCTCCACAAGGATGAGCTAGGGTTTTGTCCAACTCAACACATTCCTAAGGGTTTTCGTCCTTGGAATGAAGGCTACCAATATTGCAGCCGAATGAGATAAAACTCAAGAGAAAATCATATGTGAATGATGATCATATGACTTCAAAACACCTTTTATTTATAGCCCTCCAAAATAAACTCCTCAAGGCCGACCTTGTCTTGGCAAATCCCTTTTCTTTTATTTTATTCTTTTCTCCCATAGGGCCAACCTCCCTCTAGGTGCCAAGAATATAAAATTATTTTATTTTATTTTTATTATTCTTTCTCAACTTGGGTGACCACCTTTTAGGGCTTCATAATTCATTTTTTGGACCTCTCCTAGGTCGTCTTCCTCCAAGGAAAATTATTTGGATTTATCTTATTTTTTCCTTAGCATTACAAAAAAATACCCAAAGTCGTTTTCCATCCTATATTTTCTCCTTCCTAGGTCCCACACCTCCTTAGCCATTTTATTAAATTATTTCGCCTTCACCAAATGGCTCATAAAAAATTCAATTTGCCCAATAAAATTGATTGAAAATAAATGTTTAATCAATTAGGTCATTCCCTTAGCCCTCCGGCTTAGCCTACGGGAATAGGATAGGCTACCCAACTCCATTAGGTGATCACTCCAAAAATGGAGACATGACATATCTTCTCTTTCTTTTTTTCTTCTCCTCTTTCTTATCTTCCTATTTATTAACATGCGCTTCTTTTTCAACTCCATTGATAAAAAGGGGGATTTAAAATCACATTCTCACTATCCTCTTTTGGATAGTCCATCTTGGATAGGTCATTTGATCCTCCCTTTGGATGTACTGTGAAGGAAGCAATTGGTTTTGAACTGGAACTTTCAAAGTTCTTCAGTTCCCTGGCAGTTCATATTCTTTCTTTTAGTTTATAATACAAAAGTTCTTGAGCATTTTTTTTGTGTTGAATCTCTTTCTCAACAATTATTTTTTTTGTTTCTTTATTCAAGTTATTGAATTTGTGAGCAACCTAGTCTTCAATGGCAAGGCTGTACCTAATTTTGGGATCTTTCTTATTTACAAACTCTTTATTTTAATTTTTCTCATTAAGATTATTTTCATTATTTAATATTAACCAGGTCCTTGGGTTTTTCCATGAATTCAGGTTTGAAATTCTTATTGCTGTTTCTAATTTTGGGATGGTCTCTTTTTTATGTTCCTCATTTTTCCACAAGAAACAGGCATTCAATCCTCCCATTAATTCAATATCACAAGTCATTGTTTATTTACCCATATTAATTTCCAATTTGTCAGGGAAATTAACTCCAAGAGCAAGAGAAACTCTTTTTTTATGTCCTTCATTTTTACACAAGTGTTAGTCGTATATCTTTACTTTGTTGTCGGCCGTAGTCGGCCTTGGTCGTAGTTGGCCAATTGTTAATAAAACTATAGATTAGTAAAGAATAATAATGTCATGTACTTTCGGGAAAGCATGTTCCGATTATGTTAATGTTAATGTTGTTATGAAGCGTCGCGTCGGTTGGTTATCTAACCACCGCCGAACGTTATATGTAGTCGGTTGGGATAGTCGGGAAATTATTATGAATGAGTTATGTGCCGATGGTTATATTGTCAATCACTGCTGATACTCTTTTGTACATGATATCTTTTAGTTTACTGTTTTATCCTATGTTCTGCACATTACTAGTTTGCCAGTAGTACGTAAGAGTAGAATCCCATTTCGTAGGCAAACATTTGGCGCCGTTGCCTGAACGGACTAGGGCATCATATACCATGGCAGCGTAATGGGTCAGCCAGCAGAAGACCCTGTAAATGCTAATGAGGAACGAGAAGACTCATTGACAGAGGATTTGGTAAATCTGTGGAAAATATCGCTACGTGACCACGTGCGTAGGGAATCCCTCATTCGGGAGATCCCTAAGGAAGTCATCTGGGATCGGCTGGAAGTGAACGACGAGGTGAACCACCTCCTGAATCGCATGCCCAGGTTACTGGCCCGCCATTTCATTATCCTGCAAGACTTACGAGAAGAAGAGGATCGCGAGCGCCGAAGGCAGCAAATCATACAACGTTGTGAAGACAGAACCAAACGAGAGGAGGAAGAACGAGATACTAGCTGGCGCCGCACTTCCAGCAATCGGCAATGATCGCTTGAACAACTAATAAATGCCCGTACGGCCGAACAAAGACAAGAATAGAGTACCTGACGGGCACGGGACTTCGGAAGAGCAAGTTCGGCGATCACTCAGACTACAAGAGCAAGAAAATCGGCGAAGACGACTAAGGCAAGTCGGTAAGGAACTAGATGAGGACTTAATTGAAATCAATCAGAGCATAAAAAGAACATATGAAAATTTAACAAGAATAGACACATCCATTGAACGAGCGCACCACAGTTTGATAGAAGGAAGGGACGAAGACCCCTTCAGCACCCCACACGCAGGAAAATATAACCTCTATGAAAATGAAGATGAATTGAATAGTAGCATCAGACGCTTTCAAGAGTTGTACCTCTCGGACGACAACGACGAGTTAAGGAGAGGAAGGCCAGAGCTTAAGACCCCAGGGCAGAGAGAGCATCGGAGAGATCCTAAGGAGACCCACAGTGTTGAGGACGCTGACGGAGGACGTGGGAGTGACTCGTACGTGGCCAAGAGTGCAAGTGATGCACAGGGACATAGCGAGGAATCCACTAGTCTAATCAGGTCCAAATCACAAGGAGGTCAACAAGGAGGTCAACCGGTAAAGATGGCTCATCCAGATCGGCAAAAGTTGCCGAAATTCATGGGGAATGGCTCTGAGGATCCGGTACGGCACTGCAAGACATGCGGGACTCTCTGGATAGCCAACGGGCAGGATGACCCCGACCAGTGGCTGAGGGCATTTCCAGCAACACTCAGAGACAGTGCCATTGATTGGTACTCGGAATTGGATCAAGCGCAAAGAGCCACATGGAGGGTCCTGAAGCAAAATTTTCAAGAGGAGTTCAAACTTCTACGGGACGATAGTGAGATCGTCACAGAAATATATCATACCAAACAAGGAAAGCACGAGAACGTACGGACCTACAACAGGAGGTTGAAAGACTTGATAGGAAAGCTGGAGGCACAGCCGGCAGATGGTTTAAAGAAAAGATGGTTCATTGAAGGACTGATTCCCTCACTTCGGCGGAAAATGAAAGTAGTACCGCCATCCTCGTACACGGAAGCCTACAATCGGGCGATGGATATTGAAAGTGAAAATAGGACTTCCTCAAAGGGGAAGAAGAGGGATGACGACGAGAGTGCCGAGGAAAGTGACGATGAATCGGCAACCGTACAAGCCCTTCGGCGGGATATGATGCGGATAATGAAAGAACTGAAGGCCGACAAGGAAGGATCCAAAGAGGCCAATGAATTATGGTGTACGGACTGTAAAACGGAAGGTCACACAAAGGCAAGTTGCCCAAAAAAGTTATTCTGTGACATCTGCCAGGTTATGGGACACTCCGTCAAGGAGTGCCCATACAACTTAAAAACCAAAAGTTCGCAAGTATTCTTCACTCAAGGCGAACAGTCAACCCCTCCAACCACGCCACCAAAGCCACAGAACAACAATGCATCCCCTGGAGGCTACCACAACAATCGGAGAAATACGCTGAGAAGCAAAATTAGTACGATAGCAAAGGACGACCGATGATCCAGTGCTGGAACTGTAATGAATGGGGTCACTTTGCGAGGGATTGTCAGAGCGGCCAAGGCAACGAGGGAAAACTGTGCAAGTAGTGTGGACCGAGTGATCATGGAGACACCGACTGTCCGAAGCAGAAAGGAAGTATCAATATGCTGGAGGTAGCCGATGAAGAAGTCTTGGCGATTATGAGGGCGCAGTCAAAAAGGGCAAATTATCCAGACCCTCGTACGGAGAAAGAAAGATTTCGGGAGGCCAAGACGAAAGTAGAAGAGGCAATGGCGAATGAATGCAGGAACTCTAAAGCTACCAGTACGTTGCTACAGTCGGAGTCGGAGAAGAATATCGTACGGCAGGTGCTCCACACGACTGTACCCATTAAGGTAACTGATCTCTTGCAAACGATGCCTTATCTCAAAGTAGCACTTACGAATGTTATTGAAGAAAATCTTCAGAAGGGTTCACCAGAACGTACGCCAGAAGTGGTAGCCGAGACTTCAGACCCAATGCTACTAGCAGTAAGCATTGGGAGGAAACCAGCCGTCGTCGAGATGGAAATCCTGGGAATGAAATTATCTAATACCATCGTCGATGGAGGTTCGGGAGTAAACGTACTGCCAGAGGAAACCTGGAAGTGTTTGGGTAAGCCGACCCTTTGGCCCCCGACATTCCACCTCGTGGGAGCAGATCAACATGGCATCAGACCGTTGGTTACACTAATGGAACAAAAGGTCTTAATCGGCACGCAGCTATTCCTCTTAAATTTTGTAGTCATTCCACTGGAGAAAAAGGCGTACGATGCACTCCTGGGACGGGGATGGTTGATCGCTGCCAAGGCAACCCACAACTGGAAGCGGAATACACTCTCAATAGAAAATCGGGGGAGGAAATACACCATTGATCTGAAGAACCAGGCAGTCAGTGAGGATCTAGCATCTTCGGCATCTGAATCCAGAGGAGACTCAGACGATGATGAGAGAAAGTTAATGGAACCAGATGAAGAAGGGGTATTAGAGATTGGAAGTTGCTCGGAAGATGAGACCAGTTCACTGAGTGGACTGTTTCACTGGCAGATGGAGGATTATGAAGTCTTCCACCCGGATTGCCACATGTTGCAGGTCAAGGAGGGGGAAGCAGAAGAGGACAACGGCTCGACCAGTGAAACATTCCCACCTGAGTACGGAGAATATAAAGGTATGGCAGAATTGGATGTGACGCCAGCCCACAAGTTTGAACAGGACAAAATCATTAAGTACGAGGAACCAACGCTGAAAAAGGTAAACCTTGGGGAATTAGCCAAGCCTAAGGAGATTTTTGTGGGTGATGATTGGGACCCTGTCTTGAAAGCGGCAGCGTTCAGAATTTTCATGGAATATAAAGATGCTTTCGCTTGGACGTACAAAGATTTAAAAGGCGTACCACCGGAGTTATGCGTACACAGGATTCCTCTTGTACCGGGAGCCCAGCCCGTACGAAAGCGACCGTACAGAATGAACAAAAATTATGCAGCTAAAGTACAGGAGGAGATTGAGAAGATGCTGGAGGCCGGCATCATTTTCAAGGTGGAAGTCAGCGAGTGGGTATCGCCGATTGTCATATCATTGAAGAAAGAGAAGGATCAAATTAGAATCTGTGTTGACTTTCGTAGTCTGAATGCAGTGACCATAAAGGATCCATTTCCCATTCCCTTCACCGACTCAATTCTGGAAGAAGTGGCCGGGCATGAAATGTATTCCTTTCTAGACGGTTTCTCGGGTTACAATCAGATAAGTATTGCGGAGGAGGACAAATTAAAAACCACGTTCGTCGTCGAGGACGGAGTGTACACATACAACCGAATGCCGTTTGGATTATGCAACGCACCAGCTACATTCCAGAGGATAATACTACACATCTTTGATAAAATGTCGGTAGGTAATTTCAAAGCCTTCCTTGACGACTGGTCAATCTATAGTGATAAGGAAAAACATTTGAAAGCCTTAGGCAAGTGCATGGAACGGTGTAGAGCAGCACGCCTTGCCTTGAATCCGAAGAAATGCAGATTTATGGTGCCGCAGGGGAAATTGCTCGGACATATTGTGTGCAAAGCTGGGTTGAAAACGGATCCCGACAAAGTACGAGTCATCGTACAGATGGAGGCTCCGGAGAACGTCACCGGTGTAAAGTCCTTCCTCGAGCATGTGGGATACTATCGGCGATTCATTAAAAATTTTGCCCAAGTGTCGTACCCTCTCGACTTGCTGACGAGGAAAGGCCAACCATTTATATGGGCTGGAGAACAGGAGAAGGCATTCCAGGAACTGAAAGATAGATTGATCAGCTCACCCATATTGATGTATCCGGACTGGGATAAGGAGTTCCACGTGCATGTAGACGCCTCTAATTTTTCCATTGGAGCAACCCTAGCGCAAGTGGGAGCACACGGGTTGGATCACCCAGTATTCTTCGCCAGTCGGCTACTTTCAAAGGCAGAAAGGAACTACAGTACGACCGAGCGTGAGGCACTAGGAATGGTTTACTTCGTACAGAAGTTCAGGCATTACCTCCTAGCCACGCCGTTCACCTTCTATGTGGATCACCAAGCTTTGATGTACCTGGTAAACAAGCCGATTATCCAAGGACGGGTGAGTAGATGGTTACTTTTGCTGCAAGAATTTACATTCACCATTATCGTACGACCGGGAAAGAGCCATGTTATTGCCGATCAATTATCCAGAATCCGGTCGGGCGAACCTGCTGAGGGAGGGGTGAATGAAGACTTTCCGGATGCACACTTATTCCAGATTGCCATATTGCCATCATGGTACGAGAAGATTGGAGAATATCTGTCCACATCCACGTTCCCGAAGGAAATGCCACCGGCCGAAAGAAGGAAGCTCGTACTGAAAAGTAAGACATTCCAGTTGATCAATGGTTTACTCTACAAGATGGGACCCGACCAGATCCTCCGGAGATGTGTCGTCGAAGAAGAGATACCTGGCGTACTAAAAGAGGCACATGAAGGACTGGCTGGCGGCCATATGGGACCAGATGCTACAGCAAGGAAAATTCTCTTGGCAGGTCTATGGTGGCCGACGATGCACACTGATGCCAAGGATTGGGTGTTAGGCTACGACACTTGCCAGAGGGTCGGGAAACCATTAAAACGGGATTTCATGCCATTGCATCCCTCACAGCCACAGGAATTGTTCGAACGATGGGGGTTGGATTTCATTGGACCATTAAAAGTGAGTCACCTGCATCGATGCCGATATATTGTGGTTGCTACTGAATATCTGACGAAGTGGGCGGAAGCTCGAGCGTTGCCAGACAATACAGCACAAAGTATGGCAAGATTCATCTACGAGCAAATAGTGACATGGTACGGCATCCCCATGCGGATCACAAGTGATCGTGGAGGGCACTTCGTTAATCATGTTATCAGGTTGATGACGACAGAGTTCCAAATTTTCCACAACCTGTCAAGTCCGTACTACCTGCGAGCTAATGGCCAGGCGGAGTCTACAAATAAGGTGCTCGTATTAGTGATTCACAAATCATGTGGCATGGAAGAAGCGGACTGGGAAGAAAGGTTACCAGCCGTCCTATGGGCATATCGTACGACGTACAAGGTAACGACGGGCCACACACCTTTCCAATTGATGTACGGTCAGGAGGCGGTGATGCCGATGGAGTATATGGTACCAAGCCTGAGGATAGCCGTGGAGAATCGGTTGGGCGATACTGAAAGCTTGAAGGAAAGGCTATACCAACTGAATAAGCTGGACGAGCAAAGGGTGATGGCACAATGGGCGACGGAGAACATGCAACGACGACGAAAATATTGGCACGACAAGCATCTCCGACGAATGAATTTCCGACCGGGACAGTTAGTTCTGAAGTATAACGGCCGTAACGAGATCAAGCCGGGGAAGTTTAAAGTTCGTTGGTTGGGACCGTTCCGAGTACGGGAAGTAGGTGATAATGGCTCTATAAAGTTAGAAAATCTCGATGGGTCACTGATATCGGAGGCAATCAACGGATCGAAGCTAAAACCATATCAGGAGAGAAAAGAGAAGAATACTATCGCCATCAACATGTTGGGTTATGCCACAAAGGAAGATTGGCCTGTGCAACGTGAAGGGCCGAGGGAACAAGACTGGGGAGTAGGAGGTCCCGGATATGTAGCAGATGCTGTTTGGGCAGAATCGGGCCGAGATCAAATAATTGAAGAAAGGTTGGCAGAGAAGCGAGTGGAAGGAATTGCAGTACCACGGATACACAAGCACTTAACCAATGCAGTGTTCGGAACCCCTGCTCTTTGGCGTCGAATGGGGGGACATTGGCACTATGTAGCCCCTTATGAAGGAGTAAGACGGGGATATATAGCCAAGGACTTGGACACGGAAGCCCAAGCGGAAAAGGAGAAACAGGCAGAAGAACAAGATGAGTCCCAAAATGATGACGAGGAGGAATGGACTGATGAGCAATGGGATGCTTACTTCGAGAAGAAGGCCCCTTGCTTAAAGACAGTGTTGAAGACAGAAGATACGTTTGTGTCAATGGTGGACGGGTATACAGAAGATCTTCTGAAACAAATGCATCGAGAAAGAAGAAAAATACCAAGGGTTAGGAAGATCGCAACTCAAGATGGACTCTGGAAAATAATTCCTAACCTGGCGGGACCACCAACAGTACAAGGCGACGATGTTACGTGGTATCAACAGTACGGCGGACGGTACGTCGACGGAAGTTTTCGAGGTATTGGTCCTGCCCCTTTACTTGATAAATGGTTTGATATAGAATATATAGGAACGTGCTGCGAGGAAGAATGTTATAAAAGGCCACCACACACATGTAAGTGGTATTACACATCAGAATTAAAAGTTCGGACACACAGTGAAGTCAGGGGAATAAAAAGAAAAGAAGAGAGAAGGGAGGAGAGAGAAAATAAACAAAAGTGGGGAAAAATAAAAAGAAAAGAAGACAGAAGGGAGGAGAGAGAAAATGAACAGAAGTTGGAAAAAATAAAAATAAATAGAAAAAAAGCTATGAAAATAAAAGAAAATAACAAAGTAAGGAGGAACAAGGCGAATGGGAAGAAAAGAGAAAAGAAGGAAAAAATAAAAGAAACGAAAAAGAAGTCAGAAACGAAAGCAAAAGAAAAGAGAAAAAATTAAATAATAAATTAAATGAGTCGGCCATTAAGAGAAGTATTAAAGTGCTCAAACTAAATATAGTGAGGCAAATTAAAATAAACGCCTTGAGTATTGAACAACCCGTACGGCCAAAAGAGAAAGTGACTGAGGAAAAAAAATGGCGAAAAATCAAAGGAAAGAACATTGAAATAAAAAGTCGCCAAAGCTCGATCAGGAAGAAAAGCGTACGGCCAAGGGGGAAAGCAAGTAAAATAAATAAAGTTAAAAATGAAATAAATATAGAACCCCAACTCGTACGGCCATTTAACGAGGGGATAGTTTGGAGACAAGGCGAAATACAGCGAAGTCACAGAGGGAAGGAAGCGAGCAAAAATCCGTACGGATTTATTAGTAGCAGAGGCGCGCCAAAGAAGGAAAGCATACGGCGCTTTCACCAATTACTAAGTCTTCAAATCGTACGGAATATAGAAGAGCCTGAAGTCGTACGGCATTCAAGGGATTCTCAAACCGTACGGTATTTTCAAGTTTTCTAGTATTCATTCTATTTGTCATTGGAAATCGTACGGCCATTGCAAGTTGAAAATTTTGCCAAGTACTGCATCGTACGGCAGTTACAAGCCCCTCAGTCTTCACTTGGTTGGCCACTGGAGGTCGTACGGCCATTACAGACTGGAATTTGTGCCAGGTTTGACATCGTACGGTAGCTTGTTGATCTTCTTCAGGTCGTACGGCATCAGTACATCAGTGATCTTCTCCAGATCGTACGGCATCAGCACATCAGTGATCTTCTCCAGGTCGTATGGCATCAATACATCAGGAGATTTCGTACGCCATCAACATTTCAGGAGAATTCGTACGGCATCTTCATATCAAGAGAATTCGTACGAAATTCTCAAAGATTCAAGGTCGTACGGCATTTACAGTGTTTTCAAACCGTACGGCAATCACTAGGGTTCCAAATCGTACGGCCTCAAAGTTGCCAAGTCATACGGCCATCCATTCAAATCGTACAGCCTTGGCAGCTCATTTGCCTTGTACGAATTTCACACATTTGCCAGATCGTACGAAATTCTAAAGTAGCACGGATTTCAAAGAACCTGCACAGCGTACGGCATTTCCAGCTTTTGCCAGATCTCGGCAGTTTTCATCAATTCGGCAGTTTTCATCATCTCGGCAGTTTTCACCAGTTCGGCAGTTTTCATCATCTCGGCAGTTTTCACCAGTTCGGCAGTTTTCATCAGTTCGGCAGTTTTCACCAGTTCGGCAGTTTTCACCAGTTCGGCAATTTTCATCAGTTCGGCAGTTTTCATCATTTCGGCAGTTTTGATAGTTTCAGCAGTTTCCAAAACTGTCTAGAGATTTATAAAATCGGCTGGAATCGCCGAACTGACAGAAAGATGGACAAGGGCAAGAAGGCTATGCAGCACAAGCCAAAGGTAGCCTCGGCTGGAAAAAGAAAGAGGATGGACGCTGATAATGAAACGATGACATGGGAGAACCTGACTGGCAACGAATGCAAACAGTGGTGGCGAAGCACTCCTGATGACGACTCCCTAAAGGTTGCGCTTCGGCACGCTCGGGTAGACAAAGCTGTGCTAGTGCCCTTCTTCAATTCTCGGGAGTTTGAGCCTTGGCTGAAGGCGATGGTGAACAACTATTGCAGGCATACGCACAAATCGGTGATTGATTACAGAGGTTGCCGAGTGACCATTTCAGTTTGGCCGCAGGACTTTGAGCGGGTGTTTGGCGTTCCAGCTTCGGGAATAGGGGTTAACAAACCCAAGAGGATGACACAGGAACACAAGGAATTGCTGGTTAAACAGGGGTGTCGAAGTGATTTGACAACGGAGGAACAAAATACCATATGGAATGCTGGCAACAGAGGTCTCCGAAAACACTACTTGGCAACAGCGGAATGGAAGTGCTTGCTCGACTTAATGAAATGCCGACTTACAGGTGCTAGCCGAGCGTCGGACATTGCTATCTGGATGGTAGACTACATGGTCGGACTCCGCGTTGGCCGAGTATACAATTGGGCGAGGTTACTCACGGAGCGGATGAGAGAGTTCTTATCGCAGAGGCATAAGGCCTTCTACATGACCCAGCATGCCATAGCCCTTTTTCTCGATGCCATTCACACACAGGTGCCCGAAGGCAATTGGGGTCGGTTGCAGCCACTTACTCACCTGGATCCTGGATTGCCAACAGTATTCTACTAGTCGGAATTGGAAGTGAAGCAAGCCGGCGAGGGCACGGCTTCAGGAAAGAAGAGGAAACGAAAGGAGGCGTCGGTGGAAGAGGAAACATCAGCAGAGGAGACCTCGGAGCAGAGTGACGCATCAGACAGGGAGGAGCCCATTGATTTATCTTCCTCGCCCTCGGAGTCTAGTCCACCGGCTGATAAGGAGGTGTCCGTCGCCATCGGGTGTCAGGAAGCCGGCGAGATCGACATACCAGTGTTGCAGCCGGCAGGATTTACTCTTCCCGCACCGCCAGCAAGGAAGAGTACACAGTCGGTGACATTCACTCTTCCAGTCGGAGCCGGCCGAATGTTGAGGGTAGGTGCTTCACTGCCAGGTGCATCGCCAGGGTGGGCACCACTTGCCACCACGACATCACAGGGGGCAGTCACTACATCGGCAGGTTCTACTGCCTCGGTCGAGATATTGCCAGCAGTTTGTTCCCTTACACCACCGCCAGCATCGACAGCGACAGGAGTGGCAACCTCGGCAGCAGGAACTGGGGGAATGACGGAGGCCATTGAGGATACTACTCCAGCCCCAGGAGCACCCGGGGTAGCACAGATTGATAGCTGGTTGGGATCGGTAGGCCTCACTTTGGACGTGGCCGAGCAGCCAAACCAGCGGGAGAAGAGTCCCTCAGAGGGACAAGGGGATGAGGAAGGGCCAGTCGTTCACACCCAGCAGAGTGAGACGGCCAGACTTGGCGAGGATACACTCGCACACCCGGAGGCTAGCATAGCAGAGGCACCAGAGACGGCCATTCATGAGCCTCAGCCGATAGTCGGGGAACCGCCCCAGGAGGAGACAGAACCTTGTACACCTCCCGACGATGAGCAGAACGAGGAGGGTCTGATGGGTTTGGCTGTGACATTTCCACGGAGGGATTTGTCGTGGAAATGTCACAGCCAGACCCATCGGACCCAATAGGCACGGTATAGCGATATGTACAGGAGCTCAAGCATATGGGCAGGTTGATGATCCGAGTGGGACAGGTTTCCAGGGACCTCAGGATTGGCCGATCTCCTCTAGTGGGCCAGGAAGTTCACCGCATCCGAGGATTTGTACAGATGGGGTGTGAGGCTGAGTTCACACGGATATTTGGCGAGGGGTGGCCAGCAGGAGAGACTCCTGAAATGATGAGAGCCTGGCGGGGTCGACCACAGAGACTAGTCGGGCGGGACGCCGGGGTTCTGGAGAGTTTATATTACATAGAGCTTGCCTTCCGAGATGTCTTTATTCTTATGAAGCGCCAAATATTTTCCACCGAGGTAGCGGTCTCACGTCGAGTGGACGCCTATAGACTCCTGCAGAGGGTTAAGGACGAGTCCACCGCGACCATAAAGAGCATTCAGAATGACTTGGCTAAACAATCTCGGCTTGCCAGTGAGAGGAGAGCTCGATTGGAAGTCTTGGAGCCTCGGGTGGCAGTCTGGGAGGAGGAAGCAAAACAGAAAGAGGCAGCATGGGAGCAGCGGCTGAAAGCATTGGAAGAGCAGTTGGCTGCAAAAGAGGTTGATTTGGCGGCCAAGAGTGCAGAGGCAGAAAAGGAAAAAAGCCAACTAATGGAGGCAGCCCGGATGGTAAAAGCGGCGAGGGAAAGGGAGATACTAGCAGATCGGCAGCTTCGCACACGTACGGAGGAGCTGAGGCGCCTGCGAGCAGAGCATTCTTCCACCACTCCGACGTCATCTGTGCATCCAGGGACGCACTCCCTTCCCCCTACTTCTCAGTGATCTTATCTTGCTATATGTATGTCGTCTGGAAGACGACTTCTTTTTTGGGGGGGATGATGTTAGTCGTATATCTTTACTTTGTTGTCGGCCGTAGTCGGCCTTGGTCGTAGTCGGCCAATTGTTAATAAAACTATAGATTAGTAAAGAATAATAATGTCATGTAATTTCGGGAAAGCATGTTCCGATTATGTTAATGTTAATGTTGTTATGAAGCGTCGCATCGGTTGGTTATCTAACCACCGCCGAACGTTATATGTAGTCGGTTGGGATAGTCGGGAAATTATAATGAATGAGTTATATTGTCAATCACTGCTGATACTCTTTTGTACATGATATCTTTCAGTTTACTGTTTTATCCTATGTTCTGCACATTACCAGTTTGCCAGTAGTACGTAAGAGTAGAATCCCATTTCGTAGGCAAACAACAAGAAACAGGCATTCAATCCTCCAATTAATTCAATATCACACATCATTGTTTATTTACCCATATTAATTTCCAATTTGTCAAGGAAATTAACTCCAAGAGCAAGAGAAATCAAAGCCCCTGCATCCAAATGTGGCAAGGTAGTTATGGTTTCTTCAACCTAAAGCACTTTTCCCATAGGTTGGAGCAAATTTGGAATAAAAACCTAAAATTGAAGCGGTGGGTTTTTGCCTGTAATCCATTTGGGAACAATGCATGCCATGACTTCTTCATTTAACACCTCTGAAGACCAGGATATAGCTTTTAAGATAGACTTGCCAACATTCCAATATTCCTTACTCGGCTCTTTTTTGCATATTATGACTTCTAAAGAAAATCACAAACAAACCTTTTTGAACCATTCTGCAAAATGAAATATACAGACCTAATTTTTTGCCCCAAACATTCAAAATCCATTAATCAAAACACTTGCGTGAAGGGAGCTTATCCCTATCCATGGCAGCAAAGAAGATGGCAATATTCTTTAACCTATTTTCCTCCTTACTTATAGCATTGAACATATCTAGGTTGGGTTCCATATGAAGAATACTAGGGGGAGGAGAAACCAAACCATTTTCTCCTCCAGCTTGTTGACTGTCCACGATGCCTCCCCCATCCTTAATATCAAATTTTGCTCCTTCCAACACTTCCACTAGGTCCTCGCTCTTAAGAGTTTCCCTATAAGACTTTCTAGCTCTTGCAGATTTCTCATCACCATTTTCATCTGCTTCCAAACCCTTATCTCCTTGCTCCATAAATTCGCATGCTACAAAGTTAATATCCCAGGAGGTACTGATAGGACAAAGGATTAAAGACAAATAATTATCAATTCAAAAAGAGCAGTGAGAAACAAGGCCAACCCAACCCAACCCAACCTAACCTAACAAACAAACCACAAAATCAAAAACCACCAAAAAGAGCACCCTTCGACCTGCACAAAAGAAAAAAATGAGAACATAAACATCAGATGTGGTGAAGAACACTAATCAGATTCAATTCCAGAAGGAGCAACTCCAGGTCAAAAATGGAGAAAGACCATTTGTGTTCTCCAACCTCAAAGCTCCTCTCCGTCCATTCCTCACAGACTAAATTTTGAGATTGTTTAGTGTTTTTTAAAGCCCTCTTAGCTTAGCCACTACAGTTATAGGATTAAATTAGTTCAATGTAAAAACTTAATTAATCATTAATTGAAGGTCGTCACTCATGCATGAAGTGTATTTTTATCATAAAGCATGTAAGGGCCTATATTAGTAGCAGAATCCCAGAATTTGGAGTTCCAGGACTAACATGCAAAATAGAAAATATTTCCTGGAACTTACAAAATGATTGCTCAAGTTCTAAAGGCCTAAACATATATAAAATTACTTCATGGATAAGATTCAACAGCACAGCCCCTGAAGTTCAGGAGTCTTGCAAGATATATCATAAACATTTACTTGAATCAGTGCAATCAAAATCAGTCATATCATTGAAGTTAAAATCCTGAATAATTGTTATAAGCAAGACATGTATCTCGCATTCTACCATTAAGTGTGGAAGAATTTTCTTCAAAACTAAAATCAGCTTGATCAAAATAAGTCATGTCAGTTGCCGTGAAGATACTCAACAGTTGCATGAAGAAAGAATGCTTATTACTCAATCTACAATAAGTATATCCAATAACTAATTTCTTTTCCTGATATAGGAACAGCACCAAGATTTAGGGATACCAGTTTATGGAAAGGGATTATCTCAAAGAAACAAGCAAAACATAAAAATTCTGCATCAAAGAAACAACCTTTAAGCTGGTAATATATTTGTAACATTTGACTTAAGTGACTTGTATTGACAGGAAATTTCATCCTGTGTAATCTCTGACGCTACAAAGATTTTGTTACTGCTAATTTATGGTGATAACAGATAACTGCTTGTGTCGAATGACTGCAAGTCCTTCAATATCCAATTTAAAAAGTTGAAAATGCTGAATTTATTCAAATTTGTATTCAAACATCAAAAAACTTAACTGAATCTAATTTATGTTACATTCTTCTACATTTTCAAAAATAAATGAAAGCAGGAAATACATGCTTTTTATAATTAAAAACCCACAAAATGAAGCTTTTAAGTACAATGCTCGACTGGACAGAAAAAGCATGGAAAATAGAAAATGAAATAAATGAACGCAGTATTGCTTGTCACTCAACCTCACTCAACCTCACTTAAGAAAATCAATCTCTAATTGAAAAAAATGAAAAAAAAAATCTCTAAAACAAATTTTGAAAAAAAAATTGCAGTACCTCAGGTGCTACATAATTTGGTGTTCCACAGGTGGTGTGCAATAGTCCATCTTCCTGCATGTGAGTTACATGAGACTACTAAAGATATTTTGAACCAACTCCAAGCCCATCTCAAAAGAATAGAGAATTTCTGTCTATCCTATCAACTGATCAGAGAAAACAAATAACCCTTACTTGTTGAGACAAGGCACTCAGTCCAAAATCTGAGATTTTCAGGTTTCCTTGAGAATCTAGGAGAAGATTTTCAGGCTGCAAATAAAATCATTGATTGCTCAGCAATGCAATCACAGAATCTTAAAGGAAATCTAAACCAACAGAATGAAAATTATAAAAATTTGCAATTAAATATCACCTTTAAATCCCTGTGGTAAACACCCTTGCTATGACAGTAATCAAGAGCATCTATAAGTTGTTGGAAATATCTACGTGATTCATTCTCACTAAGTCTTCCTTGATGAACCTGATATAAATATGAGAAAAGAAATCAATTTTAACAAAAAGATTGCATTGAAGAAAGAACTGAAATAAACATATAAAGTCAGGCCATTAAAGAGAGAAGCCCTGAAATAGGCAAATAACTTCAGACCAAGAAATCAGGAAACCAAGGCTCAAAACCATTTTACAGCCCTCATCTAAACTGTTCTTAGTTTTAGTTGAGAAAAGCAAGTAAAACCAAAGCTCCACACCATATTTTAAAGCCATCATATAAATTGTTCTTACTATTTTCAGGTCAGATTAGGGACATGTTAGATCTGCAAATTTGTTTACTTTTTATTCATTGTTTAAAAAAAAAGATTGTAGTCCAAGAAGTCGCAGCTTAATGGTAAAGTGGTACAATCGAAAAGAAAGTAACTCAAATTCAAACCCCCACATCGCAATAAGGTGAACTACTAGTGAGCAGACATAAGCATGTGATAACATATACAGGATTAGGTCCTATTCATCCCTTGAAGCTATCTGTGCCTAGTGATGCCCCCAGTCCCCCTCCACAAAAATAAAGAAGATTGTACTAACAATTCTGCTAAAATAGAGTATTTAAATATTTTAACCAAATTTTGTATAATTTCTGAATAGCATGAAGTTCCAACTCACAAAATTATTGTAATAAACTACCCCAATTTTTTTTTTTCTGTTTTTTACCCTGTTGCTGTTTGCTGTTTGAGTTTTTTGAATGGTTTCTTTGAAATGGTTGAAATGTTTAACAGTAGCAAATGATATACCAATAAAGTGCATGAACAGAAATAGAAATATGTGCAAATATTCAAGATAAAACACTTCCTACAGCAATAATAATTTCTGATTTCCTTTCCAGTGTAGTTACAAACATACAGTAACATTAACAGAAGCAAAATAATGATTTTCTCAGACCTGGGAATGAGTTCTAACAGCCACTGGAAGCTTCCTTTGCAAGTACGCCTTGACCCCAAGTTGCAAGATGATGATACCCAGCCGCTTAGTCCTTATTTGCAAGCCAAAGGGTACTAGAAAAATATATTTAAAGCTCCTTTTAATCCCACCAAACAAGTGCAGCAATCCCAAGAAGGCTGTACCTTCCCTAAAGGGGCGATTTTCTCTAGAAAATCAGTCTCTTCTCCAAAATTCCAAACTTGCTCTTAAAGGGGTTGCCCTAGATAGGAAAGAAGAAATGTCAAACACCCACACTGAAATCTGCAATCATTTTTGACCTGTGAGCAGAAATACGGTTCTCCAGTCCAACTATAAAGCTCCTGAAATCATGCAAATCACACCAAAATTGAAAATATAAATCATACCAGCAAACTCCAACCAAAATCTCTACTACAAACCACCCAAAAGTACTGAAATATCTTCATCTTTGTAATCCCAATTGTGTTCTCTGAATGAAAACACCCTACACTAGCTTGAGCAAGGTCTTTCACTAGCAGGGCTAGTCTAAGAACTAAGGTGTATCATCCTCAACTCCACCTGCAAACTTTTGGCTTCAAACCAACAGCATGTCTCCACAAACAATCTCCAGCATAAACCCAAAATGAAGCCTCCAAAATGTTTTTATGTTTTCTCATGAAGGGGGCACCCAAAACTCTAAACCCACGCCTTGCTTTTGACTTGTTTTTAAAAATTAATTTCAATATCTTTTCTTTCACCAAAGTGGGATGTCCAAGGTGAGGAAATATACATTAAATTTTTAAAAACAACTTAAGTGAAGTGACTAGGCGCCTTGGTCACTTTTTTAAGTCCCCCTTATGACCACATTTTAACTTTATAACATAAAGTCACTTTATTTGCACACTTTTCAAAAACATTAATCAAATATTTTAATATTTCCTCCATAGTGACTTTAATCATCAGAAAATGCTAATACTATCAAGCCAGACCTAGTCTATACACCGAAAATGGACTTACTATTTTTAGTAAATGCTAAAAATAGTAAATCATTGTCCAAAGGCTCAAACTGGAGAACAACTAGACTGCATTGAGGCTCATCGCAAGCAACCCTCAACCACTAACCCCTGCTAAAAATAGTAAATACCTGGCAAAAACACCAACTCAACTGGAACTGAGTCCCCTAACTGAACCTCCTAGCCAACAGGAACCTGAAAATTGGCTAGAGGTAATGTCCACTGATCAGAAGCTAGGAGGGGACATTACAGTCCGCCCTCCCCAAAGATTGCTTGCCCTCAAGCAATTGTAACGCAGGATGCTGAAGTATCTGCTCGCTCTCCTATGTCGCATCCTCAACTGGTAGATCCCTCCACCTCACCAAGTACTCAGTAATCAGTCTCCTCCTGACCGTCCTCTCCCTAAAGTCAATGATTGCCTCTAGTATCAGCCCCAATCTCCCCTCCTCATCCAAAGGGGGTAACAGCACTGAAGGTACCACATTATGCCCAAGTGCCTTTTTAAGGCGCGATACATGAAAAACATTGTGTACCCTGTTGTCCTCCGGTAACTCCAACTCATATGCAACCTCACCGACTCTCCTAGTGACTTTGAAAGGGCCATAGAATCGAGGTTTCAACTTCTTTGCTCCACTCTTTTTAAGAGTGGCCTGCCTGTACAACTGTAGCCTAATATAAACCATGTCACCCACCTCAAATTCTCTCTCAATCTGATGCTAATCAGCATACAACTTTTGTTGATTCTGTGCCTGCTGTATGTTTTCTCTCAATGATCTCATAATATCCTGACTCTCCTATAGGAAGTCTTTAGCCTTGGGCACCTACCAATCACCAAATAGTAAATCAATGAAACTAGGAGCCTCATACCCATACAGTGCCATGAATGGTGACATCTTAATGGACATATGATAGGTGGAATTGTAGCAAAACTCTCCTAGGTGCAGCCATCTAACCCAAGCCTTTTGCTGCCTCTGAACATAATTCTTCAAGTAACCCTCCAACCACTTGTTAACTATTTAGTTTGTCCATCTGTTTGGGGGTGGTAACTAGTGTTGGAAGTCAACTTTGTACCACACTACTTGAATAATTCTTGCCAAAACAAACTCATGAATTTGTTGTCCCTGTCACTTATGATATTTTTAGGTACCCCATGTAGTCTAAACACCTCCTTGAAGAACAAATCTGCCACCTGTAACGTTGTAAACCCTGCTGATATAGCAAAGAAATGAGCAAATTTTGTCAACTTATCCACTACCACATAGATACAATCATTCCCTTGCACCTTGGGAAGTCACGTGATGAAGTCCATAGTTATACTTTCCCATTTTTGAGAGGGAATGGGTAATGGTTGCAGCAACCCAGCAGGAAATGTGTGCTCATTTTTATTTTGTTGGCACACCTGACACTCATGAACATACTTGGTTATGTAATCTTTCATCCCCTTCCATCAGAACCTCTCACAAATCTGCATGTATGTCTTATAGAATCCTGGGTGACCAGCCAATGGAGTGTCATGAAATGCCTTCAAAATTTGTTCCAAAAACTTAGTTTCAGCCACAAGGAGTATTTGTTCTTTGTAAATAATTAGTCCATCCTTAACAATATACCTCTCATCATTCAAGGTGCCATCTAGGATACTACTTGTGAGTGAATTCTTTGCATAATCAGCCTGTATTGCCTCTCCAATCTACTGCTATCTCAGAAATAATGCACAAATGTGGCCTCCTAGAAAGTGCATCAGCAACTATGTTCATTTTCCCCTTCACATACTCAATGTCAAAGTCAAAGGCTTGAAGTTTGCTCACCCATTTTTGCTGCCTTTCACTAAGATCTTTCTGATTTAAGAAGTACTTGAGGCTGTTATGATCCGTTTTGACTATAAATCTGCCCCCAACAAAGTATTGTCTAAACTTAGCCAAGGCATGCATAATAGCCAACATTTCTTTGTCGTATATGGAGTAATTTCTTTCAGCCCCTCTTAATTTTATGCTCTCAAATGCTATCGAGTGTTTGCTTTGCATTAGGACAACCACTATTCCTTCTCCTAAAGCATCACACTCAAGCTCAAATGGTTTTGAAAAATCAGGAATAGCTAACACTGCGCATGAACTCATCAATACCTTGAATTGATCAAAATCCCTCTGTGTTTATTTGGACCAAGAAAAAGCTCCCTTTTTTGTCAAGTCTGTAAGTGGGGCAGCAACCTGTGAGAACCCTTTTACGAACCTCTTGTAAATTCCACATAGTCCAAAAAAACCCTTAAGCTGTGAAAAATTGGTAGGTGGTGGCTAGTCTTGTATTGCCTTAATTTTATCAAGATCTACCCGCACTCCATTTGCACTGATAATGTGCCCCAAGTAAAGTAACTCAGTCATGGCAAACTCACACTTAGATTCTTTTGCAAACAATGACTCCCTCTCAAGTATGCCAAGAACCTCATCTAAGTGTTGCAAGTGCTCCTCCCAAGTCCTACTGAAGATAAGGATGTCGTCAAAGAATGTCAAGACAAACTTACGGAGCTACTTGCTGAAAATTCTATTCATGCATGGCTGGCAAGTGGCTGGTGTGTTAGTCAAGCCAAAAGGCATGACTAAAAACTCAAAGTGCCCAAAATGACACCTGAAGTCAATCTTCTCCACATCCTCCTCCCTCACTCTAATCTGATGATAGCCTGATCTCAAATCAATTTTAGAGAAGTAAACTGCCCCATGTAGCTCATCTATTAACTCATCTATGCACGGAATGGGATACCTGTTCTTGATTGTCTTCTTGTTCAACTCCCTGTAATCCACGCACATGTGCATGGTTCCATCCTTTTTCTTCACTAAAACCACCGAAGAAGCAAATGGGTTCTTGCTTGGTCTTATGTGCCCCATCTCAATCAACTCCTGAATAGCCTTCTCCATTTCATTTGTGTGCCTCTTCGGATGACGATAAGGAGTGGTAATAACAGGTTTGGCTCCCTCCTCCAACTCAATGACGTGCTCCATACCCCTATCCGATGGTCTCCCTAGAGGAATACTACCAAACACCTTGCTCCTCTTGGTAAGGAGCTCCTGTATATCAGCTGGATAGGACCTTTTGACCTCCTCGATGACTGTAGGCATGACAATACACTCCGCTGCCCACTCAATCTGATTGTGTCTAAAAAAAATTGCCATGCGTTTGAAGGTCACAACACACAGTCCTCCATTGGACAAGCCTCTCAAGATGACATTCTTACCACTTGATTTGAATTTTAACTCCATCGTCTGAAAGTTGAGAGTGATCTCTCCCAACGAACGTAGCCACTGAATTCCCAACACTGCATTTGTGTCTCCAATACCCACCACATAAAAATCTTCTTTTATCTCATGGCTTCCCAACTGTACACTCAACTGTAGAAGCATCCGATTTCACTAAATAGTGAAACCGTCCACCACCATAACTCTAAATCCATCTACAACCTATGTATGGAGCCCTCTACGTGCTACAAGGCCCTCATCTATGAAATTGTGTGTGGCTCCAGTATCAATCAAAGCTACCATTCGCTGCCCCTGAATCACACCTCTGATACGCATTGAGTCATTCTTCTGGAAGCTATGAAGTTGGGCTAACCTCACATTGCTTTCTTCCACCTTTTCCCTTTCTTCTGAGGCCTTTTCCTCTTCACTTTCTTCACTTTCAGCTTGCTGCTCGAAATTTTCTGCAACCTCATCTTCGTCTAATTAGTATTCGATCAGCAAAGCCTTAGCTTTAGAAGCACATTTGTGACTCTGTGTATATGGTTCTCTACAAGTAAAACATAGTCCCTTCCTTCTTAACTCATTAAGGGTCTCACTGTCAAGTTTGGTATACTGTTTCTTAGGCTGCTCATGCTCTTTTGAAGTGAATTTCTTGTCCTTATCTTTCTTGGGCAGCGAGCTCTTGGACTGAAATTTGCTTTTAAATGTTGATGTCTCCATGTCCCTAGCCTTTTTAATGGCTTCCTAGAGGCTAGGTGGGTTAAATGCCTTAATCCAGCCCCTTAGAGGATCCGAAAGACCATCAATGAACAACACAATGAGTCTCCTCTTAGATATGTCAGTCACCAATACAGAGAGTTTTTGGAAATCAGCAATATAGGCATCAACTGAACCCCACTGTTTGAGTTGAGCTAACTCCTTAAAGTGCAGCTCAGGATCTGTTTTGTCAAACCTTTCAATTAGTCTCTCTGTGAACACTCTGTAAGATGTGATTTGTGCATGCCCCAACGTAATCATTCCATTGTACCACCATTCATGAGCAATGCCATCTAAATGAATTGAGGCATACTGTATGGACTCAATCTCAAGCATAGGATTTAATGTGAAGTATGTGTCTAATTTTTGCACCCATGCTCTTGCTGCCATCTTCCCGAACCCATCAAAGTAAGGAAGTGTAATCTTCCCAACCTTCCTCTTCAACTCATTTTGATGGTCCCTATTTTCCCTATGATTAGAGTGTCCCATCCGTAAGTCAATATAATCTCTAAGTGGCATATCCATCTGAAATCCCGGTCCTGCATCAATCCAATCCTGTCTAAACTGTTCCTGCTACTCCAACAAAGTGAGCTCTAGATTCGCAAGAGCTTCTATCCTTGGTGGGAAATTTGGAATTAAAGGTCTAGCCAACGTTGCCTGGTTGCCAAATACATGCTGGTCTGCCCTGTTTCCTTGACCCAAACAGTCCATCCGCTGTACCAAATCAGCTAACCTATCATTAGCCTCTTGATGTTGTTGTGCTTCCCTCAACTGTCCCCTAACTAAAGTGTCAAGAAGGATAGCCATTCTATCCGGAGGTGCTTCATTCCTGTCATTTCTATCATTTCTCTCGTTTCTTTCACCTTCTCTACCCCTGTCTCCCATGCTTCATGTGTCTAATGACCCACAAGAAGATGATTCAGTTTGCTGCTCTTCACCAGATGAAGGCCAATGTTCTCAGAAACTCTCCTCTTTTCTCCTATTTCTCTCAAAATATCTCCTTTTTCTGTCACTCTGGCTCATAGAAATCTAAACCCACTGGATGGCAAGATTGGTTTTTGCTCTGATACCACTGTAATAAACTACCCCAATTATTTTTTTTTTGTTTTTTACCCTGTAGCTGTTTGTTGTTTGAGTTTTTTGAATGGTTTCTTTGCAATGGTTGAAGTGTTTAACAGTAGCAAATGATATACCAATAAAGTGCATGAACAGAAATAGAAATATGTGCAAATATTCAAGATAAAACACTTCCTACAGCAATAATAATTTCTGATTTCCTTTCCAGTGTAGTTACAAACATACAGTAACATTAACAGAAGCAAAATAATGATTTTCTCAGACCTGGGAATGAGTTCTAACAGCCACTGGAAGCTTCCTTTGCAAATACACCTTGACCCCAAGTTGCAAGATGATGATACCCATCCGCTTAGTCCTTCTTTGCAAGCCAAAGGGTACTAGAAAAATATATTTAAAGCTCCTTTTAATCCCACCAAACAAGTGCAGCAATGCCAAGAAGGCTATACCTTCCCTAAAGGGGCGATTTTCTCTATAAAATCAATCTCTTCTCCAAAAATTCCAAACTTGCTCTTAAAGGGGTCGCCCTAGATAGGAAAGAAGAAATGTCAAACACCCACAATGAAATCTGCAATCATTTTTGACCTGTGAGCAGAAATATGGTTCTCCAGTCCAACTGTAAAGCTCTTGAAATCATGCAAATCACACCAAAACTGAAAATATAAATCACACCACACCACACCAGCAAACTCACACCAAAATCCTTACTACAAACCACTCAAAAGTACTGAAATATCTTCATCTTTGTAAGCCCAGTTGTGTTCTCTGAATGAAAACACCCTACACTAGCCTAAGCAAGGTCTTTCACTACCGGGGCTAGTCTCAGAACTGAGGGGTATCGTCCTCAACTCCGCCTACAAACTTTTGGCTTCAAACCAGCAGCATGTCTCCACAAACAATCTCCAGCATAAACCCAAAATAAAGCCTCCAAAGTGTTTTTATGTTTTCTCATGAAGTGGGCACCCAAAACTCTAAACCCACGCCTTGCTTTGGACTTATTTTTAAAATTTAATTTCAATATCTTTTCTTTCACCAAAGTGGGATGCCAAAGGTGAGGAAATATATATTAAATTTTTAAAAACAACTTAACTTAAGTGACTAGGCGCCTTGGTCACTTTTTTAAGTCCCCCTTATGACCACATTTTAACTTTATAACATAAAGTCACTTTATTTGCACACTTTTCAAAAACATTAATCAAATATTTTAATATTTCCTCCATAGTGACTTTAATCATCAAAAAATGCTACTATTGTCAAGCCAGACCTGGTCCATACACCAAAAATGGACTTACTATTTTTAGTAAATGCTAAAAATAGTAAATCATCGTCCAAAGGCTCAAACTGGAGAACAACTGAAATGTACTGAGGCTCATCACAGGCGACCCTCAACCACTGACCCCTACTAAAAATAGTAAACACCCGGCAAAAACACCAACTCAACTGGAATCGAGTCCCCTAACTGAACCTCCTAGCCAACAGGAACCCGGAAATTGGCTAGAGGTAATGTCCACTGATCAGAAGCTAGGAGGGGACATTACAATTATCTATGACGTTGCTTTTCTTCAAGCAAAATAATAGACGATGCCTTAGAAAACTATGTACTAAGCATTGCTAAATTCCAGCATACAATATCTATGCAATACATTTTTTAAGATGACAAACAAGAGATTGGAAACAAACAAATCTTTTAGTTTGATTACTAGTGTGTACTCTATGATACACTGATCTTCAACCTTGAGATTTCCAACTCTTGTTTCCATTAAAAGTTCTACCAGCCAGTTCAGATGACAACAATTTGTGTAATAATAGACACATAATGGTCCATGGCAAAGCGGTGCAAATCTGGCAGCTGTTTTCATAGTTCTATCTCCTCCAACTCTTCTGTTTTCAGAATCCTCTGTTTCCATCTAATACTCATTTCTATTTGATATTACTCTCATTCAGCTATCAGAGCATATTCCCCAATGAAGTCAAAAGCCTTGAATTGTTTATCTAAGCTTCTTGCCTTATTTCAACCACTACAGTGAAAAATCTTCCTGGATCTCCTAGTACCTGAATGTATGAAAAGTTGATGATACTCCCATCTTCCTTGGCATCTATTTCAGCTGTCACCTTATTGTTACACTTGCTTAAGGGATTTCCTATTCTCTAACGAATTCATTTTTTCTTATTATTGTGGTATAGAGCCCAAGGCAATGGACCTCTGGGACTAATGTCAGAATTAGAGATTGAACATCAGAGAAATAAAGAAGGAAATTATATTAATGTCCCCAGATGACCAAAAGTAAGTCAATGGGACTAGAGGTTATAGCAGTTTAACAATAGAAATTTCTAGGAAGAGACAATCCTAGAATCAAAACAATAAAAGTACATAAGACAAAATAAATCACTGTGCTGCTAACAAATAGCAATACAAATAGCATTGAAGGGCAAACAAGAGCATCAAAATCATGTGACAGCGAAGACTCTGATGAAATCTCATTGAATTTCCCTGTCTGCATCTGAAATGGAGTCTGAGCCAACATTGGTCACTGTGAGAGATAATATTCACCAGGAAGTATCCAAGGTCCGAAGGCCATTCTGGAATATCCTAGGAGGAATCAGAGCGCTTCCTCTCGAAACTCCCCTAATATCCAGGGCCTGTATAGCTCCCATGATAGCAAAGAAGTTTGTAATATGAGTCTGCCCATGTGGTCTGGGGGTGGCTGGTAAGTAGTAGGTCCATGTCGCCAGAATGGGACCAAGTCATGCCGACAGGAATGAGCAGAGCCATGATGCCGAGGGAGAACAGGCTCAGGAATCTGAGTAATCTTAGTAATGGTGTGCTGAGAGAAACAAAGGACATGCACTGGGGTTTACTATCAATAGAAGAGAGAGAGAGAGAGAGAGATCTAACAGAAGTTCACTTTTGTGATAGAGGATGGCATAATTCTGAGAGATCAAAAGTACGTACAGATAAATGAAGGCTCTCAGACAGAGAACAATTATAGATCTGTTTATATGAAAACAGGAGTGATATGTAGAGTTCTGTTTTTGCCTTAACAGAGGCTGATCTGTTTCTGCAGATTGTTGTGACACTGAGAAGTGCAGAAATCATGCATACAAAAAGCCATAAGTTTATCAAAAAAATAAATCTGAATAAAAACAGAAGATAAAGAGAGTTTTGAGGCCATCTTGGAGCTATATCAACATAGATATGAGCGACACAGTATTTCTATTCTTTTCCAATTAGCAGCAGTGTTCTTATCAGTAGTTGGGAGTAAAGATTTTATTTCTATGTCCCTGGGGACACAGCCCCTGTCTAATTTGACCCCATCCTCTATAGGGGGCATTTCAAGAGTGTGGGGATGGGTAGGAAATGTCCCCAACCCATCCCTAAACTTTCAAAAATTTGGAAACATTCCATGTACAGCAAATTTTGGACAGGAAACAGTCAGGTACATTGGTGGACCAGGAATGGGTAGCCATCCCCTATGGCTCAGGCAGTTTTATACTTTAACTTTTTCCATTTTTTTCAGAGGGACATAGTAGAGATGTTGGCACTGCCTTACAAGATCTGCAATCAAAGAGATGGTCTCATATTTTGTGTTCAGAGGGTAACAGTTAGATTGCCATTTTGGAAGTTTAAGATATGTGAGCATAGGCTTCAAGGAAAATAGGGAGAGAGAAGAATAATCCTTGCCATTATACCACCCCTGTGTCAATCTTATACTGTGAATGAGAAATAGAATGAGAGAAGGATAGACCTTAATATGATACCAAAGTGTGAAGATTGTAATGTAAATGTCAGGGATGGCATCAATCACTTGAAGTAAGCTAACCAATGTATTGTGTTTGAAAGAAAAAAAAAATACAAAGTGAGACATAGCAGAGTTAAATAACTCTCAATAATCCTACCCAAACCATCCAGATCTCCCAAATCCAGAAGTGTTGATCATACTCTGCAATCCCCATACTTATTACACTGGAGACAAGATGAGGAAGTTACCGGCATTGTGATGAGGCTGTCAAGGAGTATCTATCTAGATTTGGACACTAATATGACAGTTTCACATTAAGTGGTTTCCTATTCCTAAGAGAGGGAAATATTGCATCACCAAGTCTGACTTTGGTTGCATGCTGCATTCATGTTCTCGAGAACAAAGAGAAAAGGTTGTTTGGGAGAGGCTGTTTCTAGGAGGCTGTGAATCTTGTCCTCAGTTTTTCGCAGATGAGTTTGAACTTTCAACTGTATTCTATTTCTCAGCTCTTTCTCCAGATGTTCTGGGGTTCATAGATCTATTCCCACACCTATATAGGATTTTATCCAGAATTACAATTGCAAAGAAGAGACAATTCCATAATTTCTTCAAGATTGTTAAAAATGTTCTCAGGAGAATGGTACAAACAAATCAATCTTCTTAATGGTGTCATTTTCAACATATCATGTGTGGGTGTGTGTGTTTGCATACACAGCTGTCCCCTGATGTCCTCTAAAAAATAGCCTCCCAAAAACATCTCCCGGAAACGCATCCCCCCATCCCTTGTTAGTGTAGGATTTTATTTTCTTAGTGGGTTAATTTATTTTCTTTTAGTCATAGGTTTTTCCTACACATTTATTAAGCTTGATTAGGATAATAAAATGAGTTTATTATTTAATAACTAGGAGATAAGTGATATGGTGTCCCCTTCCTTAAATGGTGGAACACATTCCACTTTTGGTGGCATCCTCCATTTTTGGTAGTTAATTGTAATGTCCCCTTTCTAGCCCTATGTTTTTCAGTGGTTGTTAGCCTATTTCCGAAGACTCATAAGCTATTTGGAGGCGATTTTAGGGTTTCCAAGATTCTTGGAGGTTTCTCATCAACTTTCCAAGAGGTTATTGCAAGAGTTTGCTAGAGGGTTTTCTAGGTCTTTCTGGGTTTTTTGATATCTTTGGTAGGCAGTCACTGCTATTTTTAGTGCTTACTATTTTTACTTTTATTAAGTCACAACTGCTTCTCAGAATGTGCTTATTTTGAGTTTGGACTTTGGACACACTATTTTTAGCAGTATGCTATTTTTAGTAAGTGCTATTTTTGGCAGTGGTGTTGACATCAGTTCAATGCAAGGTTACTATTTTGACAGAGGTGGCAGTTGCAGTGGTTGGCATCTTGATATTTTTAGCAGTTGGCTTCTCCACCATCCTTGGAGTTTGAAAAAGGAAATGTTTGCAATTTAAGTTAATTTTATATTGTTTGTCACTTTTTGACCCCCACGGCTAGGATGAATAACTTAAGTTGTTTTTAAAAAGGGGGACTTGAGTTTGGACACCAAGATGGAGACTTCAGTTGTTTTTAAAAATAAATTTTATGCATAACTAAGGTGGATGCCAAAAGTGAAGGTATTAAGTGATTTTAATAAAGTATTTTATTCCCCAAGTGTGGCGTCCCGTTTTGGAGGGAAAAGGCAAACAAACTTCTAGGTCTCAGAGTCTATATATATGCCCTCATTTGCTCTCATTTGGTTATTCAAACAAAGTGCTGCCAAAATGCAGAGAAATCTCCTTGGGCTTTGAGGACAAAATCCCTCTAAGTCGACTTTAGTTTTGAGATTGCAGGATATCTCCTAGCTGAATAGTGGCATAGCTCCATTTTAGGGGTTGCAATTGAGCTCATACTGGTGATGGCTTCCTTGTTTCTTTCAGTTTTGGGTTGCTATGATGTCTTCTAGTATTTCTTTGGTGTGTTAACTCTTCTTGCAGCATTTTGAATGCATTTTGGAGTGTTTTATCAGACTTGGGTGTTGCTGGTTCGTACCTTTTCATAGCTTAGCTGACCCACCTTTTTGCTCACACTAGTCGGAAAAGCTAATATCATTTTGTGGGTGTTTGATCATTGTCATTCTCATGCTTGGGTGCCACTTTGCTCAAGATTTGGTATTTTTGAATGAGTATTGGATTTTTGGGAGTGGGTCGACCTACCTAGGGAGGCCGTACTATCCAACTAGAGGAGTTTTGAGTAGGTTTGCTGCTGATCAGTCCATTTTGAGGTTACTTAATAGCTTATATTGGACGCCTAGGCCTGCCTTGTCATTTGCAACTGATTTGGGGTGATTCTATTGAGTGTTGAGGCGTGTTTTATGACACAACAAACATTCTAGAATAAAGTGTCAAAGACGCTATATCCCCTCTTGAAAAACTACCTCATATGTTAAGACTGCAAGTAAGATCATACGGTAATTCCAATGTTTAAGATGAGTGTGGATATGCTCTGTGGTTGATGTGACTTGTTGGGGGCACAATAGGGATTTACTGTTGCAAGTTACTTAGAAAAGCAAAGACGCGAATGCAGTATCATTTTGGATTTTTCCGACTTTAGATAAAAAAATGAAAAAAGGTAAGGGTTTAGAAATCCTATGCTATTCCTATGAAATCAAGAGACGGCAAGGATTTAGTGAAACTAAATAAACAATACTTTGTTTCGCCACGCTAAATGACAACTACACAAAGCAAGTGCAATCTTCTGGGATTTGTGCTTAAAATTTCTTCACCACGAACAATACCATCAATAGAACAACATTATTCGAAGTAAACGTTAAAGCATCCACGATAAAGCTCAGTCTAACTTTACACATTGAATGAAAAGCATCCACTCAAAGAAAGTATGAGCTAAGTTTCGCTAACCCTTGTTATCAATCTATCATTCTTAACATACATTTAAATGAAATTCTAATTCAAATCTACTAGACAAGGAAGAGAAATATGCAACCATGCAACCATTTGACAATCAAAGGATTCAAAGCACCTCATGCATGATGAACTTTATTATCAAAATAGTCTTTTGCAACAATCTCATAAAACTCTCTCTTATTCTCTACAATCTAATCTCTAATTCTCTTGATATCTACTCTTCTTCTAATTTTCTCCTATCTGATCTAATCTCCTATGAAATGAGAGAGAAGGGGGGGGGTTTATATAGCATTCCCGGATTACAATGAATGGCCAAGATTAAAATGAGATGAATGGCCCAGATTCAACATAACTAAACCCTAATTAGGGTTTCCTAAACATCCATCAGTTAACTGGAGAGAACTTCAGGCATCTAGAGTTGTGTCCTTATCCACCTGCAAAGCATCATGTTTGGCGAACTTTGACACAATCCGGTCGACTTCTTCCATGGCAATGTCTGGAAGCGCATTGACGTTGTATTCCAGCAAGTCCAAACTTTCAGCACATTCTGCAAAAGTGATTGTCCATTTTGGTTCATGCAGCAAGAAAGCCTCTCTGACGGTCATGAAGTGGAATGCCTTGGTGAAATTTTCTTTCATGATTGGCCCAGAGGTGGTGGAGAAAATTCTTTGAACTTGTTCTTTTAAATTTTGTGGCCGCAAGTGTTTCTTTCGGACAATATCTCGGTCAAGCATATCTGCAGCCATCTGGTAAACCTTACTTCGAATCTCCTTCGCCTGCTCTTCAACTTTGACGCCATCTTGCTTCACCCTTTCCAGGACTTCTCCTCGTGAAATCAGAGCGTAGTACCAGCCGCTGAAATCATATGCAGCTCCAGCTTCGATAATTCTGTCATCAATCAACTTCTGCTTCGAGGTGCCCTTTAATTCTCGAATACATGGGATAATCTTATTCTGAATATCTTCAAGGCCATCCCATGATTCCGCTAAGTCTGTAACTCGTGACAACAGAAATGAAGCTTGTTCATACGCATATGCCAGCTTCTCCACGAATGCCATTGCCTCTTCTTTCTTTCCATCCATCCAATCTTTAGCCTCTCTTGCTGTAGTCAACTCCTCTTCAAAATTTCTGACTGGTTCTAATGAAGAATTTGGAAGTGGAGGTGCTAGTTGGTCACCTTGATTGAGTGGCCTGGTTAGATGCTGGATATAATCTTTTAGACGCTCAATCTCTCTTTTATATTCTTTTTTCTTTGCCACTTCCCTCTCCAGCCTAGACTTGATGGTGGCAACGGAATTGTCTAAGTCCTCAACTTCTTGCCCTTTCGTTGTTGAACCCATGTCAATGGTTGTAATGGCATATTCGTTCGGGGCAATCTCATCTTGGAATTTATCGACTGTAGGCACTGCAACTTGCATTGTGCGATTACCATCCTCATCCCTTTGTATGGCAGAAAATTTCTTGGCTTTCTTTCTTGTGGCAGCTTGCTCGGTCAAATATGCAAGTACCCTTCCATCAGGCGCTTCTATATGTCTTTCCTGTGCATTATAATGCAATGCACATTCCACCATAAGTTTTGGACACTCCTTTGCTGGCGGAAATCCAGCTGCATGAACAATTCCATTGCGCATCATCCTTCTTGCAATTGGCGTAGGCAAACGTCCATCACTTCCGTACATTCTTTCCTTGAAATCATCGATGTCAACATGGCCAAGGTTGGTGTCCACAATGTGCTCCCATTTGGATTTGATCTTTGACTGCAGCTGTGCACCCTTACTGGCAAACTTCATTTTTATCTTCTCGAAAATAAATCTGCAAGAAGAAGCAAAGAGAATATTTAAAATTTAGAATTTAAATTACTCGAAAAGTATTCCAGCTAGTTGTCAAATCAAATTTCGTGAAAGATTATGCTGGAAAAGAAAAGAAATGACGAAGTTTTTATGCCAGAATGAAGTGGAGAAAATAAATCTGCATAGCTCTCTGGACAAACTGAAATGATCACGATCACAATGCTGGCTGGTACGAATTTACTTTCTTCACTTTGCTGCAAACTTTCTCAACATTCTTGCTTTAGCTAAACTTTCTTCTCACAACTTTTCTTTCGAATGGTTGAAAAATGAGAAGTGAATCCAATTATAAAGATGAGAAATTCGACTTATTTAGCAAATCTCACATGTTTCCATTAAATCGAGTCTGAACTTGGCTTGCACTCGGCTTCTGAATGGCAATTTTTATCTTCAATGATAGTCCCCAGGAAAGTTTCCAAATCGTGCGCTAGTTCAGTGAAGTCCTTTTTGTCTTTTTCTAATTTTGATTTTTCAAAGTTTATCTCTTTGGGGTTTTGAAAAATAATAATTAAAAATAATTATTTTATGTGTCGTTTTCAACCCCTTCATTTTATGGCACTTATTTTTCATCTAAGGCAAATTTGATTTTTCAAAATTTTCTTGCCATTGCTTTAGGTGAATTTTTTCTTCCAATTTACTTTGCCATAATTTTTATCTTCCTGTTTCATTTTGCCATAATTTTCTTTCCATCCTAAGTCTCAGGCGAAAATGTTTTAGACATATAAATGTTTAGACTTAAAAAAAATATTTCTTATTTTCTCCAAGTATGGCGAATTTTCTCAAGGTGCCAAGACATATATATATATATTTTTTTTTAATTTTCCAATGTCCACTTAGGCAAAATTTTGATTTTTCTTACTTCTCTTTGATGTGGCGGACTTCATTCATTACTAAGCCATCTCCAAATGCCTATGGCGGACTTTGCTTATGTTTGTGCCATTAAATTTTTCCTTGCCTATGCTCAAGCCACTTCTTCTTTTCATATGGCGGACTTTACTTGTGTTCATGCCATTAAACCTTAAGCTAGGCGGACTTGCTTGAACCTCTTGCCACTTTACATGGGCGGACTTTGCTTAGTCTCAAGCCACTTCCTTAGAGCGGACTTCCTTCATTCTCATGCCATTGTCTAATTGCCCAAGGGCGGACTTACCTCATGTCCATGCCATTCAAGGGCGGACTTCACCCCACTCCATGCCATTCAAGGGCGTACTTTACCCTACTCCATGCCATTCCACATTTTGGCTAAGGGCGGACTTACCTCTTCCTCATGCCATGGCAAGTCGGACTTGCCTTCACTTTGTGCCATTGCTGATATGCTGTTGGGCGGACTTGGCATGATCTTGTGCCATTGCTGGGCGGAGTTGCCTTCACTTTGTGCCATTGCTGGGCGGACTTAGCACTTATCCATGCCATTGTATGTTGCCTGGCTGAAGCTTTTCGCAATTGACTTCCTCTTTCTCCATGCTGGTTGGACTTCCATGAATCCACACTTAGGCAAATTTACCATGATCTCTCAGATTTTTCATAAATTTTCCAGATTTCTCCATGGATTTTCCAGATTTTTCACCATTTTCTGTGATTTTTTTAGACTGATTTTTCCAGATTTTCAACATTTTTCTGATTTTTACCATGAATTTCACAAATTTTCAAATCGATTTTCTGAGAGTTCTATTGAGTTTTTGGAACTTCTGAGTGGATTTTCGAAATTCGGGCCCTTTCCAAATATAGGAACTTTGACAAAAATAGAAACTTTTCCAAAATAGCAACTTTCTAAAAATAGCCCCTAAAAAATAGGGATCTCAGAACTGCTCAAAAGTGCCAAAAAAGTAGGTTCTAAAAAATAGGGGGCCAAAGTGAAAACCCTAAAAAGTAGGAGGTGTCATAATTGACCGAAATGATAGTCAATCTTCGTCCCTCGGGCCTCGTAAGCACTTTGATGACGTTTGCACAATGATCCAGGCTCAAATTCCTTTACTTGACTCGGGTGACCATTCAACAACTTAAACCCAAAACCCCAAACGGAGACCAGACAAAACGAGACGCGCAACGACAAAACCCCAAAAGGCAAACCACTAGGGTCCCCATTTACAATGGGGCGAGGTGTGAATTAGGTCACAACACTGAGTAACGGAGAAGTTATGCTCATTGGATGTTTGTTGGTTGGGGTTTCAGGCTTGCTGTTCATGCATATCAGATTGCTGTCCAGTGTATCAGACCTGTTGCAGCAACTCGTTTGACCTCCCATTGACCTTTGGAGGACCTTCTTTGAGGTATACTTGTGATTTTTTTGTGTGGGGGTGTTCTCATACTTTCGTTATAGCATCTTGGAGGGGAGTTATTCTTCATATTTCCATCATTTTCCTTTCATGACAGCAGTATATGATAGACTGATATAATTTATGTTGAGCTCATTGTAACACCATTGGTAGTACCATTGGTGAGTGCTCTTGTACTTGTCTTTGATACTCACCCCACTAAAGAAGTGGTTGATCCCACTAAATAAGTGATTGGGCATTTCTTTATGTTACTTGTTACTCCTGTTGAATAAGTGGTCGAGTTCTTTATTTTCTTTTTTGTTATGATATGAGTATTTGAAATTTCTCTATATTTTAAAAAAATTCCCTATTTTTTAATAGCCGTCCCCTAAAAGTGGCCCACAAGTACCCGCATACTAGAAACACGTCTCGTCGTCCCCTCTTCAACATGTGGGGAGAATAAAGTTCATTTGGGAGTGTAAGAGTTGAAGATTCAAGGTTTTCGAAAAATGACGATTTTTTAAGTATTTTGATTGCAAATTTTAGGGTTTGTATTTGGTTATTAATTTTAGAGATTTTTTGTGTGTTAAAGCATTTTCAGATTTAGTACTTGCTGGCCATACAGTTTGTGGTTCCAGGTGTTTGCCCTAGCTAGCTGTCTCCTTCAGTTTATGCTAGATATTTGTGATTGGTTCCCAAATTCATCAAAGATTGGTGTGGTTCTCTTCCTTGTGGCTGGGCGAACCAGTTTTGGAGGTTTATTGCATTGTTTGGAGCTGGCACAAATCCCAAGGTGAGCCATACCATCCTTTCAGAGGCCTAGAAGTTAGAACTATGGCATGAGAACTTGGGAGACAAATAGTTGCCCTATTTGAATTATTTTCATCTTGCTTGTTAGCATCCAGGTCTGAAAAGGCTATAACAAGGGTTTTGGCAAGGTTTTTTGGAGTTTATTGAGAGCTTTAAAGGGGCTGTACAATTGTACTATGCTGGCCATACCATTCTGGGAGCTTCTGTGCATTGCTGGGTATGATTTGTTCACTTATCATTGGACTTCCTTCACTATTTGGTGGTGTTGGGTGGTCTAGTATCTGTTTGCAGGAGTTTAGAGTGGATTTGGATACAATTTGGGGTTATTGTGAGGCAGTACAGATCACTGTACCAGCTGTTCCTGTCATAACAGACCTGTCCTGTGCTCAGTTTAATATATCAGATCAGTTAACTCACATTGCAGCGAGTTAGAAAGGTGTAGAGGGTGATATTTTGAGGTTTTCTACAGCTTAGACATTTTGAGTGTGCGGGCTGTGTGTTAGGTAAGCTGCTGTGTGGATTATCCTTGCTTCTCTGCCTGTAGCAGCACTAATTCTGTTCATAATCAGACCTGCAACAGTCATCCCATCTCTTATGAGGTACTTCTTATAGGGGTTCATATGTGTGTCTATTATCATGTAATGATGCCTTATTTTAAAATGATTATTCACCAAACCTTTGTAACAGCAGTTATAAGAACATTGAAAATGTATATCAGAACTTATGACAGCAAAGTACCACATTCTTGCATGTTCATGTTGTGATTCTCTATTGGCAAAAAAATATAAAAAAAAATTAGGGGTGGTCATTACAGATATGTCATATAGCATGATCTGCACTCATATACGGCAATTACCAGAACTCATATAAGCTATGTGAGGAGAAAATATCAGACTTTCCAATCCCCCTTGTCCGTTGAAAATAGCTGTCATTATTTATATCATGATTGATTATGGATATGGCTAATTAACATTTGATTGATTTAAATACATTACTGATATGCATAGTTACCTGGAGATTCGTACCCTGACCCTAGTGCTACCACAACTCATATAACTTATAAGCTATATTAGGAGAAAGAATAAATTTTCCGATCCCCCTCTTCCTTTGAAGACGGCTGTTGTTATTTACATCAGAATTAATTATGAATATTGCCTAATTAATTCTTAATTGATTTAGAATTTTAAATACATTACTGATATGCATAGTTACCTGGAGACTTGTACCCTAATCCCTGGTAATCATCTCCCATATTAGAAATACATTCCCATCTCAGAGACACATATTGGGATGTCTCCAACCATTAGGAGACTTTACAGGAAACTTTTTGCTGTCAATAATTTCTGGATTTGATTGTGTTTTTGTTTTTCATCAACATTTCGAATCACCCTCCATGATTCATCAACATTTTTATCTTTAGCTCTCTCTTATCCTGATGATGAATCATGGAGGGTGATTCGAAACATTGATGAAAAACAAAAACACAATCAAATCCAGAAATTATTGACAACAACAAGATGGATTGTGGAAACTTGATAGCTTTAAAGGAAACTTTTTTGCATCTAAATACATCTCCCGGAAGTATCCCTTGAAAATTGGCAAAAAAAACTACAGAGGTTTCTCAAATATATCATATAAATTACAATGGGTTTGCCTCCGGTGCTGATATGTGGTTGACAAGAGCTAAAAAAACTAAAGAAATACACTAATAGACCTGTACATTTCTTTTTTTGGCATAAAAATTTACAAGTTCTTTTGTAGCAGAAAGTTTCATATTAATAATCAAATACCAATGAGGTAATAGCATGAAGAAAAACAATAATAAGGCTTAAGATGTGTACATGCACTTAAGTTTTTTTATTCAATTAAAAATATAACAATCTTCGAGGACCCCCATACCATGTTTTTAAATTTATGGCATTCCCTCCCAGTCTCCCACCATCTGCAGGTGACTATGGTTTATAATTTAATTGTTTATATCATGATGAGATTGTTCAAAAACATCAATATTATTGATCTTTACTTCTGTTGACATCTATTTCAATATTTCAAAATGTTTTTCTTTTTTTTTCCAGCACTATGACTCTTTAACTTCTTTAAAGTAGCATATCCATTGTACAATTAATTTTTTATAAATATATATTTTATTTTTTTAAATTTTTTTGCTCTCTCCAAGTAGCCATCTCCAACTTTTTTTGAAAATAGCATACCTATACCCATCCCACTTTCTTGGACCAGTTCAGTCCATCTCCTTGTAACTATGATGATATGTTTGATTATCATTTATGATTGGTATGCTATTACAATGTATTATGTTTAAGTTGGTTAACAACAGACTACCTACCTTTCTTTACGTGACTGATTTTAGAAGATACTCCCCCTCATGAAGGTCGTAACTCGAGGGACTGTATCAACAGAGAAGACAGAAGAATGGGAAAAGGGAGCATAATAGAGAGAAGCAACACACACATGACAAATTTTGAGCTATGTGACTGCAGCACAATTAATTTTATTCAGCTAAATGCTGTAGTTATATTTACACATTGTAATCTTTCTTGCTAGCTATGACTGTCTACTGATAGTTGCATTGTTGATTCACGTTGAAGGTTGATTACGTGCATATTTTCAAGTTGCTTTTCATGCATTGCAACATTTTACTCATTTTTGAAGAAATCATGACACTTTTGTGAGTTTTATAAGTGATTGATGAAGATGACTGAATGCAACATTGAATGTATTTTGCTCATAGAAGCTAAGATTTTTTTTGGCAATTTCTCAGTAAAACAAGAGATAAAGATATTTTCGAATTATTGGTATAAAATAGGGAAAAAAAGGGAAAATATTGGGCTAGGGTTAAGGTTAGGGTTAGGGAAAAAATCAGAAAAAAGAACACCCAAACCTCAATTTTTTACTAAAAAATCACATTTTTTAATCGCATTTTATCATCAATAAATCAAAAGTCAATCAAAAAACTGGCAGAAACGTGTTGACCTAATAAAATTAAATTTTCAACAGATTTTTGGCACTTTAACAATAGAGGCGGCAATAAATGATTTATTGGGAGAAATCATGATGAATTAAACATATATGCTTCTATGAAAATTTTGCCTTTCTAAAAGTTTATGTAATGCCCCTTAAGCATATGTTAATGTTGGCTATCCTTCCAACTGTTAAAACTTTGCATAGAGTATATCTATTTATCATATGTTAGTTAAAAGATCCTTTTGGAAGGTTTGATGATTATGATACAAATAAAGCTTGACTTAATCATGTTAATGATAGTTACTATAATTGATGTTTTGATCATGGGCCATGATCACAGGCCACTGCATTAAGAATTGTCTTATTTTTGTTATAGACCACTGAGTTGAATTAAAAGATGGATATGGATGTTGGGTATCTAGAAACCCTACTCCTCAAATCTTGTTGATTGTCGACTAAAAGCCTCTACAGGCAATTCTGAAACTCTTTTTGGAACTTGTTGAAAATCTTAACCCAATCTCTTAGGCAGTGAATGAGATGGCCACTTTTGTTTTGTGAAAAACTGAGTTATCGTGATGCTCTTCGGGGGGTTCTCAAGCCCGAGATAGAGGCAGTGTTCCAATTTACCAGGTAGTGGATTGAAACCATGGAAATGAATGCATGCCACATCTAGGCCTTAATTTTTAACAGAAGATAACTTGGACTTATGTGAACCAAGAATAAATGCTCATAGGATTTACCATTTTAAAGGAGAACACTGGCAGTTTAAAAGCTTTGATGCATTGGATCTTAAAAGATTTCTTTAACAAGCATTGGGAAGCAGATTAATAAAGTGAGGGAAGAAAAATGAAGGTCTGGCTTCAGAGACTTATCATACTAGAGTGATGAAGGTAAACAGCTTGACTGCATTTAACACCTCAGTCATTTCAGGCAACTCAAATTTCCTTCTTCCCCTTACATTTTGAAATGCATATGGTATAAGTTGTTTTTTGGTGTTAAGAGTTAAAACTTTGCTACTTCAACACCTTTTGGTATCATGAGGTTTGTCTTTGGTCAAATGTTTAGAGTTTAGACCCTCTAATTGAGTTGAAACCATTTGGAAAAATAAGTCTGGTTTTGTTTACCAAACCTATGGGGAAAAAGGAATTCTTATAAAATTTGTAGGTACTTATCATTCTGAAACCCTAGCACTTGTAAACACTTGACTGTTACGAATGATGCATAGCAGACAGAATCGAACTTGTGTTTTCTTCAGTAAATCAATACTCAATAACCTCTTTTCTTCATCAATCAATCTTCGCATTGGTGCTAATGATCTCTTTTCTGTATTGGACACTTCATGGCAAACCTAATGTGGGGGTCATGGTAAAGACCCTAAATTACAGTCATATGTATTAACACTTGGCCATTATACAGTCTGCATGTATATTGAGGTCTAGTTGTAAAAGTTGAATTAGACCTCCCAACAGTAAGAACTGTAATGGTTTGAGTGGAATACCAATGATTCTACTCCTAAGTGTGATAATAAAACTGTGATTATCTTTAACAAGTTTTCCAATGCTATAAAGGCTCAAACGTGAGCTATGGAGACCTATTGTTGAAGACAGAAATCAAGGGCATAGAGGGTTAACTCTTCCTTAGGCCTTATGGGCCATGCATCCCACAGTGCATTCAGTGCTTTTTATCTACTTATTGTGAATCAAGAACTCCATTTAAATGTTTGATGAATGTATTGAACCTCTTAGTCTATTGACTTAGACCTCTACAATTGTAATGATGGCTGGAGAGTAGTTAAGATCAACCTAAACCTGATGGGATGCTGGTGCATATCAATCATTATAGCATTTTATTCATCCCAAATACTCTTAAAAGATCAACATGATGATTCAGTTGTAGATTTGACTTTACTCTTACATCTAATGATTGTTACACTTTCTAATTGTTGGCAGTTGTTAGGTGATCTTGTGCAAACACAGTGACCACATCAGATTGAGAACAAGGATTGTGGTAAGGAATATATCTGCAGACTTGGGTTGGACTGGCAATGAATATAAAGCTTCATTTTACACCAATGAAACCTTATGAACTAAGATGGAAACGTTCCTAGTTAAAGCTATGCAGATGTATAGATGAAGTTCATCCTTAATCATACCTTGTGATAGTTATTCCATGGGGAAACGACTATCACCAATTTGTTTTCTGCATAAATATGTGCAACAGTAGCATGAATATCATTCTACATATCTCTTCTTTATAGAGTACACAGTACATTATCCTACATAAGCTGCTTTTCCATTACCAGATTTTTGGAGTGAATTTTGAGTGGAAAACATGAGGTCTAAATAGATGACCAATTGTCTTATAATGATAATACGATATGCTGTGATAGTTGTATTGGTTTGGGAATATTGAAATTGTGATCACATATCAGTGAGAACACAACCTTTTTTCCTGCCATTCAATTTTTAATTCTGAGAACCTTTGTAGTCTCTGTGTCTCTTTAAGATTCTTTGAGGTACCTAGATTCAGATTGGTAAGAAGCCACCACTTTGCAGATGTGACTGCATTAAGCTCTCCTGAGAGCCCTGGAAGCAATTTTTTCTAGCCCCTACTGCAAAAGGGGAACTCACTTATCCCCCACTTCTTCTAGCTTTGTAATCAATTAGCTTCTAATTGTTTTAAATCATTTTGTGGTAATTGTCTCGTAGTTGAAGCTGCTTGTGAGCTTGGAATAATCTTAAACCTGAGTATCATTGACAAATGGTTTTGCTGAAATGAACTTTATGGGAAATGGGATGCTAAGGATATAGTAATGTTTTCTTGAATCCAATATTTCTGGGTTAAACATATAGATATGTGATTAGTAGCATGTTGTGAAACACTTGGCCAAGTACATGATGTATGCATTCATGTTTTCCTATATTCATTGTGTCATCTTGTTCTACATAACTGTCATATTCTGCACGTTGATTGTGATGACACTTGCACATTGTTCATTCTTACTTTGGTGGCTCTCCCTATCTGCTGCCTCACAAAGGATAGGGTGAATCATGAGAAAGGAAAGTGTGTGGGAGTTCCATAATACTTGTTGGTTGAGCGATAAAGCACTCTGATGATACTCTATCTCCGTCTACAGCTTCCTGTTGCAGCTTTACATCTACATTGCCTTTGAATTTTTATTATTTTACTTTGAAGTACTTTGTACTTCTCTTGTAATTTGTAAAGATGATTATACCTTAATGTCAATATGTTATCACATATTTGTCTTATGAGAAAGTTAATAAATGATACATCTCTTGTTAATATTGTTAGAAGGACACTATTTTGCAAATAGCCCCTTGAGGCAAAGATGTAAAACATAACTTTAAGAACTGCTGTAGATAACTGCAGTTTATACTTTTTATGATAATGCATTACAATCAGTTTATTTGATTATTGAAACCTATGGTACTACACATTGATGTTTTGGGTTTTGTAAAGAATAATGATAACATTTTTACTATTTTTAATACAATCCTAAGATTGATGTTTAACAGCAACTTGATTGTATACTTTTGGCATTGAGGATTTCACTTGTCAACTCAACATGATGTTATGACCTGCACTTTGGTTCATAATGAATGAATGAAATATAATGTCACCATGGTAAACACTTATGCTGATAACGGTTACAAAACTAAACCTGTTAAATAATCTTCAAGAAAAACTATTAATATTGCAACCGAATTGAGGTAGCTTCTTTTGGTAGACAATACTAGAAGGACTCAGGGACCTCAATGAGGAGTTATAGTTCCTATCTTGGTTTGAAGAATGACAGAAACTATGAAAAAGGGTACATTTTTCCATCTTCCAGCTAGAAGGGTTCTTATGGAAACCGATTGCAAAAACAACTCACTAAATCAAGTAATAAAGACAAAAAAAAAACCGACATTTTTCCTTGTAGGAATCTCGTATTTCTTGTTCTCTAAAGAAATGCTTTATGTCTAACACTGGCAATTGGTCTTCATGATGCACAACAAACTTTTGATATTGCAACTAATATTTTAAAGCAAGGAGGATAAACAATCGCAGCCTCTCGAGCAGGTTTAAGCACATACCATGTGCTTATTTTAGAGGTATTGATTTTAAAATAACATACAATATGCATAAGAAGATCAATTAAAATCTTTGTGCAAAGAGCACATCAAGAGATCAAAAAAGTCTCACAATTTTATCAAACAATTCACCTCCCGTGACAAACTCCAAAATAATATAGATCTTTGCTTGACTAGCCAAAACCTGCACAATCACAGGAAGTCCTCTAGTAAGAGAAGCTATTTATATCATAAAATCTAAAAATATTAAATAATAGAACAACTAACCAGATCTAATCATAATACTGCATATGAAATGAACTGAAAACAAATAAGAACTATGTACAATCATAAAATATCAATTGAAACTACAAAAAATGAGTGCATTCAAGAATAAATTAGTTTACCTCATTCAAACGGACAATGTTGGGGTGCCTCACAAGCTTCATTATGGATATTTCCCTTTTAATCTGTGAAATAATGAAAAACATGATTGTTAATGTGATAGACACACAATAATATGGAATCTACTTTATGTCAACTTAGAACTCAACAAAACTACAACTGAAAGGAAGCTAATGTTATTTAGAAAACCAATAAATGAAATCCTTATAGATGAAATTTCATACAAAAAGAAAGTTCCTTTAGAGTCCATACGCCTTGCACCCACACACCTAACTGTGTGTAGACCATGGGACAGCATTACACATATGGGACCCCCTATACACTTGACTATGCATAGACTCTAGGTTGCACATACCCTATCCCCCTTTGGATTCAAACTGGTGCCTCCAAGATGAAAACATAAGATTCTCACCATTAGGCCTTAGGATAAGAAAAAGAGACTTGCACTCAAACAATGTTGAAGCTTAAGCCAAGCACAAGATCTTGTATTATTATCTTAAAGCATTCTGTTAGATTTTTGGCCATTTTTTTGCTTGAATGGAATAGATCTTGGGGATTGTTGGGATCATGCATACAAAAAACCCCAAAGAGATTGAACCATAGTCATGTGACTCTCTCATTTAGTCATAAGGTACCCAAGTTGAAGGGGAAAATGACCCAAAACAAACCATAGTCATGTGAGTCTCTCAATTAGTCATAAATCACCCAAGTTGAAGGAGAATCAGAAAATAACCCAAAACAAACAAAAAATGGAAAGAATTGTCAAAGAAGACTTATTAGAATAAATAATCTAATGGCTCTAAATATAATTCAATATACTTATACTAAAAATTACAATTACATAAGAAATAAATGCACAATATTAAAGCATAATATTGTGCTCTACAAAAGTAGTAATATGTAATGTCCCCATTTTTAGCACTACACTTTTCAGTGATTGATGGCCTATTCCCGGTGTGTTGTCAGCTAGTCAGAGGTAGAATTAGGGTTTCCGGCTATTTGGTGGATTCTTTTGAAGATTCGGGGGTTGGCATGTTGAAGTTTGGATGTTTGGATTCTGGATTCCTTCTGGGTTTTCAAGGAGCTTCCCAGAGATATGACATGCAACTGTGTCGGGCAACCTTTCCGGACTTACTATGTTTAGTAAGTTATGACAGCTACATCTCGGAGTTTGGGATTTTGGACTGCGGATTCTTTCTAGGTTTTCAGAAAGCTTCGCAATGGTGTCGCATGCACTTTGATCCGAGCAACTTTTCAAATTTACTATTTTTAGTAAATTCTATTTTTGGCAGTGGACAGGTTGGCTTCTGTTCAGTTGGATTCCCTCTGCAGTCAATTCAGTTGGTATGGTTGTTTGGGCCTTTTGATGCATTTTCTAGAGAGATAAGTATTTTAATTAAAATAATGTTATATTATAATGTTATTACCCCTTGGCCTAGCTTCATGACTTTAAGTTGTTCTGAAAAGGGGACCTCATGGGTGGACGCATCATCAGGGAAAGTTTTAATATTTCTAAGGTCAAATATTGCTCTTGGAGGTGGGACGCCAACTTTTGGAGAGAAGATAATTTTAAATTTAAGAAAAATTGCCTTTATGAAAAGGGACGCCAACTTGAAGGAAGACTTGGTCAAGTCAAAACCCTAAAAGCATCTTGTGGAGTGGGGCGCACCTTCTGGAAGCATCTAGAGGTGTCTCCTCAAAATTATAAAAGGGAGCCTTGGGTCTTCAATTCAGTATCTTATGTCTTCAGTAATGTTATGCTGCCGGAATGGTAACAGGGTTGCTTCGAGAAATGCATGCCTCCTAGCATAGGCTCGACTTCTTGCTTGAAAGATAGCAACTAGTGGAGAGTTAGTTTGTAGTTGAGTGGATTTGTAGTGAGATTTTGCATTGTAGAAGTTGTTTTGCATTTGTAGTTCACTTTCTTGCATTTTAATCATAATCTGGAGTTGCTGATTTTGTATTGCAGATTGAAGTTTATACTCATAAGTCTTTGGGCGAATTTATTTTGATTCTGGGTAGTTTACCCATGCATTTGCTAGCCTTGGGCGCCCCTCTATGCCAAGTTGCAGATTTTTTAGAGGTGTCTTGGATTTTATCTTGTTGGTAGAACATTTCTTGAGGCTGTACCATTCTGGCCTGCCTGGCAAGTGTTTAGAAAAAAAAATACTTCAATTTGTCAGTTGTTTCTTTGTCTAGTCTTCATTGACGTCATCCTAGCTTTCGTTTGCATCAAGTCTCATGTCATTCTAGCAAGTAATGAGTGAGTTGTGAGTATTTTAGTGAGTTTTGGAGTTGCTGGTTATGCATTTTCAGTCTATGTTCAGTCATAACAGCTTGCATAAAAGTTGTCATTTGAGTTGGGTTTGGGTTGAAAGTCATTGTGATCATCGAGGAGACATTATACTAAATTGCAGCACTGTTAGACTTCTTACTCTTTGTTATTGGCAGGCACTCTCTAATTCATTGTAAGTTGAACAGTAGTACTGTCAGCAATCTTGCTTCTTCTTCTTATGCTTCATTGTAATACCCGTTGAATAAGTGGAAGAGGCTGGCTTGCTGCCTATCTTACATTTTGAATTGCATTGTAGTTTTAGTATCTCCGCCATATGGTAGCTCCATTCCCACTCTGGGTTGGAAAGCACATCCTTGGCGTCGAGCTTACTTTCAGCATTGTACTTCTTTCCAGTTGATACTGACGATCCTCTTGCCATATGACAGCATCTATCTCATCTTGAGATTGAGTGCACATTCTTGGCAAAGAGTTACTTGCAAACTGCTGGTTTTGTTTTGGACTAACCCTAACGGGTGCTTCTTGCATTAGTGTGTTCGTTGAAGTAAATTGAAAAAATTGGTTCGGTATATTTCATAATAAGGGAGGATTCATTGATAGCTTTGTAATTAATTTTTAATTCAGACTTGATTGATCATCTTTCTCACTTGAATTATTCTCCAAATTCATTTTCTAATCTGATTGGTGAAAGCTATGTTACCGGTTTGCTAGTATTTGTTCCCAAATCCAAGCACATTTCAAACTAGACTCATGATCTAAGTCATTACGCTCGGAAATTCACACAAGGGGCAAGATGTGGAATGTGGAATCGTCTCAAACAAACTCAAGCAAACCCAAATAGAATGGTGACAAACCCATCCTATTTCACATGTCATTTTTATTTTTTATTTTCTTGCTTTTTTTAATAATATTTCACATTTGATTTTGACAGTGATAGACCAAAATAAATACTTAATTGTAGAAGTGCCATCTAAACCATTTGAACACAAAAACAAACTAAATTTACCTCATTTTGATTGCAAACAACAAAAACCATTTCTTTTTGCTAAACTTTCACTCTTGCTTGTCATTACAAGATTTATCATTGAAGGTTCCAAAGCATTGCTATTCCTACACATGTGCAAGAGCCCATTCGTTACCAAGGGAATCATAGAAAAGGATTTTTGGAAAAGAAAAGTTTATCTTTTCCTACATTTTTATTTTACAAACAAACTCTCTGGTTTTATTTACAACTTCTCGTTTTCTTTTCTTGTTTCTATGAATGCATCAATATGCTTAAAATATTAAATGAGTTAGCTTCTATTTTTTATTTTTTGTCATCTGTTTTCAATATGTTGTTTATCAGACTTGTTGCCATAAGGATTATAATGGTAGCTAATTCTAGCTCATGGGACAACCCCACTTCAAAATTGACCCAAATTCTCCTATTTAGAAGTATTTTGATATGATACAATTAGTTCCAAGTGGTGGGGGGGTATATTTAGATTTCCAAAGAGTATAATGTCAAGTATTCAAGCTCATACATTTGGTTGAACACCTGTTTCTATGGCATTCGTAGACAAGGCATCAAAATTTTCCCTAAAAAGAATGATGTACATGTGCCATCAGAGGGAGTGATAACATATATTCATGAGCAAGAGCAAGTAGATGAAATAGAAAGCCATAAAGAAAATCATTTTGTAGCAAAGAAAGGATCTAAATGAATGAAACCCCCTCTACCCCCATCAAATCCTAAGATTGTGATAGAAAGCCAACCATTTTTTGCCACCCCTCATAACCAACCCTTACAAATAAGGGACTAAATGCATAATTGGAAAGAACATTTCAAAATGAGCCTTGAGAGATTGTGGATCAACACATAGCATGATGTATCTATATAAATAGCTTTGATGTCAATGTTGTTCACTCACCATATTGGCAAGAAATGGTGATAGAAATTAATCAGGCTCCATATGCATACAAGAGATGAGAAGGTGCATGGTACCTTACTGGAAAAAGCAATCAAGCTTGTATAAATTCATTGAAGCACATATGGGATTCATAGGATAAAATTGCAGTGTCCATCATTTGTGATGGACGGAAGGATGCTAAAAATCAACCCTTGATCAATGTGATTGCATTGTACCCTAAAGAAACAATGCTTTTGAGAGTCGCGGATTGTGAGGGGGAGGTGAAGGATGGCCACTTTATTGCTAACATCCCCATCACAACCATTGAGGAAGTGATGCGCCATAAAATTGTTCAAGTAATAATAGACAAGGCAAATCATTGTTGAGTAGTTGATTTGTTGGTTGATGAACATTATTCACACATCTTTTGAACGTCTTGTGTTGTCCACTCCCTCAACCTTATTCTACAAAAGATTGGCGACAAAATTGATTGCATCCAAAAGGTGTATCCATACTCTGAAGAGATCCACATATTCATCACCAACCATCACATGTCACGAGACATATTTAGATCAATTTTTAAATTGGAGTTGTTGAAGGTAAGCGAAACAATATAGAATTTATGTTTCACTTCAGTTACTTAGAGATTTAGTTTTTTAAACTTATTTTGATTATGTTTTCTTCTTTGAAGTTTTTTATTTTCAAATAGGTTGTTGAGGCCTATTTTGCCTCCAACACAATTATCTTGAGACAACTTGTGAAAGTTCAAGAGGCACTTTCTAGCATGGTCATTAGCCAAACTTGGCCCATAAGGAAACCAAGCCAACATTGAGAGGGTAGAAAATATTAAGCATGTGATTTTAGATGACTCTTGGTAGGATCATATGGAATATCTCCTTGGTTTCATTAAGCCCATTTTTATTATGATTCGTTATACTGGCATGGACAAGCCTTGTTTGGGAGAGAGATATGATTGTTGGACTAATCGCCAGCGCCTCCCTTCAAATTCATGGCATGGACTAACGGCCTCCTATGGATCCATTTATTGTTGGCATTTGTATCAGGCATTAACAAGTCGATCTTTTGGCACAACGGCAAACATGTTCCAACAAATGGTATCAAAGTCATGGTCGAGGGTTCGAATCCCTTCGGGTGACACTGTGGGGGGGATTGTTGGACTAATCGTCAACGTCTTCCTTCAGATTCGTGACATGGACTAACCGCCTCTCGTGGATCCGTTAATCTCTGGCGTTTGTATCAGGTGTTAATAGGCCAATCTTTTGGCACAATGGCAAACATGTTCCAACAATGATAGCATCGACTCAATGATTGAAAAGATTAAGACCGTCATAAATGAGAAAAAGGAAATTCCTAAAGAAACTTTCTTCAAACAAGTACATAAATTACTAAAAATGTATGGAACACAATGACCATCTCACTACTTCTTCTTGCCTTTACATTGAGTCCAAAATACTATAGTGTTGAGGTTCTTTTTGTGCCAACAAGGATTGCCCCATATAGAGATTTTGAAGTCACCAAAGGATACAAGGCAGCATAGACCCTTCTATGATCCTGATTTGTAGGATGTGGTCACGTGTGAGTCTATTGATTTTCCACACTCCGATTGTCAAAGTGTTGAAGCTCTTCATGACAAGTTTAAGAAAGATAGTAACAATTGGTGGTACTTCCATGGCCAACAATTCCAACACCTACAACATCTTGCAATCAAAGTTTTATCACAAGTAAATTTTATAAAAAAAATAAATATCTAAAAACAAACATTTTCAAGTTTGAAGTTTCATGTTTCTTTTAAATTTTCTAATTATAACTACCTCAATAGGTTGCTATTTCATCTACATCTAAGTGGAATTGGAGCATATACTCCATCCACTCAATAAAATGAAATTGATTGCACTCAAAAAAGATAGAGGGTTTAGTGTAGGCGCATTACAACTTGTACCTCCTTTCACATAAACAACCTGGCTACAAGTAAGGGGACACAAGGTTGTAGGTTATAGAGCTGAAGCATATCAACTTGGATGCCTCCACTTTCCAACATGTGTTTGAAGAGCCAAATATCAAGAAAAATTTTAGTGCAAGTGGTAGTGGCATTGTTTGCGGTCCTTCAAATGCTCCTTCATCATAAAATGTCAATGATGATGATATTTTGAAAGGCCCATATGTGATATGACACTAAAACCTAATTGTTGAACTCGATATTATTATTTTCATATTAAAATTTGAACAATAAATATTTTCTAATATTCATGTTTTAAATGACATTTGAGTTTATGGTGGTTTTGCTTATCATAAGATGCTATGTGATATCATAACCTTAATTCCTACTTTTAGGCTGCAAAATCATAACCCAAAAGTACGAAAGATAGTTGACCAATACACCAGATTCTATATGTAAAATAGGGTTCTCTAGACAAAAACTACTAGGTATAACTCTAGAGCAAGCTTCTAAGTGGAATAGGACTAGAATAGCGCACCAAACTTTGGATTCAAACCACAAAGAGGGAATCTAGATGCCAAGAGAGCCCTCAGAACCAATTAAACAAGACTCACTTTTGTATATATATCATTTTGCAACCTAAAAGCAGGAATTAAGTTTAGAATACCACATAACATCATATAATAAACAAAACCGCCATAAACTCAAATGTCATTTAAAACATGAATATAAGAAAATATTCATTGTTCAAACTTTAATATTAAAATAATAATGTCAAATTCAGCAATTAGGTTTTAGTCTCATATAGGCCTTGAACCCAATCCCCAAACAAAATAGTTGGATCCCCAAACCAGAACCAACAACTTAGGGTGATAGTATAGCAGGCTATTTTGTAAGCATTTTTTGAGTTTGCATGTTTACTCCTACCTAAGCATGGTGTCCTCTTAACATAGAAACAATACTTGATGCAACTCTCATGCTCTATAACAACTTGCCTTTTCTCTCCTTTATAACATACATGAGTTATAACATATATAGTTATACAAGACCAAAGAAATGATAGTTTATACCACAGCAGATTCTTTGAGATGCATGGAAATAGTCAAAAGGGCCAGCAGCATTGCTTTGCTCGTCAAATCCAAGCCTGATTGTATGTAAGGAACAACAGCCAAATATAGCACAAAATTAGCTGTCCACAACAGCCTTATAATCATATTCATTAGTAGTGACTTCCCTTGGATAAAATATTCAAAGTTGGTGCCAATATTGTTTTGGAACTTAACAACTCCACTGTAATTTGAATAATGATGGCTCATTGGTACAATCTTAATGTTATAAACAGTTTTTATCACATCACCATGATTCAGAAAACATATATTTCTGATATTTCCTGAAAAACTTCTTCCAATCAGATGCTGAGAAAGCCATTACTAGCTACTAAGGATTTTTCCAACATTGAATGGATTAGATTTCTACAAATATCAAAATGGTGATGGTAGGTGTAAACTCCACACTATCAGAGACAATTTTCCCTGTAATGTCCCTTTTTAGGGATTGCCCTAAATCTTGACCTAGAATCAAAAATTTAACATAGTTAGGGTTATAAGTTATAACTAACCAAATAGATGCTTGAAGCGATATAAAACTTGGCTTAGGTCCTGCAATCATGTTAGACATTATTGGAAATATAATTCATATGATCAAACTTATATAATGAATAGCTTATCTATTTAAACCCTGTAAAAATACATAACTATTTCAAAATTATATAAGCTACACAATATCCATAATGCATAGTGGAAGTTTAATCATAATAGGACTTGGATGAGAAACATGATAAGTCTGCCCAAAGCTATCCATGCTAAGCCCAAGAGTGGATATACCATCCCTCTTGGTCCCAAGTGGCAGACCACTGGCCATCCAACATGGGGTGGCGTACTTAGTGGATAAACTTGTACCTACTTTCCCTATCCATGTTGTCTTATCCATCCTTCTTATGATTGAGACTTCGTGAATCCTTTCCAACAACCAACCCATGTAGAGATTGGGGAAAAGCTACAAAAGGAGGCCCATAGATTCCTCTTTCTAAGCCCAAGGGCAAACACTCACCACCTTGGCCCCAAGTGGCAGACCCCCGGCCATCCAACATGGAGTGGCGTGCTTAGAAAGAAATCTAGCACCTGCTCACCCTACTAGTAATTCCCCCACTTCTCCTCATGGTTGCTTGGTGAGAATTACAAACACTAAATATATCCAGATTCATAGAGATTAATAAACATATCATTCACTATAATCATAATAGTGCATACACAATATTTAGTAAAACATAAGACTGCTATATTCTTAGAAGCAAATATATTAACAAATGCTGACTTCTACCCTTGTCTGCTGAGTGCAGATAATTATGTTTGATCTGCTCCAATTGCCTTGCTGTTCAATCTGTTTTTCTTATATTCAGAAGATATTGCTTAAAGAGAAACAAATAGACTAGATCAAATGAATATTTACTAATAAGGATTAATAATTGCTGCAAGCATCATTATTGCATGATCGTATACAATGTGTGTGTTTGTGTATTTATTTATTTATTTATTTCTAATTGATATGAACTTATATATATATATAGGTGTATATGTAATTATATTAAACTTGTTTCCCTTATTATGCATTTATCATGTGTCTTCATATATCTCTCATTGAACCATCTTCTTACTCCCACATATTTCTTATTGATATCTGCTCCAATTCCCAATTGATATTCCATTCCTTATCCCAATCTGCTCATACATTCTTCATGAATAAATCTGCTGATCTGAATGCAGATATTTTTCTAAATATGATTCCAGATTTCTCCTTTATTTTCCCCTCCATGATTACCTTTCCTCCAACTTCTCTTTATCTTTATATCCTCCTTATGCCTTTTCATGAAAGGAGGCATCCCTTTGAACGGAGACAACCTTTTATAAAGGTATGACCATTTGCCAACAAATCACCATTAATTCAAACCTTAATTTGCTTCCTTTAATGAATTATATCCTGCTCCCTCTTTTTATATCGCTGTCTTTCATTATTATAATGTACACTTTAATCGCTGCTTATTGAAATAAACTAATCGCTGCTCTTTTAAAAAAAATAATCGCTACCTTCTTTAAAACTTCTAATCGCTCACCTTTTGGATCATTATTATCTCCTTATCTTGGGGCGATTAAACTTCACCTGTATACATTAACATGGGTGCTGAAAGCTATTAATATATGCTTGGAACACATGCCTAAGTGGTCAGCCTGCAATGAAGATATTAACAAAAGAAGTCGGCCAGCATGGAGAAATTGTCTTGTGTATAATTTAATTCATATGTCAACTATGATTGGCCAGTGTAATGTTCTCATGGTGAGGGAATGACATTCCTTTCGTGCACATATAGGCTTAACCCATGTTACCAGCCCAGAACCAGAACAGCCAGAGGCCGTTGCAATCCAAAAATCATTTTTCAAGAAACTGGTGTTTATTAGGCTCTCTTTGTCCTTAAACAGAAATTTGATCAACATTGGTTAAAATTGTTGTTTTTAAATCAAAACTCATTCCACATGTTATCCAGTAGCCATTTCAATGTCTGTTCACAAAAATCTTTTTTCTGAACACTACCCTAAGTTCTCCATTGAGATGTATTCAGTATTTCTGTTCAACAATCAATCAGTAGATTTTAGGGGTGTTCATAGACTCTGTAATGAATACTTTGTATGCCGATTGTGGATCAAATCGATCAAACCGACAGTATGTGGCAATTAACTTTGTCTTGTGTGAATATTGTATATTATTTATCACCATCTTTGTCCAAGTTAGTGTGGTATAATCTGTAAAATGCATGCACCATTTTAAGAGCGACCTGTGTTTAAATCCCTTAGTGGACATGAACAAGAAAAATGGGTACCTTTCTTTCTTAAGTTCAAATGGGTCCTCCAATGAAGCGTATGACATCATCTTTGAACTTGCACATGTATAAAAGTAACTTTGAACTTGCACACGTATAAGTAACAGTAAAACAAAAAATTATCCCCAGCACCTTATAAGGTATTGTGTTTGCCCTTTCTGGTGATATAGTTACTAAAACAGTTCTTATTCCTACAACCTTAAAGTATTTAGTTTGTGTTTGTTCTTTCTGGACAAAAGCTTGATAGACTGTACACAGTTGATCCAATAAAAGCTTCAACAAAATAGAGACAAATTGTCACATACATGAATGCAATCAAATTCTTGAAAACAATTCAATTCAACAACCCAAAATATTTAATTCTTAAGCACTAAAATTTTGATTTTAATTATGGCATTTTATGTAAAATATTCAAATCAAATCAGGATATTTATCCACACAACCTACCAGTATTGGATTGGGATAGGTTGCAGATCATCTACTTTCTAAATGCAATCAAACTCTTGAAAATAATTGTATTGCACTATACGGACATTTAATATTCAACGATTTGAAATTAACTTTAAATAATTCTTGAAAATAATTCAATTCTACTCCCTAGAACTTTAAATACTGAACCTATAAGTTCAAATTTAAATTACAACAATTTATGTGAGAACTTCAACCGACATCAGATCATTTATCCATAGCCTATCAATACTGAATTGAGATATGCCATTTATGCGACCTACTTATTGAGTAGAAGAACTCCTATTTCCTATCATATATCCAACATACCCATTGACCGTGAGAGGTTCTATTTCCACAAAATCATAAAGGAAAACGCAAAAAAACACAAATTTCCTCAAAAGAAGAGCTGCTTACCTGGTCGACCATCCTATTTCTAAGAATGGTTCCCTTCTCAAGCACTTTCATGGCCACGCTCTCTCCAGTCTCTGTATTCTGCGCAAACTTCACCTTGGCGAAGGTTCCCTCGCCAATAGTCCTTCCCATCTCATACTTCCCCACCCTTCGCGTTACGACCTTCCTTGACTTCTTCATGATCACTATCGACGGATATACAATGTATGCACAACTTACTCAAACGGATATACAGTGTATATACAACTTCCCTGGTCCAATACAGATATCCACACGCGAATAAATTCAACTCTGATATCAATAATAAATGAAAATTTGAACGCCAAACTAACAACAAGGTAAAGCTAAACTCCAGGGACCAAATAACCCATCGTCGCACCAAATTTAGCAATATTTCCAGAGGCCAGAAGACTATAATCCATCGCAATATGTTCAAATCCCTAACTAAGCTTAAATTTCATCAAACAAGCATCGAGCAGGGCAATTCAATACGAATTAAAATGAAAATGATACTTTGACTCCAAAATATTGAGCTCCAAGAATCCAAAGTTCACAAATCGACCATCAAAGGATCAGAAATTTCTTCAGGAATCCAAAAGTGCAATCTAAATTTACTGTGGAAAGCGGACGTACGATTAATTACGTAAGGAAAACATATGGAAATTCAGCAAAGCGCTTAAAAACCCTTTTCCTTTGCCGACCTTAAAGATGCCGATCAGCTGACGTAGCAGGTGTATTGTCATTACTTATGAAATTTCGATTTGTTGTCTCACCTAGATAACTAGTCGACAGTTGTCATTGTCAAATCATATTTACAATCGCCTAGTTGCCCAAATTCTCCCTAGTTAAAAATGTTGTAGAGGACGGTGTACATGAACTCCGAGCTCTATGGAACTCACTCCAAGACCTCTAGATTGAATCTGCACCTTCCATGTTTGGAAACTTGTGCACAACATTAGTGAACACAGAGATCTTAAATTTTGCACCATGCGATTGAGAAGAAGCAGCGAGGACTTTAGGAACATTTTTTTTTAAGTTATTTTTCCCATTTTAGAGCTACTTATTTGTGCGGTCTCAGCAATAATTAGTGTACTGTTTGGGGGTTTCTTTATTTTTAAATACATTGACTACAAATCAAGTGATAAGTCCGTTTCAGTCCGTTCCTATCCGACTGGGTTTCTTTATTTTTAAACACAATTAAATAAATTGTAAGACCTCTATTGGTTAACCGGACTTTTTCTCGTAGAGTCATATATATATAGTATTTGTTGGAGCATTTGTTGGAGTATTTTTTAGTATGTGAAGAATAATATTGAATATTTATACATGCAGCGGGAATAAACATGTCTAATTAATATATATTAATTAATAAATCAAAACTAAATTTAGTATGTGAAAGAGAATATTGAATATTTATATATGTAATGAGAATAAACATGTTTAATTAATGATATAACAATTAATAAATTAAAATTAAATTAAGAATTGTGATTAATAAGTCAAAGGTAAAAGGATTAGGAGTGATTTAGTCACTAGTCTCTATCATGATATATTTATTATAATGATCAATCAACAACAAATTTTCTAATGAATAGAACAATCATCACATATTATTTTAAGGGTTGGGAGTGGTTTAGTCACTAGTCTCTATTATGATATAATTGATATAATGATCGATCAACGACAAATTTTCTAATGAATAGATCAATCATTACATATTTGTTAGGGTTAGGAGTAGTTTAGTTACTAGCCTCTATTATGATATAATTATAATGATCAATCATCACATATGATTTTTTCTTATTTCTAAAGTTTTTATAAATATGAAAAATATTATTTAATATGTAAGACTTATTAATTAACTTTTTTTATATTATGTGATGTTTTATTAGCTCATGTCAAAGAAAGTGATTTTTTTTTTTGTGTGTGTGATCATTTTCTATTTATTTAATTCAATTTTTGAAAAATTTAATCTTATGTGTTTATTTTCCTCTTTATAAAGATTAAATATTCGTAATTATTTTTCCCCATTTCAAATGTAAATGCCAAATAATAACAAAATTCTTATTATCATACTCATCATAAGTGTTGTCTACTTAAGATGATAAATATGGAATATGAATGTAATAGGTTTCCAATATAATATTAGTTCTCTTAACACAAAATTAGTGACCTTCACTCCATTCTTATCTTTCCCTTAATGCAAAATTTATTACTTTCACTCTATCCTTTAATACAAAAATTGGTGTATTCATGAAAATTATTTTTTATGTTATTAGAGTCATTTTGTCTATGTGAGCTAGCAATCTAAATGTATAGTCCCTTAGTGCAAATATGGTGACATCCACTCCATTCTTATATTTCCCTTAATGCAAAAATTATTACTTTCACCCCATCCTTTAATACAAAAATTGTCACTTCTGAGTATTCTTATCATGAAAATTATTTTTGATCTCATTAGAATTATTTTGCATGTGTAAGCTAGTGACCTAAATGTATAGTGTATTGCTATTGCTATTGTATGACCTTTCTAATTACCTACAATAGAAGGATACTATAGTGTTCAAATCTAAGTTTATTTAATTAATCTATTAAAAACAACCAATTATCTCTCTATTTTTTTACCAATATAGTTTTAAATATTAAAAATGTTTGGATGTTTAATTTACCATCACATTTTGTCCTTCACTTCAATTGGTGTACATGTTTATTTTTATTGTACAATCTAACAAACTTGACTCAATGAAGGCAATGAATCTTGCTTGTGTTCCTTCACATGTACATTAATGTCTATAAGAGTGTATAAGTAGGTGGAAGTGATAAATAATAATGATAATGGCATTGTCTTCTTTGAGGTAAAAAACTCCATAAAATATTTATGTGGACTTCAATTATACTTAATCTTTTGTAAATAAATACATGTGTTAATTTATAAGTCATTTTATACTATCTATCACGAAGATAGTTTAAAAAGTTATTGCAATACAAAATTAGATAAAAAGATTTAAGTTTTAATGATGATTTTCAATTTGTAAATATCATTTTAATAATTAAAAACATTCACTTATCAATTTCAAAACTTGCAATTTTTTAATATCACAATGTGAAAGATAATATTTTATTAAAGTAGAGAGTCAAGAATTGAAATGGTTTAATTTTTATTTAAAATTTAAAAAATATCGACTTATTTTAAATTAAAAGATATACAAACATATTTGGACACACTTAATGATAAGAGAATATTAACCAAAATTATGAAACTATGACTGGATGCATTTACTTCTCACCACCCCTCTACCAACTCATCACCATCAAATAGTATTAATTCAACCCACAAAAGATATTGCTCTCAATTTAAGTACTACATTTTAGCTTCCAATAGACACACCTTATATCAAATCAATACATTTATTTTTCATCACCCTTCTACTACCTCATTGATGTTTTAGTTTGTTTAATAATTAGATTGATTAATGGTAAATGGTGACAATATGATATATATTTTTATGGGCGGGTGTCTTGCCTTTATTGATTAAAGCATTATGTTGTAGACAAGAGGTCAAAAGGTCACGTGAATTCAGGAATTTGTTAAATAAATTATTTTTGAGGTTTATTGAACTTGTTATTTGGAATAGATCGATAAGATAGTTGTATTGATCACTATTAAAAATAAATTAAGAACAAATTTATATTTAAAAACTTATTTTATTTTTATATAAATATTAAATTTTAAAATGTATTTAAACTAGTAATATTATACATGTACAAATAGATATATAAATAGATAGATTTTTTCTTAAACAAAAAATTGTTTTTACAGATTTATTTAGTAAAAGATGTTTTATTTTATTTTATTGGGAACGATTTTTTATTTGAGATTATATATGTATTTTTAATCACTTTTAAGAAGTGAAATTTTTAGCTAATAAGATTGACTATAATTCATTTTGAAAATATTTTTAGTTATAAAATTTACATCTCTACTTTGATGAATAGAAAAAATAAAGACTTATAATTTATTGTTAAATGCAATTATTAATAATTAAGCATCAATTGCAAAAATACTAAAAGTAAACAAATCTTCAATTTCCAAAAGATAAATATTAAAAAAAATTATATAGTTACTACCTACTTCTTAATTGTTATCCCTCACCAATTTCCATTTCAGACAAATTTTACTAAACTATTCATTTTTTTTTCTTTTCATGTTTGTTTTTTTTCAATTTTTTATCTTTTCCCTTATTTTCACTATTTTATTATTTTTAATTTTTACTTTCTCATTTCTTACATTTCTAATTTATATTTTTCAAATAAACTATAAAAGAATTTAATTAGTTAATTAAAATTTCTTTCTCATCAAATAAACATGTAGATAAATATTTTTTTATTTATAATATTTATTTAAAAATATTATTTCAATTTTGGGTTTTCTTGTTTCTTAATTAAGAGAACATGAGTCAATTCATAATTTTTCTTTTTATTTCAATTATTTAAGTATATCTCAAAATCTTTGATTTCTTCTATCAAGAAATATTTACTCAAGAGTCAATCTATTTATATCTAACATATATATCAATAACTTTGATGTGTTATGTTGTGTCTTTCAATTGTAACTTCAAGCTTTAGGGATGAGGAAAAACTCACAAATTATCTTAGTTGTCAAACTTTATCAATTATTAAATAATGTGAATCAACCAGTTTGATTTTAGCAAATATAATGAAAGGATTGAGGACTCAAATCACTAAGAATTTATGATTTTTCAATCTAATGGGTGTTAAATCATTGCCAAGATATTTATGAGGCAATTATATCATAATTTGTTTGTCATAGTAGACTATGTATTTTTATTGGGAAATTACTTGGAATTTCAAAGGTATTCTTCAACTAACTGACATATTTGTCAATACCATAAGAATTTCACCCTTTTATGAGGACAAATGTTGTTATTTCCATTATAACTCCATGATATCATTAGGGCCATAATTTCCTTGAAATCGCCACTTATGTTTTGGAGTTTGGTCCTAATTGCCCAATTGACATCTAAATCTTACAATTAGGCAAGATTCACCACATTTTTCCTCAAGTACTTTATAATTTGGTGGGTTTTGTTAAATTTGAGTTCTTATAAATGTCATTAAAACTTTGAGTTATTCATTTACATGTTTTATTCTATTATCAATTTTAGTTGACTCAATTCTTGAATCTTTATGTCTTTTAAATAATTTTATTTTGGACTCCTTTCCTTGGTTTCTTCTATGCCAAGTGCCTACTTCTTATCAAAAAATTATTTTAAGTGAGCTATATAAAACTACTAGAATTAGCAAGTTAGTGAGAGGCAAGTGATAAAATTTCTTTATTTTTCTATGAATATAATATTCCTCCTATTTATTTATCTATTTGGTTTTGAAGACAAGGGAAAACAAACACTACAAACATAAATATTCAAATATAATAAATGAACCCTTGTACATAATTTTCTTTGCTCCTCTAAGTGAGTTAAAGTAGAATGCACTCAATGCTCCACTTGGTGTGCTCATTATGATGTATCGATGGTGGAATGTGGTTGCTTAGTCAACCAATCACATGACTTTAGGATTAGGATGAGAGATCAAAGGGATAGCATGAGGATATGATATGAAAAGATGATATGCAAAAGGGACAACATGTAGCTAGCATGCTAATAGATAATATGAAAATGAAATGGGAGGCCTCCAATTTATAGATTTTCCAAGAGGAAATCAAAGAATGAGATGTAAATTTAATGGAGGGCTGGGATTTGAGGAAGATGGAAGCATGGACTGAAGTTGTATTCATGTGACAAGTGTCACAAGAGGGATACAAGTGTCATATAAGGTCTTGTAATTCCTCAATCCAACATGCTTAGAACAAAACTTGATGGAGCAATTTTTTTTTGAAACAAAGGCCACGATGCCAATAATGCAACAATGACATGTCAAACTTGTACAACAATATGCACACAAGTGTCATAAAAAAAAGACAACAATACAACTTCATCATTGTATAAGCAAGGTGGTAATAACAGAAGACTAACCACTTGTGGGATAAATCTACCATGAAGAACATACAAGAGAGAGAGAGGACAACACCTTCACAATGATCGATTACTAAACCACTCGATCATGTTCTCTTGCAACCCCACACCAGGATAGGATGAGGTAATCATCAACCTCCAATCCACATCCAGAAACACTTCACAACTCTAAACATAGAGGTAAACCTTCGCAAGAGGTTTCCTAACCAAGAGGCACAAACTCACCACAAATTGGAATGACGATGAGTCACTTCCAGACAACCACATGCTTCCCAATACATCCTATCGCAACACGATAACACACTATTAGAAAATACGACTCTACAACACCCCATGACATATGAGGCTTTTTTAGGACACCAACAAGGCCGACCATGAATGATTACAATCTCACCAAGTCTTCACAAGACTAGGTGCAAAATCTCGGGCTAACCCTAAGTTTGACAACTGGGCAACATCAAAAGAAGGCACATAAAATGAAGCAAGAGAAGCCACAAGTTCTCAATGAAAACACATAAGAACATGCAAACCACACTGCTAGACTCCTAGGACCATGAGGAGCAACTTATGTTTACATGGTTTTCCCATACAAGGTTTTGAAACAAAGGAGAAAGATCAAGTCCTAAAATAAAGATACTTAACAAGGTTTTTGGAGGTTCTAACGACTAAAACGACTAGACTGAGAAAAAATATAAGGCTTAAAAATTATTTGTCAATGGAATTGGTCTTATAAAATCACTAGATATTCATGGTTAAGAGGATTGACATTCTACCTTTTGTATCGGAATGAGGCCACCTTAACATAGGACAATGCCGCCCAAACAGAGTTAGACAAAATTCTGAGATTTTAAGCCTGCAAAACCAAGCTGCCCAAACATGCAACCAGGTCACCCAAACTTACTAGGGTGCCCAAACATGCAACCAAGCTGCCTAAATTTACCAAGCCACCCAACTAGAATTAGAATTTTTTTTTATTAGCCTAGGCCAATTCAATGTAAGACAGGGTCACCTAGATACAGTACTAGGCCGCCCAACTATGAAATAAAGCATCTAGATTCATTTTAAGAACCAATTGTAAAATTCTTGAGTTAATTTTATCCTTTTCATAGTAAAATAAGGAAAATATAAAGCAATCATACTCGGCTCCAACACCAAGACATGTAATTAAACCAATACCCTTTTTCTATTATCAAATATTCCTATTTATAACAATAGGACTCTAACATCCTTTATATATACATTTTACACTTGAATGAAGTACTAAATAGTATAAGGTAAACTTATTACAACATGGTACCAACTCAAGCTTGATCCTCGAACCTTCAATCCCCAATGATGGTTACCACACCATCGAACTCGTGGAATCAAAAAGATCCACTCCCATTGTGTTAGGAGATAGTCACATGGGCCACAAGCACAACACTCATACAAAACACATTGGGAGATGGCTTCCACACACACCATACATGATGAAAACACTTCACATACACATCATATACCAAACAATCGTCCAAATCACATAATTAATCCAATACATCTCATCACTTGGTAAAATCACAATCCACATTGGGAAAACTCATCAATGTCACATCACAAATCCATATTGGGATAATTTACCAATACCACATCATATAAACATCATGGGGTAATCTCACTACAAGGGTACCACAAATATCGTCATTGGGCCAACTCACCAATGGTGAATCACACACATAAAACACTAGGGTAAGATGTTAGAGAGCTAGCTAGGGAGTGTCATCACGGTGCTTGAAGGTATGGCACCCACAAAACCTAGTAATCCTCTCATACGAACAAGGATACTTGATCTTAGAAGACCCAAACTCCTTGAGCTATCATTTCTTCCAGAACATCCTTAGTTTGTACTAGAAAGTTCAAGACATGAGAGGGGCATCTATTATCTTAGTTAATTAATTACCCATGTTTCATTAATTATCACTTGATTAGATGACTCCTCACTTGTGATCAACCTACTTGCCACTTTGGTCAACGAAACGTTGGGAGACACTCCCATAAGCCTCTCTATTATCTTATTCTTAGGCTCTTCAATGCTCATCAACGAGTGGCATAAAAAATGATGCACATTCACATGGCATAAATTTATTTTCTTAAAAACTTGAAAGCATTCCTTACGAAAATCCATTAAGGCGACTCTCAAGATTTCGCCCAAAATAAAGCATTCATAATTCACTTTTAAATTAAAAATTTTAGTTTAATTCTAAATGTCAAAACCAAAAATTACATGCAAACTCCATCAATGGAGCTTCAAATTTTCCATTTTCTAAACAATTTAAAATTTTAAAAAATGAAAAGTGTCATTTTGGTTGGAATATACACTGTAGCATCAAAAATTGTCACCCTTGACAATTCACACTATGTTTTTTTCCCCTTAATTTATTAGACTTGATTAAGCACCCAATTTACTAAATTATGCATTTTGAGGCCTATTTTTACCATTTTCTGATAAATTACAAGAATAGAGAAAATGCATTTATTTAATGCCTTGCCCCTAGCACCTAAAATCCTAGAAAATAGGGCTAGGACTAGGATACCCTTGGGTGGCTTTGTCCCCCTATTTTGTCAGGATCCAAATTTGAATATGTTGGTGTCAACACTTTAACATTTGAAATTCAAGTTGCAAAGGTCAGCTATTGAGATCTTTTTTTTAGGAAATTAGCATAATTACATATAAATACCTAGTTATTGCATCATTTGAGATCAATCTAGCAACAAGTAAACATTAAGAGCAAGAATTATTGTCAAGAGCAAGCCAAGAACAGCATTTCAAAGATTCATTGTAGTAATTCAAGATCCAAGCTTCATGTCAAAGCCTATGTGAGTTCATGTATGTTCATGTTGTGGACACTAAAATTTATCCTAGGCTTGCAACTTCTAAATTCTCCATCATTTCCCCTTTTGTCTTTCATAATTGAATAATTTTAATTATTTAATTATTTTCTAAATTCATAAGTCTTTTATTAATTAAATAATTTTAATTATTTAATTAATTCATTTCTATATTTATTCTTCCTTGATTAATTAAATAAATTCTTATTTATTTAATTTTTATACCACTTTCTACTATAATTAAATAATTATTTTAAATTATTTAATTATTCATTAATGTCTTCTCTCATAAATTAAATAAATTTTAATTTATTTAATTTTGTCCACTCTCTTGAATTTTGAATTAAACCATTATTTAATTCAAAAGGTCCTCTTTGTCACATTCCTCTGTAATTAAATAATTATTTTTACTTATTTAATTATTCATTGGCCACCTAGATTAAATAATTTTTTTGTTTAATTTCCTCTCACCTCTTTGTTCATGCCAATCTTATCTTCCACATCAAGTCCTTATCTATTCATGTCTCAATTAACCTCTGCCCTTGATTAAATTATTTATAATTTAACCTTGACCGTCAATCCTTATCATTTTCCCTAACCCTAGTCCATACCACATCTTTCATTCTTGGCCATTGATTATTGACTTTCAATCCTAGCCCTTCATTCAAAATTGTCTTTCCTATAAAAGACCTTGTCATTGTTATTTGTCACCTACCTAGACATTTGCCTACACAAGCTTATGTTATCTTGCTATCTTGCTATCAAGTCTATCAACATCAAGTCAAGTGCATCCATAGTCAATTAGAATCTTCAAGATTTTGCTTTGTCATTGTCATTGTCATTAGGCCTATTTGCATACTCAAAAATTTGAGGGAAATTATTCATATCAAGCAAAATGGAGAAGTGCAATGAAGGTGAATCAATGGTGATATGAAGACTCTTTGGTAATAATATTTCATATTTTATGTCTTTATGCTTATTTGTACTTCATTGTTTATTAGGGTTTGGTTTACATGCATTATTGCCTAGCCTTGATAATTTTAACCTTGATTACATTTGTGAACCTGACATGAAAGGACAAAATTGTAGAATTCGTATGAAAATTTCAATTTTTTAAGTTACAGGTACAGATCGATGCAATCACGGGCCAAAACAATGTAATCACTTTTCACATAGTGTCGCAACTGCAAAGCTGAATGACACAACTAGTTTGCATTAGGGAATACTTTGACTCTATCTAATTTATTGGTTTTTCGGTTAGATCTAGGTCATCTAGTTTCATATTTCATTAGGCTAACCCTAGTTACATGTCATGTTGGTCATTAGATTGTTTGGATTTGGTAGATTTTCTATTGTTTTGCAGGTTTAGGTTCCCATGACACAATTGATTGTCTTTCACCACAACTGCTCTTCTGGTTAACTGCATCTGATATCGACCAAAGTTGCAATTGTTTTCTTGAGCCATAGTAAATGACGCAGTCATAGTTTTTGCAACACAATATTTTCTAGTTCTGAGCCACAACTATGATTGCCTGCAACACAATTTCCTATTCATTTAAAACTTAGGATTTCAATTAAAATTTCTAGTTTAGATCTCTTACATTTCATAGTATAGGGGTTTTCTGTTGTTGACATTTGATTTCCAACATGTGGTATAGGTGGAAAGGAGGCATCTCACTTGACATTGCTCATTTATCTATCTTGTCTTCTTTTCATTCACTCATTGGGATTAAAATTAAGCTTGCACTTACATGTCATTGGGATTAAAATTTACCTTAATTTTCATTTCACTCATTAGTTAAAAATAACTTGCATATTCACTCATTGGTCTAAAATTAACCTTACATCGTGTCTTTTTCACATATTGCTTTGAGGGTTAAAAAGAATAAGTGTCTTCATTGTCTTGTGGTTTGCATTTTTCCTTTAGGTGTGTATGCTTTTCTCTCACACCATTTGGTGATCGTGAGAATCAAAAGCATCTTTTGGAATTTGTATAATCACCCACACATTTGGTTTTAGACTTAAAATGAACATCATGCGAGTGTGAGAAAAAGGTGGTATGCTCTCTCCTCGCGCTTCGTGTGATCTTGGAGACCAAAAGCAACATACTTTTCTTGCTTTTGTTACCCTTAGAGGGTCTGCCTTGAAAAAGGGAACGAACCAAGCGGTACTTTGTTTCAATCCACTATATAAATAATCATGATTGTTGGGAAAGTCTTTAATCACCCGGTTTGGATGTCCTATACAGACGAGTTTTGCCCTTAGTATCTGCATGATACGTCAAAATCCTTTCTAACAAAGGGACTGGGAGGCCTCCTTTTGGAGCTAATCTCGCCTCACATATAGGCACCATGTATTAACCTTGAAACATAGATTAAGAACCTTTGTTTTAGTGGCCAAAATCCCTTTTATTTGCTAGCATAGGAACAGTTTTTGTAAAGCCACCCTACATCTTCACTATTCATGTGTAGAGGTAGAAACTCCTCTTTGGGAATGACATTTGGTGTGCCCGTGCCATGTAAGGGGGAGCCAATGTCACCAAGTCTCTAGTTTTCCGCCTTGTTTAAGTGGCTGGAGAAATCCAAGTGGGGATCTAGCAAGTAGTATCTTTTCCTAGCCTAGGTTGTGCATTGTCTATAAGTGTCTTCTTACACATTTAAACATTTTACACACTCAAACCAAATAAAAAACAAGTGTTTTTCAACTATTTGTTGTGTTTTCCAAAATCAAACTTCACAAAATCACCTCAAAATTGGTCGAAACTCAATCAAACCCAAGCAAAATACACTATAAACCACAAGTGATTGTCCTTAATTGCAATTGTGACCCAGAAAACTGCAATAGCCATTTCTAGAATGCCACAAGTGACTATCCTTATTCGCAACTATGACCTAAAACGTCACAATTTCCTATCACCAAAATTTTTAGGGGAAACTGAGATAAAGCCATTCTTTGATCAATCCTGAGCATTACCTGAGCCTTTGATCACAGACTTGTAGAACTGTCATTCACTATCCATCCATCTATCCATCATTGCATACTTTGCATTAACCATAGGCAAAACATTAGGAGATCCTTTAGTTTGCATATACCTTGTTGCAAACCTTAGTCTTGGAAACTTATTAGACTTGAGACTAGTCCATAGTGACCAAATCATATTTGTATTGACTTCAACCTTTTCCACCATCTTTAGTCATTTGTCATTTAGGTTGGCTCCTCAATTCACAAGGCTCATTTGAGACCACCTTTGTCAAACCTTGTCATTTAGTCATCTTCATCATTGAAGTCTTGATAAACCAGATTTGTAACCTTGGCTACCTTAGTTTGATTAAGCAACCTTGCTTTGAATTTTCCATAAGGTGCTTAATAGTCATACCTTTAGTCATCATCCTAGGTCATATTACCATTCTCACGCACCATCCTTTCACACTTGTATTCCATTTGGCATATCTTAGACACTATTCAATACTTTGATCTTATTGATTCTTTGTCTTGAAATCATCCTTAGACATCATTTATACCTTAAAACCCCAAGAAAATAGCCATCTTGCATAGACATTACCATAGTTTGGACCTCATTGTGGCATCATCCTATTAACATCTTGACATTTTGTCACTTTGAATTCATACCTTGGTATCATCCTTGGAAATTGTTTCCTATACCTTGGTCACCCTTAGGCAAACCCTTGCATAGTCATCTTATGCATCATACCACATCACCCTCACATCCATTTCCCTTTTGCAAGTCTTTTATGGTCAAGACTAGGTAAGAAATGGCCTTTCCACAAGATGATGAATTTGTCAACCCCTTTGGCAATCTTTCTCAAGGGGGCCTATACCACAAATAAAATTCCCTAATCTATTTGAAAGGTTCATCCTTAGAGACCCACAAGGAAATGTCACCATAGAAGAAATAGAGGCAGTTGCACAAGATCCTAGAGTGGCCTCCTTTGTAGATGAAATCATGGCCCTAGATCCTAAACGCTTTTTAGCCAAAATTTTATCAAAAGGAGCCACTTTACCACATGGTTTTGATGTTAATACCTTGCAAGCTATACCTACACCAAATAACCAAACACAAGGACATACTATACCCACTTCTAATGGTTCTATTCCATAAGTTACTTCTAAGACGTTGTGCAACTATTCACACCTCCTTATTTGGCACCCAAGGTATGACACGAGGCTTAACACAAGGCATGACCCAAGGCATGACACAAATCATGACATCAAACATGACACAATCCATGTACCAACCCTTTGGTACCACCTTTGCTACATCCAACACCATAGGGGCATCATCCTCAAATCCATTTGGCACAAACAATACCACCAAGAGACCTAGAATTGTCATCAACAAGACTCTTAAAACAAATGCCATACCAAACATAGGGGTCTCTCAACACATCACTACATCACAACTAGGGCATATTCCTCATGGACATACACAATACAATACCCAAGGATCCATTTCACATGGCATACAACTTGGCAATCAAGGACATTTCACACCATATGGCAATCAAAATCCACATGGAAATGCTTTTACAAGCTCATGGCATATACCATCCAATTCACTTCACAACATTCATATCCCAACACCAAACCAAAACATACCAAATCAAAATCTGTCATACACATACATGTCCCATACATAGAACCAAAATACGTCACATACACATATACCAAACCAAAACCCATCCCATAACATTGGATTGCAAAATGCCAATATAGACCTTCACAATAAGTAAAACATGTCATTGACTCAAGTGGATGTCCTACAAACTCAAATGCTTGCCTTGCAACAACAGATGGAAAATATGCAAATGTCTAACAAGAGGACCTACTCGACCAAGGACTTATGACCTTATCTATTTGACAAGAGTCTATATATGCCACCCTTCCCACATGGCTATGTTATACCTAACTTTCCTAAATACAAAGGGAGGGGCAATCCACTTGAACACATAAGAGAATTTTCCATGACTTGTATAGACATTGCATATGATCCCACATACCTCAAGAGACTATTTTCACAAAGTCTTATGGGCATAGTACGAGTGGTTTGCACATTTACCGACTAGCATAAAAACATGGGGTGAACTAGTAGACAAATTTGTTGAACACTTTGACTTTAACATAGACAACAAAATAACAATTGCCACCTTATATCATACCACACAAGATGAAGGAGAAAAAAATGTCACCTTCTTCCAATGATGGAGAAGTTTGGCTAGTCAATGCCCAATCGAGATACCAGAAAAACAAAAGGTTGTCATGTTCATAGAGAACCTTAACTCCCACTTGAGACATGAGCTAAGGATGCAATGTTGTATGCCCTTTTCCAACCTAGTGGAAAAAGGCATTATCCTTGAAAAGGATCTAATTGAAAAAGGAGAGATCAAGATTCCCAATAGGAACACCAGCACTCAAAACACCTCAAACGACAAAAGAAAATATTAGGCTCAAAACAAGAATCTGACTAATGATGGAGTTTTTGATGCTAAGACCATATATACAAGTCCTACTATTACACTTAGGGGGCCTAACACATCCAACAATGCACCAAGAACTCCTGACCAAACTGCCAATGTTGTCCAAAACACAATAGCCAAGAACCCAAAGGAAGTTCCCAAAACGTCAGTACACTCCTTTAGAGGAGTTGATTGAATCGGTCTTTAAACAAATCTTGCAACATAATTCCATACAACTTCCTAAACCAAAAAAACATGATCCTGGACAGTTTAAACCATCATGGTGGGATGATAATGCTTTTTGTGACTACCATCGAGGTAAGGGAAATTCCATTGCACAATGTCGACAATTAAAGAACATCATTCAAGACCTTGTCAAAAATGGCACTACTGAACTCAATGGACAACATTAACCACAGTCATCTAATAGTGACCATAAAGTTTTCACCAATCCTTTACATGACCATGGAAAAGGAAAGGCCTCTAGTTTGAGCAATAATACCAATAACAATTCAGCCAATTACACTAATGCCAAATATGACTATAACCATACCACTATCATTAATCACATTCGAGTCATTGATGAACATGTCAATACCATTACCATTAAGAAACCTTCCAAATTTGTTGTCAACACTCGTCGAACCAAGGTAATCGTCCAAGGTCCTCCTCCATAGCAACAACAACCCTCAAAATCCCAATACAACTTGCTTGATCAATTGGGGAAGACTCTCATGCAAATCTCTATCTTAGAGTTATTGCGTATATGACCTGACCATCGAGCTATTCTTGACAAAGCCTTACAAGACACAACCATCCCCACTGACCTTGACGTCAATCGGTTCTAAGAAATGGTAGGCTACTTAACCAATTCCCGTTACACTACCTTTTTTGAACAAGACTATTTCATTGAAAAGAAAAACCATATCGACCCTTTGCACCTTGAAGTCCTTGTCCATAAAACCAAAGTCAGACAAGTCTTGGTAGATGGTGGAGCAGGGTTAAACATTTGTACCTTGAAATTGGTTAAGATGTTAGGCTTCTCGGAAGCATGTGCAGACACTACTAAAAGCATTGTTATCAAGGCATATGACGATGAAGAATGATCCTTTAAAGGAATTATCACACTACTTATCAGAGTTGGTCCCATAATCATGGATACTACTTTTCAAGTCTTGGACCTTGACCTCCCATACAACCTTCTTCTAGGCTGACCATGGATTCACGCCATGAAATTTGTACCATCCACATACCACCAATGCCTTAAATTTCCATACAATGGCACCAAAATCACAATAGTCAGTGATCCTGATACCTTCCAATATTGCACTAATCTAAGGGGAACCACACAATTCCAAGTGCTTGTTAATAATGAAGCTTCATCCTCCACTTCATCACAATGCATTGATCCATCTTCATTGACTAAAGCATCCACTTCATCTACCTTACCATTGAACCCCAATGTCCAAGTACATGACATGGGATGTGGTGAGTATCGTATGGAAAAGCTACAGATAAACAACAATGCTAATGCTACTACGAAAGCTTTGACTTCCAACAATGATGTAAAGACAATTTTACTAGAAGACACACAAGTAGACGGCTATGATTGGAACGAGACATTCTGGGATCCTGATGACACCTCAATCTTTATCATTCAAGATCATCCATCTCCATCTCATGACCATCTTTCCACCATTCCATTCTTTGAATCACTATTTGACCATTCCAACCATCCTCACCATCCTAGGTTAGGGTATGTACCCCCTACTACTGCCTCTACTAAGACATCTTTCTAATTCATCAAGGATGTGCAAGCCTCCTTTGATGTTAACAGTACCAAAAATGATAGTCCCAAAGACATCATTGATGACATCATCACTACCATTCATCTGCCAAGCATTCTAGTCACTCCATCCACTTCATCCATTCCACTCATGTCCATCCACATCATAGACATGGATCAACAAGGCATATCTTAAGACAAGGACAACGACAAGGGAAAAGTTCAAAAATCAAAGATTAAAATGCCCTCTTTAAAAAAAGATCAAGAATCAAAAGACATGATGAAAAGAAAAGAATATCAAGAAAAGTCCTATATCCAATACAAAAAGCTATTAGACCAATCAAAAATATAAGTCAAGAATGAGCAAGAATCTCAAGACACATCCTCTAGAAAACATAAAAAGCTATTGGATGAATCAAAAGTAAAAATCAAAAGTGAAAATCATAAAGCATTGGTCTCCAAGAATGCTCTTCCACCAAAAATCATTGGGGACATCTATCAATGCAAAAAGTCAAATAGAGAGCTTGTTGATTCAACTTACTCATCTCCATCACTTTCACTCATTCCATTCAATCCATCTATATTCACTTATCATCTCACCTCCATTGGTGATGTCTTTCAACATACCTTTGACGACGACCCCTTCACATACTCTAGCTCAATGGTCGTCCAAACTCCTTGTCGTTTGAAGCCCGATGGCCCACGTAATGTGTACATTAGGGATCGTACCATAGCCTCTTTCATTCGTCACATATATTATCCTACATATTTACCACTGGCATTTCACATCCAAATTAAATCCTTTCATCCAGCACGGTCATTCGAACAAGGTCAATGCATCATCACGACTTATTGATTCTACACAACTTTTGAAAGTCTTGTTGTAACCATAAAAAATACAAAAAGTAAAGAAAAATAAAAAAAATCGTTACCTTGATGAAAACCTGGCAAACAGGCGTCCTAGTAACACCAAAAAAATTAAAAAATTAAAAAAATAGTAAAGAGAAATAATTCGTCCAATAGTGAAAAACACTTTTGGTGGCGTTTTGGATAAGTACCATGGCAAAAACCTGTTAAACATGTGCCATGCGTAGTTGAATTTGCTCTATCATCTACCATCACTCTAATCAGACTTCTCCCCATCATTTTCCCATCTCATTTCACCCATAATAATGATTGCTTGTCCTTTCCATATCCTAGAATGATTGACATCATGTGACCTTTCGCCTTTCATATCCCCTTCCATTTCACTCCTAATAAATTGGTCTTATACTTGACTGGGGGAAAATACTCGACTAATGTCATTGGATCTTACACTTAATATCAAGATGTTGTTTTTATCCAAAAAGACAAAAAAAATCAATAAACGACAAAAAGACAAAAAAAACAAATATTCCCAAAAAAACCAAAAAAATCATAAAACAACAAAAAGACAAAAAAAAATTCTCAAAAATCCAAAAAAGAAGTCAAAACATGTCAAAACACAAAAACATCCAAATAACTTTCAAAAATCCCAAAAACAGAGTCGTAGTCGGTCCTATCAGTCCAAGTCCCAGTCGAACTACATTGCCTCTGCAACTAAACCTAGGCAAGGCCATTTGTTGATGTGCCCCCGAGGCATTAGGTTAGTCCTTTTAGGATTGTCGAATAAAATCTCGACTCAGTCCTTTGCCAATAAAACAAAGTCATGTCATGTTGAACAACGAGGTCTCTATGCATTGTTACATAGGCAAGGCCATCTGTTGATGAGCCCCCGAGGCCACCTAGGTCGGTCCTTTAGTGTTTGTCGTGTCAATCATAATAAATCAGACATTGTCAACTAGAAACAAACAGTTGTCAAAACATTAGACAAGACACACATCAACAAGAAAAACAAGTTAGTAAAGTCACTCAGTCAAACCAAATAAATTGTCAAAATAGTCAACAATATTAAACCAACCTAAAACATTAAACTAGTCAAACTTATGTCTTATACATGATGTGTCCTTCCTGAAACCAAACATTGTCATTTAGTCAAACTCAGACATTTGCCTTATATAGGTGGTCACATTATTGAAACCAAACTTGACGTCTTATACGACATGTTTCCTTTCCTGAAACCAAGCTTCATCAAACAATCAACCCATCAATTACCTAGTCAACTAAATGTCAAATGATCATATTTTGGAAAACACTATGAATGCTCGTTGACCTTGTGATCTGTTTTGTCTTATCTTTTTCTTGATTTGTCTTTGAGTCAGGTTACTAGCTTCCTCGAGGATGCCCCATGAAGGATTCAGAGGAGTGATGATGTCTCATGACTCTTTTCTTTAACTGTTGTTTGTGGATTGTCTTGAAAAAAAGACTGGGGCAACTTTTCCTTTAGTATGAGTCAAGACATTCCTTGTCTGCGATTGTTTGTTTTATAGGTGGATGACCTTGCACGCCTTGCTCTAGATGTCATACCATGGTGTTTGTTGTTCATTTGTCATATTTTACCGCCCAATGATGATTAAATGCAAGGCTTATTATGTATTTGGAAAAATATTAAAATTCTTCTTCTATTCTAACTTCCATATCCTTCATGCTAACATTTCTTCTATCCGTCATCCTCTAGTCTTCTCATCCATTTTGAGAGCACACTTGTGTTCTTTGAACCTACATGTCCTCTTGAGGGGGCATACTACTACCTCCTCGTCATCCTTCCTCATCCTATTCACACTGGGGCATATTTTTGAACTAAATTTCTTTGACACAACGCAATAGACTGCAATGTATCAAAGAGAGGCAAAATGTAGACACTAAAATTTGTCCTAGGCCTATGACTTCTAAATTCTCCATCATTTCCCCTTTCATCTTCATAATTAAATAATTTTTAATTATTTAAATATTTTCTAAAGTCATAAGTCTTCTATTAATTAAATCATTTTAATTATTTAATTAATTCATTTATATTTATTCTTCCTTGATTAATTAAATAAATTTTATTTATTTATTTAATTACATCACTAATTAAGTCCCCTTCTTTTTAAAATTAAATAAATTCTTATTTATTTAATTTTATACCACTTTCTTCTATAATTAAATAATTATTTTAAATTATTTAATTATTCATTAGTCTCTTCTCTCATAAATTTGGTCCACTCTCTTGAATTTTGAATTAAATCATTATTTAATTCAAAAGGTCCTCTGTCACATTCCTCTATAATCAAATAATTATTTTTAATTATTTAATTATTCATTGGCCGCCTAGATTAAATATTTTTTATTATTTAATTTCCTCACCTCTTTGTCCATGTCAATCTTATCTTCCACGTCAAGTCCTTATCTATCCATGTCTCAATTAACCTCCACCCTTGATTAAACTATTTATAATTTAATCTTGACTGTCAATCCTTATAATTTTCCCTAACCCTAGTCCATACCACATCTTTCATTCTTGGCCATTGATTATTGAGTTTCAATCCTAGCCCTTCATTCAAAATTGTCTTTCTTATAAAAGAACTTGTCATTTTCATTTGTCACCTACCTAGATATTTTCCTGCACAAGCTTATGCTATCTTACTATCTTGCTATCTTGCTATCAAGTCTATCAACATTAAGTCAAGTGCATCCATAGTCAATTAGAATCTTCAATATTTTTCTTTGTCATTGTCATTAGGCCTATTTGCATACTCAAAAATATGAGGGCAATTATTCATATCAAGTAAAATGGAGAAGTGCAATGAAGGTGAATCAATGGTGGTATGAAGACTCTTTGGTAATATTTTTTCATATTTTATGTCTTTATGCTTATTTGTACTTCATTGTTTATTAGGGTTTGATTTACATGCATTATTTCCCAACCTTGATTATTTTAACCCTAATTACACATGTTATCATTGTTTGTGAAGGCTAACTCTTGGTGTAGGTCTCCAAGTAATTCAAGTAATCAAGTGAACAAGATCCAAGACCTTGAAGTGATGTGTATGACTTTAGTCCTTCAAGGAAGCCATTGAAGGGTGGTAAGTTACAACACTTTGTTGATTCATCATTCCTTCCTATCATTTATCATTCATATCATTGGCATTGCCATTGTGGAAGTGGAAACACTAACACGAGGTTTGACTAAGGCAAGCCCCTAAATAGCACAACATTTCATCTCTCTTTGAATGTGTAGATCTCAGGTTTGGAGAGGATTGAAGGAACTTTGAAGATCATTTGTCCATTGTTGCATTTAAAACCCTACACCTTTTGAATTCACGAAAAACTCACCTATAGAATTATCCAACATTGATGGAAACAAGTTTGCAAGTGGAAATGTGAGTCTCAAATATGACATTAAAGGACTCCGAAAATAGATTCAGGATACCCCTACAAGGACAAAGATTCCCTTGGGCGCCTATGTCCTCCTATTCTAATTGATACCAAATTTATATGGCAAGTACACATCACTCTTCCCTTCCTAGATCTGCTTGCAAATCTCTGTTATAGTATGTCAATTGTTGGAATCTTGTAATTTTCATATTAGAGCACATAGTCTAATTAGGTTAATCAAGGGAAATCAATTCCAATTCATTTCCAAGGTTCAAAAGGATCAAATTCAGGTCTAATTGACTCACCTTCATGGTTGAAAGTCAATCAAAACACCTTGTTTATTTGCATCCTAATGTACCCTTGAAAAATGAGCAAAATTAATCACAAGTTTAGATATTAAACCTAGGGTTCTCTTTTTCTTTGGTTACATACACAACACATAATTCATGCAATAAAATTCAAATTCCAAACATTTCTAAAAATTTTGGCATGGTGAGGGCACAAAATTGACATTTTTCAATATTTTCAAATTAAATATATTATACTTATTTTTATTAAGTTGAAATTCTAATAAGGAAGTCCTATTCTCCCTTAGGGTGGGAATGGAATCCAAATTAAAAGCATAAAGAAAAGGAGGAGAAATAAGCAACTTACCTCACTTTTTTTCCAAAAATAAAATTGGAGGACACTCCAAGTGTACCTAACAAATCCACAAATCCAACCACAATCACATTCCCCTTCCCATTCATATTCTATTGCATCCAATCTCATCCAATTGCATTCGCAAATGCAATATTCCCAATTCCATATCTAAAAAATTTCAAGAAGAGGGTTTTGAGAGCTCATTTCCTAGAACAAGAATGAATAAAAACTAGTGTATATTTCCTTTTATTCCATTTTCGTTTTCATATGTTCTATTTTTTTTCTTCTTTATTTTAAAAATTACCAAATCTAAATAAAACACTCACATTCAATCTTTTGAAGTCATTTAAAGCACAACATAATCACCCAACGAGGTTCAATAGCATAAAGCATGAAAGTAACATCCATTATATAAGTCATCCCTTCTAAACATCACTAATCAAGATCACATTTAACCACAACATATATAATGCACATCATTGAATTGAAGCATAATGATAAACCCAACATGTAAATATACAAAATTCCAACAATCAACATGTTGTGGAACCTCATCTTGAACATATAGTGGTTCATACACCCTATTCAAAGCCATAAAAAATAATCACCTCAATAATCATGAGGAAATAGTGAAGCTAAAACACTAATCTCACATTAACAAGATGCAAACAAGAGGGGTACTACACGTCTAAGAGTTAGGCATGTTCACACATGTGTGAGAAAATGAATTGGGATAAGTGTAAGATGAAATAGAGGCTACATAAGTGAAGAGCATGCTAACACGTGTGAGAAGGGTAATGGGCCTAAGCTGAAAGTTAGATGAGGTGGAGGATTGTGAGTATTTCAAGATTACAAGCTTGCACGCTCATGTATGTGTGAATAAAGAGTGGGGTAAGTAGGCATGATCACACATGTGGGAGGATGAGGACACAACAAATAATGATAAATTCAAATTTTAATCCATAATCCATATAGATGGATTTAATGGCTAGGATTAAAAGAACAATGATTGATGATGATGTGGATTTAAATATTAGAGGAAATGGTTGTATACACCTAAAAATGGCTAATGAATTTTAATCTTTTATCTCATCATTGTCTCATCATTTCTTCTATCCATATTAATTAAATATTTTTTAATTATTTAATTAAGCTAATATCCCCTCTTTTCATTTGTAATAATTAAATAATTATTTAATTATTAAATTATCTTAATCTTTTTATCATATCAATATTAATTAAATATTTTTTGTTATTTAATTAGTTTATCATTATCATTTTCTCTCCAACATTAATTAAAATCAAATTTAAATTATCTTTGGTCCTCTATAATTAATAGCATTAATACTATAGTGAGTAATTAAGAATATTGATTTCAATTCATCTCAAATTTGCAAATATTTGATTTCTCTATGATTTGCAATCTAACCCCAAATCAAAGATATTAGCATTTTCTAGGCCTTGTGTTTATTGATTTTTGTGTATAAAGATTTGATCTTTTGGAATTTAAAGGGTTGCAAAGGTTGGTTTGGAGTTCTTCACATTGGATCAAATTATCTTCTCAAATTTAGAGTCGGACTACAGGTACCTTCGTTCTAATTACTATTTCCATTTTTAAATTTCCAAGTAATCGTTGTTCTTTATCATTTTTGGTATCATTACTTTATAAAATCTTGTTTTGTGTGTCTTTTCACATTGGAAATTGGGTTGAAATTAATCTTTCACATTTAGATTTGGATCTAAAATAAACCATTGTATTTCAATCCCCAAGATCTACTTGCATATGCTCTCCTCTTACATCTTAGGGTGATCTTGAGGATCATAAATAAGTGATCTTGTTTTTCTTTTTAGGGGGGCTTTCATAGGGATTTCATCACCCTAGAGGATGACCTCAAATCCCATGTTTCGACGAAGTATAAAGAGCAAGAGGTGAATTGAAAGGCACACCTCTTGGAAGCAAAATATTATCAATCTAGGCTAAGCCTTTAAGAACTTTATACCTTAAAGAAGTGAAGGTGGAGAGTGGGTTACCCTCTCCTCTTGAATGTTTGGTATTATTCCCTTTCATATATAAATTAGGCCTCACATACCCTTGTGGTATATATAGGACATCTCTAGTTGAGTTTGTAAAGCCTAGTTGAAACTTTTTGGCCACCTTTTCTTGTATTGTCTTTGTGCTTACAAGGATTGATAAACCCACTTGAGTAGGCTTGTTCATGTTTCTTGTGTGTTTGAATGTTAAAAGCACCTTCCCCACTTGAAACCAAAAGGGGACACAAAATCTAAATTGAATCATAGGAAATTATCTCTTGCATTATATCTTTGTGTGATTTTAATCTTTGAACAAATTGCAAAAAATATCAAAAATAGTAAAATCAAAACATTCCAAAACAAAATAAACAAAAAAATCTAAGGAAAAATAAGAAAATATATTATCTTTATCTTCTAATATTTATAATTGTTAATGTTTCTTGGTGTATCTTTTTGAAATCTTTGATCTTTTGAAAATGACAATAGCTATCTTAGTCATTTTATATCTCTTGCTAAAACAAATTCCTTAAAACAAAAACACTATAGAAAACCGTATTTGGGTAGCAACATTGCACTTTTGATACTTTATGTTGCACATTTGAGACATAAATTGCACTTTTACATTATCATTTTGTGCATCTGATTATCATTTTGTGTAATAGATTTGTAATATTGTGCTTTTGATTTGTTTTGGGTCACATCTGAGAAACCTTGTTGCACATTTGAGACATTTTGTTACACTTTTGATAAACTCTGGTATGATTTTGATCCATTATAGGTTGCTTTTGATCCATTACATGCCACTTTTGATCAATAACAATATCCCTTGAAATCTTAAAAACATAACATAAATCAGACCTTTCAAAGTATCAAAATATCAGATAAACATAACTAAAATAAATATTTCATTGAATTATATCATTGGATTTTCTTTAATAAGATTTGGAGGAGAATAAAAAATGGAGCTTGTCATATCATTATCAAAATTTATCAAAGGTCTAATCTAGATCTCCTATCTTTTATCTCTAACTTGTATTTTTTATTAGAAAATTGCCTATCCCAACTAAGGAATTAAGTTGGATCATATCATTAGTAGATATACTAGCTTAAGATCCTTGGATAATATTGAGTTGGAAACCTCCACTCTATATTTATTTTCTTGGACTCATAAGTCTAGTTCAAGTCTAATATTATCAATTTTTATCTTGAATCATTTTGCTTAAACTCAAAAGTCTAGTTCAAGTAGACTAATATCATTATTAATTCTAGTATATGTTTTCATGGACTCATAAGTCTAGTTCAAGTAGACGTTATCAATTTTAATCTTTATCATTTTTCTTGGACTCACAAATCTAGTTCAAGTAGAATAATATTAGTATCAATCAATATATATTTGCTTGGGTTCACAAGTCTAGTTCAAGTAAACAATATCTTTATCATTTGGAGATCTAGCTTAACTTTGATCTATTTTGGTTTTGTACAAGTAAAATTAATTTTTTGGAAAGCAAGTCCTATCTTACAGTCTAGGGTCATACATTTACATATGTCAATCACAAGATCACAATACAAGAACATGGAATTCCATCAAAATGAGTTGAAAATCTTGACAAGCATGGGTGTAGTCAATATAAGCATGGAACAACCTCAAACTTAAGCACACTATAGATACTTCTATTGAGGAAAATTTCAATCGAGACCAAACATTAGAGGAGTTCTTCAATAGAGACCAAACATTAGAGGAGTTATAGGAATTTGAACAAGATCCTAATGCAATGAGAATTTTAGAACTTTTATTTAAGACAAATCTCGATCACTATCTTCAAATGCTAGTTCAAAAGGTGTCGAGATACAATCTAATTTTGACAATCCTATTCATAAAGAACAAGATCTCATAACCTTCACTACAAATAATACTTTGGGAGAAACAATTCAAATCAATACACTTATGAGAATCACGTCCTTATCACAACCCAACATATTGACCCCACCAAAAAATCCACCACAAACATAATTAGATAAAGTGTTTGCCACTTTCACTTACACACAACCACCTCAACCTCAATCATCTAAGGTTCAATGCCAATCAAATAAAGAGACACATGATCACTTTACACCTAAACCATCCCATACCATTGCCCATTTTATTCCAAACATAGGTAGTTCCAACATGTAAAATATGCCTTTTCCTCCAAATCAACCCCAATTTTTTTTTTCATATGAGACATCATTATCTCAATCCTTACCCATGCCATAACAAACAAATTCCCAAACATACACACCTATTCAACATTATATTCCACAAATTCAACCTTCAACCTTCAATATACCTAACAATACCTTCCACAAAATCAACAAACCTTTTTCACACACTTTCCCACCAATATACCCTCATTGGCACCTATAAATGAGTTGGCAACACAAATTCAAAATATGCATCAAAAGATAGCAAATATGGAAATGGGACACACCAAGAATAGATATACATTAGAAGACATATGCCCTTATCCCAGGCTTTGATAGGTCCATATCCATGATGCCCTTTCCTCAAAACTTTGAAATGCCTAAGCTTGACAAATATAAAAGAAAAGGTGAACTGTGTGAACATATAAGGGAATTTTATATAACTTTTCTTAAGGTTTCTCATAATGATACCTATTTAATGTGCCTCTTTCCTCAAAGTTTAGGAGGTCAGGCTATTGAATGGTTCTCTCATTGACCTTGTGTAATCAAATCCTTTCATGAATTAGAATTTTTTTTTTCTCATTTCTCATATACAATTTAACATGAAATTTCTATGACTGATCTATGTAATAAAAAATAAAAGAATAGAAATTCATTTACTACCTTCCTACAACAATGGAGAAATATGGCAAGTGAATTTCCCCATCCTATTCTTGAAAACCAACTTATCCACATATTCACCTAAAATCTAAATCAAGAAATGGTCTTTCACCTACAAGTCGAATGTGCTAATACATTTGATCATATCGTAAAAAAGGGATTGGCCATTGGAAAAAATATCATTGCTAAGGGTCTTGTAAAAATCTATAAGGATAATAAGGACAATGACTTCCAATCTAATTATAAACATTATTTTCGGGAGAAAAACAAAACATTACCAATGATGGTGTATTAGATGTAAAAGCTATCCAAAACAAGCAATCATCATCTAACCTACAAATATCAGTAGAAACACAACAAAATATTCAAGGTGTCACTATCCCTAGGGGACCCCTAGGAAAAATAATGCTCTAAGATGAAAATGTACTCCTTTAGGGGAGCCTATTGAATCTTCTTTGCAAAAATTGGTCCAAGCGAAGCTTATCACATTACTATAAATTAGGAATTTTGAACTTCAATTCAGACCCCCTAGTTCAAATAAATGAATTTTATGAATACCATAGGGTCAAGGATTACAAAACTCTCAATTGCATAAAAATGAAAAATCTTATTCAGGATCTTGTTGACCAAGGTGAAATTAAAGATATCAAGGTGAAATTACTTTAGAAGATCCTCCCTCTTCATCCAATGATGATCTCAAGATATTCAAGGATCTTATCTCGAACCATGGAAAAGGGAATATCCCTAATAAGGGTAACAATCCTAGAGAGAACAATTATACTTTTGTTCTATATGAGCATACCATAGCTCACGTAAGAGAAGCTAACACCCAAATCTCTATCATAAACATTTGAGATAAAACTTCTGAATATGTAGTAACTACACATGGGGGTAAAGTAACCTTTCCAAGGGGACAATCCACATCTCATCCTAAATTTGATTATAATATCTTAGATTATCTAAATAAAACTCCAACACATATATCTATCTTATAACTCCTAAAAATATCCCCCACACATAAGGAAATTTTAGAAAAGGCTCTCCAAGAGTCCTTTGTGCCCAATAACATAGATATTGATTAATTCCAAGCCATGGTAGTACATATTTCATCTTCCCATCATTTGGTATTTACTAAAAAGGATCTTCCTTTTATTGATTTATCTCATGATGAAGTTGTATACTTAGAAGTTTTCATCCACAAACATAAAATCAAGAGATTCATGATAGACGGTGGAGAAGGCCTAAGCATTTGCACCCTCCAAATAGTAAAATAATTAGGATACTCCAATAGTGTCATTTATTTCCAAAAACAAATCACTATAAAAGATTATGATGATATTGAGCCTGAGTATAAAGGAACAATAAAATTCCTAATCCAAGTTGGTCTCACTATAGTGGATATCGTTTGTGAGGCCTTAGATCTTGATCTCCCATAAAACATTCATCTTGGTTGTCCATGGATACATGCCTTACAATTCATCCCATCTACATATCATCGATGTTTGAAATTCCCACACAATGGCACTGAGGTCACTATTTTTGGTGACCCTCACTCTTTTCAATATTGTAAAAATATAGAAAGAAAATATCACAAATCTAATCAAGTACCCAATAATAATGAAGTTCCATCCCCTTCATCTTATGTTGATCCATCCACTTTAGCTTCACTTCACATAACACCATCCCCGAGACCATGTTCCAAGTTAATGAGAAAGGGTTTGAAGAATATAATATGAGGCCCAACACCATCTATAACATTTTTTGACCCCTTAATAAGTTCAATTATGCTAAAATAGTGAATCATTTGATGTCTTGACTAGAATATTGTTTAGACATGAGATAACTTAGGAATCATTAACCGATAAATTGGGTAAATCTCTACTTTTTATTATCTTACAACATTATAATTAAATGAGTGTGTGTAATTGAGAGAGTTAAATATTCAGGTTCAGAATAAGAGACCATTTATGATTGTACTTAACTACATGATTAATGTTCTAATTATTCTATGACCTAGTTTAAATGAGTAAGGAAGTAAATGTGCCTTATTAAATGTGAATAAACAAACCCATTAGGAATGTATGAGAGTATATATGATTTAGATTTTTTACAAGCATCATGAGAGGATCAAATTTAAAGTGATATGAGCAAATGAATAATGTGTATCTAACTTTAGTACAAATGTGATGAAATAAACTCCCCTTACAAATCTAAAAACTCATAACACAACTCAAAATAGTACAACATATGCAAGAAGGAAAACACTATATTTTATTGTAGCAAATATGAATTGGGATTACAATATGCGGAAGCTCATAAGCTCCCTTACAACATGGGATTTCTACATACAAAAATCTGCAACACTTGGATCTTCAATCTTATGCTCAATTTGACAACATCTAGTTATGTAAACCAACAACTCCAACAAATCCAACTTCTCACAATGACAAGGCATCAATATATAAAATTTTGTGAGAAGAAACTACTATTGGTTTCTCAAATCAACCTCCAAAAAATCACCAAGAAAACACATCACTTTTTTCCTATCAATGCTCTTTCATTTGTCAGAATTTTATAAAATGATTTCTGAGTTTGGTGTGTCTCGTTTCTAGCTTTTCGGATCATTTTAAAATTCTTGATTTTGTTACCGTATGAGAAAGTTATGGAAATTTTACTGAGACTGGGTCTCATAATTACAATCCAGACAATCTTTTCTCTTTTCCCAAAAATAATAATATGCCAGTCAAACCTCTAGAATGATCATTACTCCTTGGCATGGATTTCCTCTTCTTAGCATGTGAATTCAATGTACAATTCAAATTTTGCTTCCTGACTTAAACCCACTCTCTCCATTCTATCAATACCCATCATTCCAATCCTCCAACAAGATGCAATTTCATTTCTTTTTTAATGGAGTTATGTAATTTACAATAATTTTCTATTCATAGGCTTAGACATGGAAGTTTTCCCTTTTATAAAATTAACACTTCTCAAATATTTTAAAATAATAAAAAAGTGAATCAATCAATTAATTAATTTTCCCACAATCCATCATCAAATTCTGCTATGTTGGAGGAGTTGAAAATTTCAACAATTTACACCTGCAACCAAAAATCAAGATAGAACACAAGCATAAAATTTTTAAATAATTTTGGTTGTGCAGGATTACTTGGTACCCTTGGATGCTCCTGCATCAGACACCTGGAGTAGAAAGTTTGTGATCATAGGCTCACAAAAGTGGATTTGAATGGTAGAACCATTTGTTTAGATTGCAAGCAATCTACATCGAACTCCATCGTTGTCCAAAGTGCACATGAAGTCTTTTCTTCTTCCTCTTCTTCCAACATCTTGTGGTACTAGTTTTGCTCTCCTCCAACAACTTTGCTTACCGTTCTTCTCTTCTCTCGTGGACTTGTATCTACGATTTACGATCCTCCTCCAAATAATCTCTCTACTCCTATCCTCTTTCGTGGGTTTTGACCCACCACAAACCGACCGCCTCCACCAAATCTCTCATGTAGCTTCCTCCATAGTCTCCACCTGCAAGTATACATCTATATACCACTTTGGATCCTCACAATCCTTTTTTTTTCTAACTCTTTTCTCATCTCACAATGCAAATCCTTTACAAATTCAACATTATAAAACTCATAAAAATCAGATTTTACCTTGATGACTTCTTTTGTCACATCTTCCACACTACTCAATGCTACTGTCTCTGTTGTTGCATTGAACAACTTCTCTATCTCTACAATATCTTCCTTAATAAAATCTTGGTTTTCATCAAGTTCCTAATCGAACACTAGATTCTCATACATCACTGCATACTTTGTTTTAATTGCAACATCCTCAACTACTGCAATTTTTACTCTTTCACTTTCAAATGCAATACTTTCACCTTCACTACTCACTGTCATCACTATATTCATGTCCTCCAAAGGACTTAACTCTGCTGCAACATAATTTTCCTCTTTGATTGCTACACTTTCTCTTTGCTTCTCATACCTTATTATAATCTCACCATCTTTCTTCACACTATTCTCAAAACATACTTCTGCAATATTTTCTCTATCTTGCTCACTTGCATACACAACTATGACAAACTTGTTGCCTTTCTTCTTTGATATTTTGTCAAACGCTTGCCACACACTCTCAATATTGAACCTCTCAGGTATAGACTGCCTCACGTCTGAAAATCTATCTACACACAACATCACCACAAGTCTTGGTGCAAACTGCCTCACATCAGCGCTTCTATCTGCACACTCAGGAACTCTCGCTCTGATACCACTGATGAAATAAACTCCCCTTACAAATCTGAAAACTCATAACACAACTCAAAATAGCACAACATATGCAAGAAGGAAAATACTATATTTTATTGTAGCAAATATAAACTTAGGATTACAATATACAGAAGCTCATAAGCTCCCTTACAACATGGGCTTAATATGCAACACTTGGATCTTCAATCATATGCTCAATCCGGCAGCATCTGGTTATGTAAACCAACAACTCCTCCAAAGCCAACTTCTCACAATGACAAGGCATCAATATATAAAATTTTGTGAGAAGAAACCACTATTGGTTTCTCAAATCAACCTCCAAAAAACCACCAAGAAAACCTATCACTTTCTGCCTATCAATGCTTTGTCATTCATCAGATTTTTCTAAAATGGTTTATGGGTTTGGTGCGCCTCATTTCTAGCTTTCCGGATCATTTTAAAATTCTTAATTTTGTTATCGTATGAGAAAGTTATGACTGTTTTATTGAGACCAGGTCTCATAATTACGATCCAATCAATCTTTTCTCTTTTCCCAAAAATAATAATATGCCAGTCAAACCTCCAGAATGCTCATTACTCCTTCTTGGCATGGATTTCCTCTTCGTAGCATGTGCATTCAATGTACAATTCAAAATTTTCTTCCCAACTTACACCAACTCTCTCCATTCCATCAATACCCATCATTCCAGTCCTCCAACAAGATGCAATTTCAATTTTTTTTAATGGAGTTACAATTTACAATAATTGTCCACTCACAAGCTTGGACATGTAAGTTTTCCCTTTTAGAAAATTAACACTTCTCAAATATTTTAAAACAATAAAAACATGAATCAATTAACTAATTGATTTTCCCACAATCCATCATCAAATTTTGCTATGTTGGAGTTGAAAATTTCAACAATTTACACCTGTAGCCAAAAATCAAAATAAAACACAAGCATAAAAATTTAAAATATTTTTGGTTGTGCAAGATTACATGGTACCCCTGGATGCTCCTACATCAAAATGATTTTGTAATGTGATTTATGTTTCTTGGAAAAGAATTATATTTGGGAATGAACTAGGACCTTTGAACATCGCAAAAAGGCTCAAAAAGATTATTGGTCGAACATTGTCGATGATAAATTGGGACAATTCTAACCAACAACAAGTATACTTAAGGTGAGTTAAAACAAGGTAAGTTATGTGCATTGGATATCAAGTCACATAATGATATTTAGTAATAAATGATTGTTCAAAGATCCATTCAATAGTGTAGTTAAATAATTAATTTAAGGTTAAGATTTCGTTATATATATATATATATATATATATATATATATATATATACACACACACTAACTATTGAATTGAATCTAATCAAAATTGTGACCAAGTGATTACCATGATCTCTTGACCGATTAGGTATTGAGAAAATTGCATATGAGATAAGTGCCAATAGGAAGAAAAGAGAACCATTCAAAACCCTTGTCAATACTTCACTTGGTTGAAGTTCTTGAATGTGACCTTGTGCAATGAAAAGAGAGTGTGTTGGTTAGTATTAAGGGTCAAGGGAATATTATGTTTGTGGTTTATTTATTTTGAATTTCTAAATGGGACCTTAGAATCTAGGAAATGTTTTTAGGGCTAAAGACTATGGGTCATGTGTAATTGTGATTATGAGAATAATACTTGTGAATTATGTGTGGTTTGTGTTTTGTGTTTTAATTATTTGTGAAGTCATGTGGTGTAAGTGGTATTAAGAGATGAGAGCCTCAGTTAAGTCTAAAATTCAGAGTCACTCTTTAAAGGATTTTTAAGAGGACTTAAAAAGCCTATTTTAGGTTATAATCATGTTTTTTAGGACCCTAAGTTAAGTACGTAAGGCTTGGGGACTCATTTAAGGTCATATGACTCCTCATAATTTCCCTTGAAGAAGAGTGACATATTTTTAAGTCTTGGGAAAAGGGTAGAGTGTAGGGTCTTCTAATCTCATTTATGAGAAAGGACTTAAGGAGTGGAGTGTTCATATTTCACCCACCTCCTCTTAATGGTGAGAGGACTTTCTTGTTGGAGTGAAGCACATTCCAAGCCCTCTCATCTCCCCAAAATTCTCACACTCAAGTGTGAGTACATGTGGGCATTTGAGCTTGAGGGATGAATGAGAGGGTGACACTTGTCACCCTCTCATTAAAAAGATCCAAACTTGGGATCCCTGTTAATATCCCATTGGAAGAATGGGAAGGGGTTCTTTTCCTTTTTGACTTGATTATTTTTTAAGGTTTATTTTGGAGGAGTTAATTCTTTTGTTTCTTCTTCATACTTATATTTTAGGAGAAAAAAGGGAAGTTTTGGCATGGTTGGATTGTGGAGTTCAAGCTCTTGGGAAGGCTTCATCCCTACAAATGGTGTAGAAAAGTTTTATTTGTGATTTGTATGAAAGGATATGGTCTTTCCTTCTTTGTTGAGGTGTGTGTGTAATGGTAAAAGAGTTTTGGATTATTTGTGAGTTAGTAATGTTGGTGAGTTTTATGGGTATTGTGGTATTATTTTAGTATGGTATGTGAGTGAGATTTTTGGTCAAAATAGGTTTTCAAGATGGTTCTCTTGACTCGAGGGATGTCCAGGGTCTAGAAATGACCTAATGATGTCATGTTTGGTAGGGTGGAGAGCTTTACTTCTCTTATTAGCATGTATTTTATATGAATCATTGGAGCATTCAATATCCTTACAATAGTTGCTAGTATTGTTTCTTCATGTTCATGCATTGCTTATTTCCTTTACATTATTAGATGTCTAGTTGGAGTGAATCTTCTTGTGAAATACCCTTAATTGGTTTTGTAAAGGTGTAATAGTTGCTCTAAATTGTATAATACAATCTTCTTCTTCTTTAGCTTATTGGATTATAGAGGAAATGGAAATTGAGGTTTACTTACAGTTATATCATTGTCTCAAACTATGAAGGTTAACAAATAAATAAATTTTTTTTTGATATATTTAACTTCATCAAAAATAAATAAAAAATATTCAAAGGAACATTATTGTGTTTAAATATTTTGAAACCTTCTTTGCATATCTTTGAGGAGATTCCTAAGAGATGATCTTGACCTTAATTTATGTTAGAACACTAACAAAGAGATTGCATGATCCATTGTATGCAGGGATGTATCAAATATCTTTTAGTTCAGTGTAACACAAATATATAAATTGTATGTAATACTAAAAAAAAGCATCTAAACCACAAGAAAAGTAAGAATTAACCCTATGTAAGAGAATACATATGCCTACTCTACCAAATAAATAATTGAAATAGTGGTTTTCACTCAAAACAATAGTTGGGGTGATATCACTTCCCCTCTTTCCATAAAAATGTGTTACATTATGATTGTCAAATCGATTACGGATTCAAGATAGAGTTAAGATAAAACCATTATATGTAAAACGTATATAAACTTTTACTACTATCCTTTTAATGTGGGTAAAAAGGAAATTCCATATCTATTTCCCTTTTCATAAATAGGAATGAGAATAAATTTGATCAGGCAAATAACTATTTTTTTACTACTAGATTAAAAAGAAAGGGAATATTCTCTTTTCGTGGAAAATATAGCAATATAATGCATACCATGTAAATTTGATAAATACAAACCTATACATTTTCCAAATATGTAGTTGTTTGTTTTCAGGCATAAATATTCTAGATCAAATTTTCCTTGAGTCGTATATATTTAAAACAAATAAGAAAATTTGTAGAGAACAAAGTAGGATTTAAATAAATATTGTTGAAATGAAATATTTATTTAATTATTGTCTCTTATATACTTTCTTACTCATATCTGGGTTAAGGTTAAAAAAAGAAATGTTACAGAGAGGAATAAATAAAGCCTAAAAATAAAAATAAATGATATTATTATTATTTTAAAAATAAATTAGCAAGGTAGGTGGGTAGATGCCCTAGCCGCCAAGAGATGGAGATACCATTCCCTACAAGGCATGGCTATGTGGGGCGTGGTGGATCCCCTCGCCCCTAAGCACTCCATTAGAGGAGAGGGCGTGAACCCTCTATTGGAGCCACGACCCCTATAGGGGTCACGACCTCCCATATTAGGGCTCAACCCAGTACTATTTTGATATATATATATATATATATATATATAATCCCATCTAAACCTTCCTATGATGTGCATGGGTGTGAAATATCTTAACGGTAACATAATTATATGCAAATATATACTAAAATTTACACCTCCCCTGTAATTAAACAAATATCAAAAATAAATAAATGAATAAATAAAAATAAACAAATAAACTAAGAACCACCATGAATGTGTGTAGTCTTGATTCTAAAACACTAGTATTTCAACTCTCCTACTCTGCCAATTTATTTGGGTTAACCAAAGTATGCACAATAGAGGTAGTATATGTTATTTAATAACACTAATGACAGGGTAAATAAAATAATGAGAGGTGTTACCATTCGTAGACATGTTGTCTCCCTTCATGTCCCTTCCTTCAACTAGTGATTACTTGAATAAGAAATGGAGGAGTGAGCACTTTTAAAGAAAAAGTTAGGGTTTCCCCTCTTTCAGCCCTAAATAGGTTGACAGTTAGATAAATAATTAAACATTTTTAAAAGGATTAATATCCTTATCTTAGCACGCTTTAGTAATGGTGTTGGTTTATTGACATTGGACTTGGTTGTATTACATTTTTTAAATGGTAAAATAAACTTCCTATTTAATTCAATGATTTAATTAATTTAATTTGGGTTGAGAATAAAGGAACAATATGAAAATTGTTATAAATTCATAAGTTTTTTTTTAAGCGAAAAGTGGTGAGCCACTTATAATATTATATTATATAAATAGATAATTACATAAAATGGTTCAAAAGGGTGTACTGGCAGGAAAGAACCAGTAAGAAAACCTCCAGTTATAGCCCGAAATTAAAACTACAAGTTTGTTCGATTTTGAACAATTCTGAAGATTATAAAGTATGTTGATAACACAAAATTCAACATTGAGAACTCAAAACACCTTCCCCGAACTTATACTATCCCACTATATGAATTTTTTCCAAAAAAGAAGACCCATCAAATGTGGCCATAACCCACTAATTACAAATTCAAAGCCCCAACAAAATTAGAAAAAACCCACTAAATACATTTTCACCTTTTCAATAACCCCCCATTAATCGAATTTTCATCCCGCCCTTCTAATCCCTCTACTAAATGAAGACCCCTCTCAAAAATTCTTCTGCTTCGAACAAGGGCTTTGTGTAGATTGGAGTTAGAAACTGGTCATGACATAGCCACCAAAGATGTATTCGCCTAAGCTTTGTTTTACACCTGATTTGGAGCAATTTGAACGTAATTTTTAAATCATATTGTTATTTAATTTAATTTTTAAAGATTGACCATGGGGAAACAAAATGCAAAATTATAACTTGACCTGTATTTCCATTTTTAAAATTTAATTAACTTTCAATGAATGAAAAACATAGATTTATCATTTCAAGTTAAATTAAAGAGACAAGAAAATAATGGTGTGATTAGTTCATAGAGTATGTGGACCAAAATTTTAAGTGGCAGTTTAATAAGTGTTGTTTTAACTGTAATTATAAATTGACCTCTAATTGGTCCAATAAATTAGGAAATTTAAGTAATTAAGAATGAAGGAAACTAAGTCCACATGTAGTTTAAACTGAGTGTTAGAACTATTAATGTTGGTTCACTCATAAATAGAATTGGAAGTATGCATTTGTATCATGTTGGAGATCACCTTTGAATTGATTTAATCTTACCATTGCAAAACTATGTAAATTTTAGAAAAGTTACATAACCACCTCAATATATATGCTTTTATAAGATTTCATAATGTTTGAACTTAAAATTGTATTATGAGGTGCACATAATGTAGCTAGTTTCGACACTTGCAAATTCAATATGTTTGTGCAAAATTTGTTAAGTATTATTTTGTTTTAAAAATTATGTGTTGTTTGTGAGGGGTTATTTTTAGATATAGGTACTTGGTGTTATTTGGAGAGTTACCATTCTTCTCCAACTTTAGGTACCTTAAGGGGTATTTGTAACCATGAGAGTCCCCTCTAAGGTATTCTTCGTAAAGTTGTCATAACCTAACTTGACAAACCTCACCATTGTAAGGTATGCAAGTTGTAATTTCACAACACTCATTCATCCTTCCCCTCATGAGATGTGTTTGTCATAGCATTGTAGGTGCATTGTCAATGTGTGTGCCTTGCTTCACTATCACATTTTTTTTGGAATAAGTTGAATAGTAGTTGTTCACAAAAAATTGTGACCTTATGTGGATACTTTATTTTTGTTATGTTGAGATTTGGGCATGACATATAACATGAAACATTATTTTATGTGGGCCACCTTCCAGTTTCACCTAAAGCATATTACAAACCAAAATCTACACAAGATAGACATTTAGCAAGAGTTATCAAAGATAAATCCATAAAATTTTCATATTGGGGTGAGTTGGATAAAGAAATTATAGAAGAAGACATTTCTAAATGACTTTATAAAGAAGAACAAGAAGACCTAGTTACCGTACGTATTGAGAAATATCCTAAGGTTCTTTGTCTAATTTAAAAAATGGGTTACAAAGGGCAATGTGGTCTAGGACTTAAGAAAAAGGAATGTTAGAGCCTTTATCTATAACAAAAATGAAAAATTATGAAGGACTTTGTTATGGGTCCCTCAAAAAGGTGTCTTCAGAACTTGAAGTAACTAAGGATTTTTCTACTAATGAAATTCCTAATTAGGATACTTTTGATGACTCCTTCATGCATATTTCCAAATTATTCTAAGAACATTTAGTTTATATGTTGTTTGTCATATTATTTACTTCCTCATCACAATCCAAAGACCTTCCACTTGTCTATCTTAAGATTATAGATTGGGATCAATAAGGACTACCGGTTCTAGAAACTTTCCAAAATGGTGAAGCAATCACTAAATTCATGGGAGTACTTGAGAAAATATATGATTAGGGGATCATAAAGTTGGTTTATTACAGAGCTTGATGATAAAGCACATTTTAGGAAAAAGTTAAAATTTTCCTCCCTCAAAATAGACAATTAAACATAGTGAGACAATCCCCTAAGTAAAAACATAATGTATCATTATCTGAAGTTTTTGAAGGGAGAATTTGATCTTCCCACCATGTCTAAGTATCAAGAAAAACTCTCCATGTTGGTGGAAGAATCACAAGAAATAAACCTAGGTACAACACAAGATCCTAAAATCACATTTTTTGCAGCATCCCTATCTCCATAAGAAAAATAAGACTTCACAATATTCTTTCAAAATAGAATTGTGAAATTTGCTTGGTCCTATGTAGACATGTTGGGTCTAGACCCTTCATTAGTAGTTCATCACTTGATTGTCTTTCCAAATGAAAAATCAATAAAAAAAGACTCTGTGAGATGCATCCCCAAGTAGCCTTATTGGTCAAAGTTAAGCTTCAAAAGTTGTCAAATGTGGGATTCATTATACCTATTGATTATATAGAGTGGGTATCCAATCTTGTTCTAGTTACAAAACCCACTAGGGGAATTTGCATATGTATTAATTTTAGAGGCCTAAACAGGTCTTGTCCTAAGGATGAATTTCCCTTACCCAGCATAAACATGATTATGGACTTAACAACGTGACATGAAATGATCTCCCTAATGGATGGGTTTTCAAAATATAATCAAATATCTCTCCCAACAATCAACATAAAACAACCTTTGCATGTCCTTTGGGGTACATATTTTTGGAATGTTATGCCCTTTGGCCTAAAAAATGTTGAAGCTACATATCAAAGAGCCATGACAACAATATTTCATTGCCTTTTTTACATTATCATGGAAGATAATTTAGATGACCTATTAGGTAAATCTATCATAAGAGAAGGTCTTCTAGCAATCCTTGAACAAAATTTTGGCAAGCTAAAGGAATATCAAGTGAGATTGAACCCAAAAAAGTGTCTCTAGTGTTACTTTTGGAAATTTTTAGAGATACATTGTTTCCCATAGAGGCGTCAAAGTGGATCCAACTAAAGTGAAAGAAAGAGTTAACGTGCATCCACTAGTTGATTTGAAATAATTGTGTAATCTTCAAGGTAAACTTCAAGCAACTAGAAAAACTTCATAGCTCAACTAGTAGACAAGTGTCATCTTTTTACACATATCTTACACAAAAATGTCACATTCAAATGTGATGATAAGTGTCAAAAGCATTCCAACAATTGAAATATTATCTAGCTTCACCTCCCATATTGATGCCGCCCATTCAAGGGAAACTATTGCTATTATATATCTCTACTACTACAACTGCTTTAGGTGCTATTCTTGCACAGAATAATGACATAGGAAAATAAAGAGCTGTAACACCCCTCCGTTTTGGATATTTGGATTGGCAGTGTTCTTTGTATGTCTAATTATGCTCATGATGTGACTATTGAACTTGGTGATCTTTTGATCGTGTATTGATTAGTGATGCGTATGTTATATTGAAATGTGACGATTGTGTCTGAACATGCTTAGACTTTCGAACTTGAGTACTTGTGATCGTGATTGTTAAACGATGTGAAAGTTATATTTTGAATATGATGTCATCTTATTCTGAAGTTATTTTTATGACATGTGTTAGAGTAACTTAGAAGATATTTGATTAAATGATGTTTTATGCTATTGATCATATCTTTGATGTTAGATGTGTCAGTTAGAGATACTGTATTGGTGAAGGGGACGGATTGTATCACTCGCGAGCGAGCGCTCTACAATTCCGAGATTCCCTCTTCACAGTGTGTTTGATCATATTAGATATATATTGCACGTTCGACATGCTCTTTGTTGTAGGTTTGCAGGTACATGACATCGACTCCACCTAGTTTCACAGGTGTGAGCGTGTCCATTTACCAACGGTAATTGATTGGGAGATAGTAGCTAGGTTTTCCGAACGAAGTCGTCACCCTAGTCATAGCGTGTTGTCGGGTTGTCGTCGGGGTCAGTTGTTTTAACTTGGTCAGTTTCCCTTGAGTGTTTATTTAATTTAAAGTTTAAAGTTTATTAAATGACTTGCGTAGTTTAATTGATGATTAAATGTGTTTAGTTGCAATGCTGAAATGCGATTTATTTTATTGATTTATTTGATGAAATTAATAAAATAATTATTGGGTTATCGATTGATTTGATTAATTAATAAACTAGATTTAGTTTATTAATTAATTAGATTAATAGTGATTTTGGCGTTATTGTATATATGAATTCAAAAGAAATTGAAAAATGGAAGTATATTGGATATTTAGGATTTAATTAAAATCTTGTCTGAATAGTTACGATTAAATTAAAATAAATAATTAAATGACAATATGTTTTAATTCCACATTTGAAAAATATTGTTGAGGAAATTATTTATTGGTAATTTTGGAATGCTTATGTTTTATGAGAAATTTGGAAAATGCATAAGGTTGAATTCAAAAATTTGAAATTGGATTGTGAATTAAAAATTAGAAAAATCCCCATGTTTTTTAAAAAATTATATTTTGTGAGTGGGAATTTTAGGGTTTCTTTGACCAAATTGGAAAACCCCTATTTTGGGAGAAAAGGAGCTCATTAATTTTTTAAGCTTGCAATTTGGGGAAAATTTTGGTGGGCTATGGTTTATGGGCTTGGATTTGTGAAGAAGAGGAAGGTATGCTTGAGCTGGATCTTGAAGAGGATTCGAAAGCTCCATGGAATCTTGAAGCTTTGGAGAAAAATCAGGTTCTTTTCTTCTTGCTTTGTTTATTTTTTTTAAAATAGATCAAATCCTCATCTTGCTATTTGAAATCTTTGTAATATTGTTTGAAATCCAACAAAACCCATGGAAATTAGATTTTAAATTAGCAATAGAAAACTTAGTGGAAAAGATTTAATGTATTTGTCTATTTGGGGAAAAATCCAGAAAAAATCTTCCTATTATTGTGCCTTAAATCTTTCGTTTTAGTTTCTCTTCAAAAAAAAAATTGCCCAAATTGGGCTGTGAAATAATATATATGTTTTGCATATAAAATATATGCAACTGGAAATTTTTCCTTTCAAGAAATTTGTGAGAAATTCTTTCTGGTTTTTACCAGAAGAGAGTTTAATTTTTGTTTTGATTTTCGTTTAAAACGAAATTGTAAAAAAAAAATTTAAAAATTTAAAAATATTGTGGGGGTTGCCCACAGCCACCCCCATCCATGGGGGCGCTGGTGCCCCCATGGCAGACAGAGGCTGAGTAACTAGGGAAGCCAAAGGCAAAGGCCTTTATTGTTTTAATATAAAGTTTATTTTATTAAAGTTTTATTTTTTATTAAAATTTTATTTTATAATTTATATAATATTTAATATTATATGCATAATGTTTATTATTATATATTTAATATTTAATATTAAATATATTTAATATTTAATATATAATATTATATATGTATATAATATTTAAATATTTTATATCATGGGAATTTAATTTTTAATCAAGTGGATTATAATGAAAATATGTCGTTAATTAAGACATTTAAATAATGATGTTTAATTATTTTAAATAGGAAATGATTTAAAATAATTGTAGCTTTAATATAGATGAAATGGGATCGTTGTTTTAAATATTATTTTAATCCTTACTTTGGATTGAGCAAATGGAATAAAAGTATTAAATTAATTCCTTAAATGGTGCCAAGTGAACATTAGGTAATTTAATGATTATTGAAAAAGTTGATTTTATAAGCAAATATCTATACTTAGAAATTTTAATTTCGATTTTCATAAACAATCAGTAAACCTTAGAATATAGAAATAATGTGTTTAGAGGCATATGTTTTAAAGGACGTGAACCTTGAAGTGGTTAGCTCATTGGTATAGAGGAAATGAAATTGAGATGCGATCATTGGTTTTGATAAATTAGTTTAATCTATGTTGAAATAAAGATGAATTCATTTTAATTAAATGTTTTAATTATTAAATATTTTGACTATGAACATAATTGATAAACTGAGAGATAATGAATGATTTATTCCAATCAGACGACTTTATTTATCAAAAGCTCGATTTATTTATAATTTAGATTTGATTATTACGGATAATTGAGACAAATGAAATAAAATAGACAGAGTTAAAATATAGATTATTGTAAGATGATTTAGTTACGAAATAGAGGCAAAAGTGGATTTTATTCAAATGAGTTATTTAGAACGTTGAGTTTTAATAGATTTTAAATAATCATTTGCTTTTATTTTAAAGGTTATATCTAATAAGAAATGAGATTGAGAAACGAAATATAAATTATTGGTATAGATTCTTTAATGTCGACAATGTGATTTAAATATTTAAATATATAACAGGATATACATGAGTATGCACTATTAAGTATATTTGTTGAAATGAGTTTGTGTCCAAGTAGAGATAAGACTTAGTTGAATTATTTAATGATTGAGTTGAAATTGAAGACTGATTTGTTGATCTAAGTGCTATTTATTAAGATGTTCTAATTATAGAATATAATGGCGAAACTTAGAGAAAGGAGGGACTTATTATTTAATTGAAATGTTTTGTTAATCAAGCAATTTTATTTGCAATATATGATTGTGAGACGTGGAGTTACTAAATGGATTAAGTTTAATTCGATGATGTTATTCATTTAAATGTCTTGATTTTGGAATTTGGTTGTGAAATTTAGAGTAAATGATCTGTGCTTTGAATATTTCAATGTCATGAAAAGAGATGGGTTCAATTGATTGGATGTACGCAAGTCATAAAAACTGTGTTTGACTGGATCTAGGAAATCCGAACATTAGTTACTTAATTGTCTGAAATATTTTTCAGTGTCTAATGGTTCGTCTACGATGTTGTGGAATTAGAGCGAATGTATTGAAAGTATTCCAGGTAGGAGTTCATTTATTGGTATGGGTGGTTGTACGTGAGTCAACCTTTGATGTGTTGTGGAAAATGTGTATAGTTACACCATGTTGTTTCACCCGGTTTTCACGAACGGGGATGTTTTGTACCTCCTTGGGAATAGGAGAGGGTCATGTGTTTATACCTCCTTTGGATGGAGTGGTATTTTGTATTTTGTTTTCCTCCAGTGTATGGAGTGGATTATGTGACCTTGTTTACCTCTAGTGTTTGGAGAGGGTTTTGACCTTGTTGCCTCCAATGTTGGAGAGGGTCTTAACCTTGTGGTTTTCCGTGTTGGAGTGAGTTCTTGATTTGTTACCTCCTTGGATTGGAGAGGTTGTGTTATCTTGTTACTTATTGTGGTTTTCACCATGTGGGTTGTCTTAGGAGAGTGGCTTGCAATGGGCACCGGCGCACAAAGTGGTGCCAGGATAACCCTTTGTAAGTTGGTTAATTCAGTGATAACTAAATTAAACTTTTAGAAGCTTAGGTTGCATCAAACATTAAATAAGATAATTTGTGCCTCGCTCATGGGCCCAAGGGCTTGTATTAGACTTGGGATGAGACGGGAAGGCCTGGAATGGCAAGATCATCTATCTCGTCTCCACAAGAGGTATTTGGTTCCGCATGAGTAAGCATTGGTGCCGGGATTTTGGTTGAGGCCACCAGGATAACCCATGGTGTGGGGGCCGAAGCCTAGGAAGATTCCCAGAGGATATCCCTTGACGAACTATGCGATGACACTCTTCCTAAGTCAACAGTTTGTATATGTTAAATGTGACACTCTTGATCTATTCTATGTCTGGAAGCAATGTAACCTATGACAGTGTTGTGTGAGTCGTACCTAGAGTTGTATGTATGACCGTTCAGTCATGTGATGAAGTCTTGTATTTATTTCGTATCAGTTTTGTGTGGCCCGTGCCTAGTGGTAGATGGTCTTGTGTAGGAATTCCTGGTTACTATCTCCTAGCACGGAGGGAGTGGAACCTTTTGGATTCCACGTGGTCGGGTGGCGTGCATCTTATTCCGTTGGTACTTCTTCTTGTTTGTGTGGTCGTGATTTCCAGTTGCAGAGCTCGTGGGAATCAGTTTCTTCTCATGCCTTGTTCTCTCAATTTTTATTGTATTTTATTACCCCTCAGTTGTTATCGAGGTGGAATTTGTTATATGTAATCATTTTTGTTGGACTTTCCTCATTTGGGGAATGAGTATTGTAATCTTATTGTAATCATGTTATTGGAATCAAGAGGTATCTCATACTCTTGGATGTAAATTATTATGTTGGAATGTATGTGATCTTTTCTTGTTAAGTAATTATATGTTATGGTTTTAATCCATGTTCCGCGTATGGTTTATGTAACACAGTCTCGCAACCTTAGGGGATTGGTTGGCAATGGTTAAGTGAACTTGTATATTAATTGTTCTAGTTAAGTGAACTTGTATATTAATTGTTCTAGTTAAGTGAACTTGTACGTTAATTGTTTTAACTTACATGGTTATTGTTCTTATTTCAAAAAAAAAAAAATAGTTCGGTTGTTTAGTATATTGCAACTTTCCCTAGGGTTGCGTGGCGGGGCGTTACACAACAGTACCTTGGTAAGATATAAGCTTAATTAAAATCCAATAGAAAGGGCGTGTTTTATATGATTAATCATCAAATGAAGCTCATTCCTAAGGTTCATCTCTTAAAATACATCTTGTCTAAGGCTACGCTTGCTGACCGTATAAAAAAATGGGTTATGATCTTAAGTGATTTTGACATTGGATATGTGGATCGTAAGGCCATTAAAGGATAAATCATTGATGAACAATTAGTAGACAAACTCTTAGAGGTAGATCACCCTTTAGAATTTCTGGATGAAGCTATTTTCATGCTCACTTCACTTTACATGTGGAAATTATACTTTGATGGCTCATACACTCAACATGGTTCAAGGGCTGAAGTTATTTTTATCACTACACAAGGAGATTGTATCCCAAAAGCATATAAACTAGCCTTCCCATGCACAAACAACATTGTTGAGTATGAAGCTTTGATCACATGAATTAGAATGGCAATCCAATAACACATAAAGGAACTTTGAGTCTATGGATATTCACAATTGATTATAAAACAAGTAAACAATGACTATCAAACAAAGGACAAAAAACTTATCCCTACAAGAAGATGGTAGATGGTTTCAAACAATACTATTCATTTATCACTTTTGAACAAATACCTAGGTTTAATAACAAATTTCTCAATGTTATGGCTACCATTGGATCTCTCTTGCACATGTCTCATAATACTCATCATTATGAATTCTTGGTGGAACAAATTTTGATGTCCCAAAATCTAAACTAGTAAGTGAACTTGTTGGGCCCAATTCCCCATGGTATCATGATGTTTACACTTATCTTCATCACAACACACTTCCATCCAACTTGTCTAATATCCAAAATAAAACATTTATCCATCAATCTTCCAATTTTGTCATCTTGGGTGATACCATATATTGAAGGATTTTTGATGGTGTCTTCCTTATCTGTCTAAACTCAAAAGAAGATAAATTTTATTTACATGAGGCAAATGAAGGTATTTGTGGGGCACATTCGAGTGGTCATATCCTTGTCAAAAAGTTGTTATGAATGGGTTACTATTGGCCAACTATGGAACAAGATGCACAACATTTTTTTAAGAAATGTCACCAATGCCAACAACATGGAGACTTGATTCATGCACCCTCATAGGATTTACAACTAATAACCACTCCTTGGCCTTTTTCATAATGGGGACTTGATCTCATAGGAAAAATTATCCCCCCTCATCCAATGGACATAAGTTCATTATAATTGTTGTTGAGTATTTCACAAAGTGCATAGAAGTCATTCTATTATTCAACATTATTGAAAAATAAATAGCAGTTTATCTTAAATTATATCATTTTTCAATATAGTATTCTACATGCTATCATTTTTTTTAGGCAAAAGGCATTAATCCTATATATATTAATATATAATAGAAAGAGTTTTACAAAATAAGAGTAACATTGGTTCTTGCTAACCATATTTGATATCATTGCTTACATCTAACAAAGTTTCATATTCCTCATGTATGTCCCATACTATAATTGACTATAATTGACTGATAGTAATATGCTTCCCCATTCTAAATGCCCTGAACAACTATGAAATATATATGCAAAATTATGCTATAGTGACTTTTTACAAAATATATGTTTCATAATAACACTGCCCATTCTTCCATTTCCTTAGGTTGAATCTCATTTTCTCCTTGATGTTCTTGAAAATCTTCCTTTAGAGCTTGCATTGGTAGGGGAATATTGAGGTTAGGAACATGAGATTGATGTAGAGGGAGTGAGGAATTGACATGGTCTAGTACATTCACCACAGGGACAACTTGGAGCACTGGAGCGTTACCATAGATAGAATAACAAATTTCACCCAACCTTAATAAATGCATTATATCCCTTAATAGGTTATGTGTAATTAAACCCAAAGGTGACCCATTAATTATTAAGGTTATCATTTATGAGCTGGGAGCACTGGAGTGTTACCACAACTATTGATTATGTAGCTTTAGTGGAGATATCATCAGGGAAGATTGATAGGTGAATACTTAAAGGTGACAACTAATGCATTTTTCATTATGCTCCATGCTATCATTATTGATAATGGAAAACCTTTAAAAATTAAGATTTCTACAACCTTTCCCAACAATTTCATATTTGATGTCATTTTTCCACTCCGTATTATTTGCAAGGTAATGATCAAGTCGAGGCTTCAAACAAAATTATATTGTAAATTCTTAAGAAAACACTAAATGAAATTGGTAATGATTATCACTTGCAACTTCATCCTCCCTTGTGGGCTTATTGTACTAGCATTCACACACCTAAATCAGCCACTCCATATTGACTTATATTTGGAACCAAAGCCATTTTTCCTATTGAGGTCAAACTCCCCTCCCAAAGGGTTTCTTTAAAGAATTTCATTGATGAGTATCGGGTATCTATATTGTATGATCTAGAATTATTGTATGAGAGGCATCTCAAAACACTAAATCATTTATAAGCTTATTAATATTGTCTTCATCATGTAGTTATAACAAGAAGATCAAAACTTGAAAGTTTAAACTAGGTGATCTTGTCTCAAAAGAAAATAAAAAAATCAATAAGATCAAGATAAGAAAGGAAATTTTGAACCTAACTTGTTAGGACCTTTTGACATCATAGCATCTTATGGATCTAGAGCTTATCAACTTGTCACACATGAACGAGAACCTTTAGAAGAACCTATGAACATCATCCATCTTAAGAGGTTCTTTGCTTGACCCTCAGAGTATCCTAATTGATTTTTATAAATAATAGTATGTACATATGTGTATTTATTATATCCATTTACTCACCTACCATGGCTAAATTATCAGTATCTATTGTTTCACCTATCCACCCATCACAATATTGTTAGTCCATCCATCCCATAATAAGTGAGCCTATACCTAATTGGGGGCACCTTTCCCTTGACCTAGGTTTTGGATTGGATCTATGTCACTATCTTGAGAGTACATTTCATACATTAAATATACTTGAAATTCAAGCAAAAGCAAACTACGAATTGCCTAAAACATCGAGCTTTCATGAAAATCATAAGCAAAAGACTACTATTGAACTAAATTTTTTGCCTGCCTAGATTTTTTCTAACCTATATTTATCTATCATTTAATCAATTCGGGCCTTAATGAAAATATCTCTCCTACAATAGGCCCCCTATCTAAAATTGAGCTTAACTTTTGGCAAGAGATATGATGGTTGTTTTTTATTATCAATAAAAACAGGTTATGAAGGGACCCAAAACCTTTTACATCAAAATGTTGTACAAAGAGATGGACATATCCAACCAACATCCAGCCTGTTGGTTATTTTTTTAGAACCAAACTTAATCTCAGTCCTAACCTATGAACTTTCCATGACTCAAGTATCAATTAGGTTGAGGATTGGCCAACACCTAAGTAAAATAATTAGTACTTCACTTCTTCTCTTTAGGCTTTGTGAGACCCAGGGAGGGTAATCCCATATATACTCATAATATCTCACTTTAGGTCAAGAGTATTTCTTCACACAAATGCACTATATCAAGAAAATGACCTTATCAAAAGCTTGACATACCTCAGATAGAAGTGCTACTTATTTCAAGGAGTGCACTTACATACTTAAAATTGGGGCAATGTAGTTTAAAGTATTTTATGAATCATTCTTCATCTTGAATCCTAGGCCCAATTCAATACTAGCTCAATTGATCATAAGATAAACTAATAAAGCAATTTGTGCCTTATCTAAGGGAGAAAAAGAGTTATAACTTGTAATCAATCGGTAATACAATTCTAATTGAATTTCAGAAATTAATGGACTATTAGAATGCCACTTTGTAACATCTAACTCATTGTGTTTGCAAACTATCACTTCCTTACAAAATCCTATATCCTTTTCTCACAAACTAATGATCTCATTTTAGCATTTAATCAATTCATTGAACTGAAGCATAAAACAAATTCATCCATTCGGTGCAAATGATAGAAGACAAATGAAATCATAATTAACAACTCGATTTATAATTTGGAAGAAAACACATAGGAGAGCAACATTTTGAAACTAAAATCCTTCTTCATTTTTGATATTGCTTTGTAAAACCATATTTAAGATCTGTATACAACATAACTTTCATCTTAAAATTGCTTGTAATATATCTACTAAAATATCCATTTACATTCTATTCTACTTTTTGAGCATAGTATTTACTGTGACCTAGTCTAAACTCAAAATTTTGGACTCTCTTTCATCCATGAAATCCCCTTTTTATAAATAGGGGAGCAACAAGCACCAAGCTGAACTACAATTTTACTTTTCATTTGAGTTTATTTCAAAAAACCTAATTCTAACTAACTCCACGAAGAACTCCCTAGGCAGTTTCATACGCAATCATTTGAGAACAGGGGAGGATAAAAGGCAAAAAACATGTGCAGGATACTAGTGGTCATTATCACAATGTTCATTGTTTGAAACAAAAAAGATTTCATTCATATCTTCCAGAGGACTTCCACATCAGCGTGGGAAAACAAAAGAAAAACCATGGACACATGAAAACAAATACCTCCAATGCAAAGACCATGGTGTCATCAAAAACTAAAACAAGGAGGTGACCCTATTCAGTGTCGTTGACATCAAAAAATTCTTGACCACTCCTTGTCCTCGATGAAATTGGAGGAATCTTCAACACGTCATCATCAGAGCTCCCATATGGCACCAAAGAACAAAGGTACTAGCCATAGTCTGAGTCAGTATCAACTTTAGCATCCGAAGGAGTATCAAAAAGCACAATAGGAGAATTGTGTTTTCCCAGGCGAGCCCTATGGCTTTTCTCCTTTTTCTTGGCCTTCTTCACTGGTTGTGCTAGTTCCTTGCCTTTGAACTCAACCACTTCTCCTGGAAGGTGTTGGGAGACTGTTGGATGTTGTGGATGTGTTGTTGATATGTGGTTGTCATTGATGTCAACACTATTAGCATTTGATGTATCTATTGTTGTATATGTCGAGGATATTGAGAAAATTATAAGAAAAAGTGTTCCAACTTCCTAGTGGAACTGTGCAGGTCATGAAGGCGTTTTGTTTTGTATGTAAATGATTAGCTGATGTGGATTAAAGGGTTTATTGTTGAGTATGTCTAGATCATCTACTAGAAGTTTCTAAGGTCTGCGTGAAGTTTTGAGTATGTTGTGGTCTGACAGTGTTTAATGTGGTCTCTATTAGTGTTCCTGAATGTTGTGTGATTCTGGTAATCTCAGTTGTTGCGGATGCTTCTCTGTTGTTTCTTGGTGTTCTCATATGTCTCTAGTTCATTCTCTATCTTTGTGGTACACCCACATTAATCAATGAGCTTGTGATTGAAGATCTTTGTGCGCATGTTCGGTTTTTCATGTTTCTGGCCGACATGTTGGTGGTAGTGTGTTGTGGATCTTCAAGGTGAAACTAATTAAAGTATTTTTGTGTTGGAGATATTAATTTGGATCTCCACTATGTTGTGACCGACCTTGGTGGATACGCATTAAAAATTTAATTGTAAATTTGGGTCAACACTGCAAATATATTTTATTTTCTTGGCCGACAAAGTTGTGATGGAATCTCCTGTAGCAAATATATACAAGCGATTATGTGGTCAGTGGAATGTATGCTTTGTGTGCTCCTATGTGCGTATGTGCAAATATCATTACTAAGCAGAGTGTGAAGAAGATTGTGAGAAGTGTGAAGAAGTGTTGAGCTTAGTTGGAACTGTAATCAGGATTGTGAAGAAGCTATTTTCTTAGTTCACATCTTGGATAGTTTTAATCTAAAGCCTATTTTTGGACAGTGAGTCCTCTTTTGTAATTGAGTAGTGAGCTCTAGGCAGTGTGCCTGAATGCATGTGCATTCCCTTTATTATTTCTTTTTATACTTCTAACAGAGTATAATCTTGTGGACTAACATCCACTATGGTTTTTCCCCTAAAAGAGTTTCCATGTAAAAATCTTGGTGTTATTTGTATCTCTAATGTGTTAATTGCTTATGGTTAATTGTTCATTCATCAGATTTGAGATTAAGGATAAGTTAAGATATAAAAAATTTAATTTTTTGAGACAATCGATTCACCCCCCTCTTAGTTATCTATCTTTGTTTTGCCAACAATTGGTACTAGAGCTAGTTCCTCTGAAGAAGTCTAACAGTTTGAGGTGATCTGGGATGACAACATTCAAGAAGGACAGTCCTAGATTTGATGTCACCAACTACTCACTGTGGAAAGTCAAGATGCAATTTCACCTGCAGTGCATTGGTGATGCTTATTGGAAAATTACAAGAGACCAATATACTATTCCTCATAATGGTCCCTCTTCTACTGATGAAATCAAAGATGTTGAAAGTAATACCAGAGCTATGGAAGCATTGGTGAGTGCTCTAACAGATTCAGAGATGGCTAATGTGATAGGTCTACATACAACTTATGAGATCTGGATGAAGCTGGAAACTTTGTATGAAGGAGATATATGGGTGAAGATGGCTAAGCTACAAAGCTTAAAAGGCAAGTATGAGAATATGAAGATGAGTAAAGATGAAAATATTACTTCTTTTATGCAAAGATTAAATGAAATAGTGTTAGGTATTAAATGTGACAGTGGTTCAGTGAGTGAGGATGAAATTGTAGCTAAGATACTCAGATCCTTGCCTCCTTACAAAATGAAGGTTCATGCTATTGAGGAATTTATGTCTGTAAACAAGATGACAAGAGATACACTGATAGGGAAGCTTGCTGCTTTTGAAATAAGTGAATTTGGTGAATCTACACCAAAAACTGAATCTACATTCAAAGCTACTGTATCTGGAAGTTACAGGAAAAGATATAGTCCGGGAGAGAGCTCCGAAAAGATATCTAACTATGATGAAGAACTGAAACAACTTGAAGACGAAGAAAGAGAAGTACAAGAATTGGAAGCATTGATTGCAAAGCAAGAAGGAAGAGGAAAAGGTAAGTATGAAGATGTATTTCCTATTAAATGTTTTTCATGCAGTAAGATAGGTCATTTTGCATCAAGATGTCCTGAAAGAGTTCCTAGGTCTAAGCCTAGAAAACCTAGATTCCAAAAGAAATGCTACTTTTTGGAAGAAGCAGTAATTGATGATGAGTCTAATAAAAATGATGGAAATGAAGATGAATGGGCTTTTGTTGCTACCATTGAAAATAAACTTGTGCCTACTGAATCTACTAAAGATAAGAAAGCTCTTACAGCCCGAGTTGAGGAGAAAGATGAGTGGGTCATTGATAGTGGATGCTCACATCATATGATTGGTGATAAAAGCAATTTTGTGAGTCTAGAGAAGTATGATGGTGGGGTTGTAAGATTTGGAGATAACAATGCTTGTGTGATTCATGGAAGAGGTTCTATTAGCCTTGGTGGTAAGGAAAACATTGATGATGTTCTCTATGTTGAAGGCCTAAAGCATAACTTGTTAAGTGTTGGGCAGATGGTACACAAGGGATATGATCTGTAGTTCAAGAATGGAAAATGCAAGATTCATGGGAGTTCTAGAAATATGATTGCTATTGGTGTGGAAACTAAAGGTAATATTTTTCACTTGAATACTGCTAGTGGAAGTTGCTTAATTGCTCAAATAGATGAAAGTTGGTAGTGGCATAGGAGGTTGTGTCATGTAAATTTTGACAACATTATCAAGATAAGTTCTACTCAAGCAGTAAGAGATCTGCCTAGGTTAGTGAAGCCTGCTAATGTAATCTGCTAAGAATGCCAGATGGGTAAACAAACTAGAGTCTCCTTGTGGAGCAAACAATTTCATTCAAATAATGTGTTGGAATTGCTACATACTGATCTTTGTGGTCCCTCTAGAGTTAGAAGTATTCATGGAGAAAGGTATTTTATGTTGGTCATTGATGATTACTCTAGAATGATTTGGGTTTCCTTTTTAAGATAAAAGTGTGAAGCATTGGACAAGTTCAAAAGTTTCAAGGCTATGGCAGAAAATGAAAAAGGTTTGAAAATCAAATGCCTGAGATCTGACAAAGGTGGAGAATTCATTTCAAGAGAGTTCAATTCTTATTGTGAAGAACATGGAATTAAAAGGCAGTTATCTACTCCTCAAACCCCTCAATAGAATGGAGTTGTAGAAAGAAAGAATAGAACAATTCTGGATGCTGCCAGAACAATGATGATGGAAGGGAATGTGTCTCAGATGTACTGGAGTGAAGCCATAAGCACTGTTGTATATACTTTGAATCGGGTAAATGTGAATGGCAATTCTAGTAAGACCCCTTATGAATTATGGCTCGGTTACAAGCCTACTGTTAAGTATTTCAAGATCTTTGGAAGCAAATGTTATATCAAGAGAGATGATGATATAGGAAAGTTTGATGCTAGAAGTGATAAAGGGATCTTCCTAGGTTACTCCACAAAGAGCAAGGCATACCGATGCTATAACAAAAGACATAGAAAGATTTTTGAGAGTGCAAATGTCCGAGTTGATGAGGACTCTGTCAAATCATCCAGATGATGTAGCTACGATTCAGATGAAGACAACACAAATCAAGGGAAGAACACTCAAACACTGAATCTACTTCAGATTATTCCATATGTTCCGGTCAAGCAACCACAAGTTGTTCCGACAAACCAAGTCAGTCAGGAATAAAAAACAAGTGCAAGTGTAGAAGAAAGTTTAGAAGACACATAAGTCTAAGAAAGTCCCAAGACTCCAAGTTATGTAAAGTTGAATCACTCTAAAAGTAAAATTATAGGAGATAAAAGCAAAGGAGTGCAAACTTGAAGAAAACTTGTAGAAGAATATTGTCTGATTTCCAAGATTGAACCTAAGAGTGTCACTGAAGCTTGTCAAGATGAACATTGGATAGAAGCCATGAAAGACGGACTGACATAGATTGAAAATAATGACACATGGACACCAGTTCCTAGGCCCAAAGACAAGAATGTGATTGGTACTAAGTGGGTATTCAGAAACAAGCTGAATGAGGAAGGTGAAGTGGTCCAAAATAAGGCAAATCAAACTAGATATAGATCAATGATCGGTGGACTGCTCTACTTGACTTAGACTAGACCAGATATTATGAATGTTGTATGTATGGTCACTAGATTTCAAGCTGATCCAAAAGAATCACATGTGACTGCTGTCAAAAGAATCTTTAGATATCTGAAAGGAACAATTGACTTTGGAATTTTGTATCCAAAGGATGATAATCTCACTTTTTGTGCATACATTGATGCAGATTGGGCTGGTGATGTAGATGACAGGAAAAGTACTAGTGGTGGTGATTTCTTCCTAGGGAAGAAGCTGGTGTCCTAGTTAAACAAAAAATAGAATTCCATTTCCCTATCCATTACTGAAGCAGAATATATTGCTGTTGTAAATAACTGTACTCAAGTGATATGGATGAAACAAATGATGAAAGATATCAGGGTAACCTATGAAGAGCCTATTGCCATATACTGTGACAATTCAAGTGCAATAAATATATCAAGGAATTTGGTACTGCACTCTAAGACAAAACAAATATCAATCAAGTTTCACTTTTTGAGGGAAAAAGTAAATGAAAAAGAAGTTAGACTGGAGTATGTGCCTACCAAAGAACATATTGCAGATATATTTACGAAGCCATCGCCGAAAGATACTTTTGAGTATTTCAGAGGAATGCTAGGGGTAATTACCCCTCCTAATAAGAACTAAATGATGCATTTACTTGCATCAATTCGTGAGCCTCATTGCTATATTATGATCTGGTTTGATGTTTTCGAGGTTACTACTAAGGGGGAGTAGTCAGATGTGCAAATATGTGGTTCAGAGCGTATGGAAAGGTCATGGTTACCTTTTCCATTGATGTCAAAGGGGGAGAAGAGTAATGTGAAAAAAATCTTAGGGGGAGAAGAGCAACATGACAAATATTTTCAGAAATGAAGTGCAGAAGAAGTCAGCATGTTGGGTTGATGGTATTTTTCACATCATGTGTTGCCATCAATGCCAAAGGGGGAGATTGTTGGGAGATTGTTGGATGTTGTGGATGTGTTGCTGATATGTGGTTTTCATTGATGTCAACACTATTAGCATTTGATGTATCTATTGTTGTATATGTCAAGGATATTGAGAAAATTATAAGAAAAAGTGTTCCAGGTTCCTAGTGGAATTGTGCAAGTCATGAAGGTTTTTTGTTCTGTACATAAATGATTAGTTGATGTGGATTAAAGGGTTTATTTTTGAGTATGTCTAGATCATCTACCAGAAGTTTTAGAGGTCTGCATGAATTTTTGAGTATGTTGTGGTATGACAATATTTTTTGTGGTCTATGTCAGTGTTCCTAAATGAAGGTTGTGTGATTTTGGTAATCTCAGTTGTTTTGGATGCTTCTCTGTTATTTCTTGGTGTTCTCAAATGTCTCTAGTTCATTCTTTATCTTTTTGGTATGTCCACATTAATCGACGAGCTCGTGATTGAAGATCTTTGTGCATATGTTCGATTTTTCATGTTTCTGGCCAACATGTTGGTGGTAGCGTGTTGTGGATCTTCGAGGTGAAATTAATTAAAGTATTTTTGTGTTGGAGATATTAATTTGGATATCCACTATGTTGTGGCTGACCTTGGTGGATACACATTAAAAAATTAATTATAAATTTGGGCCGACATTGCAAATATATTTTATTTTCTTGGCCGACGAAGTTGTGATGGAATCTCTTGTAGTGGATATATAAGAGTGATTGTGTGATCGGTGGAATGTATGTTTCATGTGCTCTTATGTGCGTATGTGCAAATATCATTACTGAGCAGAGTGTGAAGAAGTTTGTGCGAAGTGTGAAGAAGTGTCGAGCTTAATTGGAACTATAATCAGGCTTGTGAAGAAGCTATTTTCTCAGTTCACATCTTGGATGGTTTTAATACAAACCCTATTGTTGGATAAAGAGTCCTCTTTTGTAATTGAGTAGTGAGCTCTAGGCAGTGTGCCTGAATGCATGTGCATTCCCTTTATTATTTCTTTTTATACTTATAACAGAGTATAATCTTGTGGACTAACATCCACTATGTTTTTTACCCTAATAGGGTTTCCACGCAAAAATCTTGGTGTTATTTGTCTCTCTGATGTGTTAATTGCTTATGGTTAATTGTTCATTCATCAGATCTGAGATTAAGGATAAGTTAAGATAGAAAAAGTTTAATTTTATGAGACAAATGATTCACCCCCCCTCTCAGTTGTCTATCCTTGTTTTTCCAAGAGAAGGGTCCTATTCCTCAAATAGTAAGTACTTTGCACAATTGATTTCTTCTTATGACCTTTAGCCCTCCTCTTGCCCTTTGAAACCTCAGGGAAAGCTAGTGCTTCTTTCTCAACTATGTCTTCATGACACTCAAACACACCTAGCCGGCTAGACCTCCCAATAGGCTTAATTGTTGCACTAGCTTTTCCCATTTCCCTAAAACTAGTATAGTAATAATTAAAAGGATTTTTGACTCAATACCCACATAAGAAACACTCCAATCCCAGTAATTGCAACTAATTCAAGCAACAAAATTCCTAAATAAACCAGAGAACCCAATTTCATACCAACTTAGGACGCGAAAATTCAACTCAAGACAAGCCAACAACTTATTACTTCACTTCACACTTTGCCTCACATACACTGTAGAATGAAAAGATAGTGAAAATGAACAATGATCATCCTACATTAAATATAAAATTTGAGCATGAAGAATTAATGATTCAAAACTCTTTATGCAAGCGAATTGGTAACTTAACAGTTCAACTTTGAATCTGCACCGTTGATCTTAGAACAATTAAAATTTCATCTAAGGTGGCCATGAGCATCATTTTTCAACCATTATAAACTTGCTCCTAGAAAATAGTGATCCTATCTCAAATGTTGCCACGTTCTTCTCTAACCTTGATTAATCATATATGATCTGACAATTAGCATGTATCGCCAACCTAATCCGTGCTTTTTCATTTATATCGACGAAGTACATGAGACCAGTCTGTCTTCTTGAGAGAAAAATTTCCTTATACACTTCATTGCTCATCGCTAATCTTCCTCAACTTATAGGATACCATCAGCAATGAAATTACTCATGCTATGATTTTATTCCATTGGATCATCCTATTTTAAAACTTTATCAACGGTTCTCCAGTCCCCATGCTACTTTCCTTTTTGCTTTATGCCAATTTTTTAGGATCCTACCACATTGCACTTTCATCAATAGTCATCTCTTATCGCGTATGCACTTCATCCTCTCCCAACTCCATAAACGATGTAAATATTCCTACGATGATCTTTATCCCTTGGTTTTGTGGCCTGACCCTTGGTCACATCCGTCCCTTCATCGCACATCACTAATTAAAACTTTGTGCCTAGGATCCTATCGGTGATGGGAGATGTTAATGAGGCATTAGATTTAGACATGTGCACATGTACAAAAATAAATGAAACAAAAGACAAAGCTCATAGGATCATATCAAATTAGTGAAAGAAAAACCCTTTAGAGGACACCATCACTTATCGCTAATTTAGAACTCAAGTTCTGAAATGAATTTGCAATGAGCGATACAACATAAGGCCATCGCTCATCACTAATTCTCCTCATACATTGTGTGAGAAATTAGCAATGAGAGGATTTACAATATTCATAGTGTACATCACGTATTGCTAATGCGAGACTTTATATTTAAAACATATCCACGATTATGCGATATAAAGGAAATTACATTGTATCGTTGATCCAATTTTATCTTTTTATGATCATCTGTGATGAGCAAAAAGAACACAAGGCCAAAAGTATCGCTCATTGCTAGTACAAATTCAAAGGCTCAAAATCCATTAGCAATGAGCGATATCAAAGAAAATATCGTTCCATCACTCGTTGCTAATTCAAGGTGTATACCTATGAATAAATCAACAATGAGCGATAGAGTTATGAAGGCCACTGGGACTTAAGTGAAAACATTTGAGCACGTGCACTTAAGTTGTTCTAAAAGAGGGGACTTCTCTAGGGTGGCATGAGAATACTAGGCTTAAGATTTCTGAATCACGAAGTACAAAGGATGTAAAGACCAAAAGATCCCTTACCTAACCTTATAAGAAACGAGCGATTCAGACCTAGACATGAGAGGGGCCAGTCACTTGATGACATTAATAGAATTGAAAATTTCATATGATCGGCTATAGGCACTATGAGGTTAGTAGCAAAATAGAATCTTACAAGCAACTAAAATCATCAAAACCCTAAACCCTCATACAATAACCCTATATCAGATGTAACAAAATTTGGTAAAAATTCTTAGGGTTTAATATGAGTACTTCAAATTTTGCAAAATTTGAAAGTGCCATCACAACCAACAACCAATAAAAAGCAAAACAAAAAACAATAGGTTACTTCATATTCTTCAAGGTGTCAACAACCTCTAACTCTTGGTTGTACTACAAGTTAACCAGGTTCAGTAGCTCATTCTTCTCTCCTTCAAAAGACTTCTTATGACCATGGGTTCTAACATTAGGCCCCTTTGCTTCATCCACTATTTATTTTGTCCCTTTTTCTTTTGTAATTTGCTCCTTATTTTTACTATTCTTAGGGCTATCTCCAACCATCTATTCCTCCTTAAGCTCCTTAAACTTCTCCATGAAGATCCTCAGAGCATCGACACTATTCTTTATCAAGCATTGACTTATCTTCAGAAGATTCTCAATATTTTATTGATCTCCTCAATTTTCTTCCATATTTAGCATACAACTATCATAACCTTTTTTAACACACTTATGGCTTCCTCTGCTTCATATAACCTTCTCTACAACTCCTTATTACTAGACCTAGAATGGTCCCTCAACTCATTAGAAAATTTTTCCTACAAGCCTCAAACTTTAACATTAGTTTTAATAATTTCTAAGAAAAACCATTTTTCCAATTTGAAATCATTAGCTACTTCCTCCCTAGCCAACACCAATACATCATAAATTTCATCTATGTTGGCATGTAGGTAAGAGAAATCTTTAGATAAAGGCTGGATATTAGCGGCATTTTTTTTTTACTTAGTAGGGCCTTTCATAAGAGTCTGAATCATGGCCATCCCATCTTCAATATTTTTATTTCCTTTACCAACCTCCCCCCACCAATTTTATCCTCGACTTTCCCAGCATCTTCCCCATAGGGTTTTGAGTTTTATTTGTCTCTCCTTTTCCCTTTGAATCCCACCTCCTCGTCCCCAATCTCATATCGTTTCAACCAGTATATAACCTTCTTAGCTTTCTTTTTTGGATAATCCTTCTTACCAACAACCTTTATTTTCTTCTCCTCTTCGCCATCAAAGGGAGTCAAAGATAGAACTTCCATAGAGTCATCCCCTTCTTCCTCCTCTTGCCATTCATCATCATCATCATCCAAGGATTCAAAATTCATGTTGGAATAGTAGACGATCATTGGTTTCCATTTTTTCTTGACATTACGCTTACCCTTTGGAGTTCGCATTGGGCTCTGAGTCTTAACATGTTCCATGATTAATAGGACTAAACCCTCATGTAGAATTGAAAGTTTAGGGTTTTTGAAGTGCTCTTTCACAAAAAAATCCAACGAAGAAAGGAGAAAATATGGAAAGGACACTAAAATCTTATGCTTAAAGTGATTCAAAAAATAAAATGGACACCCAAGATAGCAGTGCTACTTCCATCAAGGGTAATGTAGCACATGATAACCTCTACAATCTTAGCCCAAATAGGTTTGATAGAGAGTCTATCATATCCCTAGGAAGACAATTTTACCAACTTATCCTATTCATTACCTTTAAAGAATCAATTAAGGGCTTCCTCATTTTCTTTCCTATCTCAAAAGAAATTTCTTCCATCCATTTGCAACCTAGTTATCTATGAAATCAACTCCTCTGTTATCAAAAATTCCTTACCATTGGCAGTCAAAATTTTATTTTTTCATCCCTTGATGAAGAAATTAGAAGCTTCAGGATCATGCCCATGTAGCCTTTCCTGTAAGGGGTCAAACCCCCCTCTAAAATTTTCCACACCTTGGGATTTCTATGGACCCCATCACATCATAGAGGCTCCACTTGGATTTTGTCTCCTCCCATGGTCATAGAAAATCCCCTACTTTGTAACTTCAAAATTTTGTTCCTTAATTCCAGGTAGAGGAAAAAAGGGAAAATAACCTTTTAGTGCCCAAAAAGCATGCGAGACAACTAGGAGTAATTAACTCCACATCCCATCCTCTAACATTTTATGTGTTCGCTATCATTATTTAGGATGGTGAGAGCCTAAATGGGTATTGAAGAGTGTTGCATAGGTGGTTGTTGTTGCACACCAAAAGATTGACTTGTCAATGATCGATACAACTGCTAGAGTTAATGAATCCACAAGAGGTGGTTAAGCTATATCACAAACTTGAGCACTGCGTTGCACATCATAAAGAGACCAAGGGCACACACCTTGCAATAATCCCCTCCAGCGCAAGCAAGGGGTTCAAACCTATGACCTAGGATCTGATACCAATTATTGCATAGATGGTTGCCATTGCACCAAAAGATCAACTTTTTAATGCCTAATACAACCACTAGAGTTAATGAATCCACAGGAGGCGGTTAAGCCATGTCACGAACCTGAGCGTTACGTTGCACAACATAAAGAGACCAAGGGTGCACACCTTGGAACAAAGAGTACATATCCCAGGCTTTAATAGATTTCCTTTTAACTCCATCATTGGCAAAGAAGTCCACCAAATAATTACCCTTGCACAAGATGTGGGTTATCCTTATATCATCAAAATAATTTATCATACTTAGAGAATCAAAGATTAATGATTCTATAGAACAACAAGGGGGGTGCAATTTATTTAGACACCTTATAATATTTAAGGAGTCCCCTTCCACCCAAAATTTCTTGAAGCCTCTATCATAGGAAATTTTTATACCATTGTATGTTGTCAATGCTTCAACTAGGTGATTTTTCTATGTTCCCAATGGAAGTGCTACCATCAAAACAAAGATATGATGTTTGTTGACTTGTATGTCAATTGGTCTTTTTCTTATTGATTTATCTTTTTAGTCTCATTTTTATGCTTTCTTGAAGCTGTCTTGATCTTTCAATATCTTGGTGTGTCTAGAGAAGCTTGGTATGGGGCATGGTAATTCTTTTTGTTTGTTGTGTTTATGCCGAACATTCTTGAAATACAACCATGGTGAATACTTACCTTGTGTGTGATTGGGGTAGCTTCTTTCATAAAAAAACATATTTTGCATACTAGGTTATTCATACATTTTGTGCAGTAGGATCATTATTATCTAAGTCCTACTCTCTCATATAGATTTGACAAGGTTTTTTGTATGTCTAAAATGAGCAACAACAACCCATTTTTGTTTGTAGAGTCAATATAATGAAATAACTTGCACAATAGAAGAATTTGATATGAAATATGTTGCAAATACTTGATAATAACTGAGAACAACAAGCCACTTCAAAGAGGAAAACCTCTAAGTATCTCCAATGAGAACAAAATTCACAATATGATGATGAAATAAGACTCACAACCTCCTATATATACCTATTTATGCCTAGAATATCACCTAGGCCAATTTAGACAACCCTATATAAGCACTAGGCTAACCTAATTAACTAAATAACAATATAATAATAATAACACGACTTAATTAGGAGTTAAGATATCCAAAATTTGATTATTCATAACCCGATGTACTCTAATATTAAGGGCATAGAATGCCCCATCCTCTTTAGAGAAGTATTTTTCCTCAATGCTAGGCAATTTTGGATGCTTTTGAATGAACTCCTCATCGTTCCATGTGGAATCTTCAATTTGTAAATTCTTCCATTAGATGAGATACTAATTGAGTGTTTTGTTCCTTAGCTTCCTCGTGCATTTATGAAGAATAAACTCTAGCTCCAATATGATTCCTCCTTCTTCATCGAGCTCCAGTAATATTGTTTGAGGGATATTATTACTGATTACCTTCTTCAAACAATAAACATGAAAAAATGGATGTATCTTTGTTGTTGATGGTAATTCAAGCTTGTAGGCAACACTACCTATCTTTTGCATGATTTGATATGGGCCATAATATTTTGGAGACAACTTGTTATTTTTTGAGTGTTGCTTCAGTGAAATTTTCTTGTAAGGTTGCAATCTCAAGAAAACCCAATCCCCAACTTCAAAAATTCTTTCACTATGGTGTTAGTCTACCTACTAATTCATTCGATTTTGTGCCATGGATAGATTCTCATTAAGTCTTGAATGTTCTTGTTGTTGATGAAGCATGTGGTCCTCCACAACATGAACTCTTGGTGACACCTACGACGATGATGTGATGGAAGGAGGATGATATCCACACAATTCCATAAATGGAGACATTTTTGATGAACTATGGAAGGAATTATTATATCACTATTCTACTAGTGGTAGCCAATCTACCCATTGAGATTGTTTATCTGAAGTGAAACATCGTAGATATCCTTTCAAACACTTATTAACAACCTTTATTTTCCCATCAGATTGAGGATGGTATGAAGAACTATGGGCCAATTGAGTACCCAAACATTTGAATAAATCTATCCAAAATTTACTAGTAAAGATAGGATCACGATCACTGACAATAATCTTAGGTATACCATGTAGCTTTTGAATATTCTCCAAAAATTCTTTTAACATTGTACTTGCTATAAAAGGATGTGATAATGCAATAAAATGTGCATATTTAGTGAGGCGGTCCACTACTTGCATTATGCCATTCTTAGCATTAGATCTTGGAAGTCCTATGATGAAGTCAATGGAGACCTCTTCCCAATGTTGGCTAGGAATAACTAAGGGTTGCAAGAGACCATCTGTCTTAATTATCTACCCTTTATTTCTTTAACAAACCAAACATTCTGCTACAAATTTTTGAACATCCCCTTTTAGCCCTTCCCAAAAGAAGTTTTTGTTGACACGATGCTATGTGTTTAAAAATACTGAATGACCACCAACTGGAGACTCATGAAGCTATGTGAGAATCTTTTGTTGGAGAGAGGAATTCTTGCAAAGATACAATCACTATTTATATCACAAAGTATCTCCCTTCTATCAAAACTTATCTAAACTACTAGGATCACTTTGTAATTGTTGAATGAGATTACTTGTAGCAACATCATTCTGCCACTCTTCTTTGGCCTCTACTATCCAATCTTCTTGGAATATTGAAATGACACACAATAAAGCTTTGTCCTTCTCATCCTTCCTTGATAGTGCATCTACCACAACATTTTCCTTACCTTTCTTATATACAATCTCAAAATCATATCCCAACATCTTAGTGACCCATTTTTGTTTCTATTCAAAAGATAATCTTTGTTCCAAAAAATATTTTAGGCCATCATGATCTGTCTTCACCTTGAAGTGTCTACCCATTAGATAAGGCCACCATTATTTTATTGCATGAAGAATAGCTAGAATTTCCTTCTCATAAATAGGTTTGAGTTGATTCTTACCCTTTAATTGATGACTCTCAAAAGCAATGGGTCGACCCTCCTACATGAGAACTACTCCTATACCATTTCCTGAAGCATCACATTCCACAATAAAATCCTTGGTGAAATTTGGAGTGACAAGCACTGGAGTTGTATAGATATCCTCTTTCAACATTTCAAATGCTACATTAACAAATTTTTTCTAGTGAAAAGAATCCTTCTTCAATAAATTTGTGAGGGGTGCTACTATACAACCATAATTCTTCACAAATATTCTATAGTATCCAGTCAATCCCAAGAAACCCATCAATTTCTTAATGGTTTTGGGAATGGACATTCCATTATAGCCTTAATTTTATTAGGATCCACCTTAACTCCATGTGAAACTATGTGTCCCAATAACTCCACCTCATTGAGACCAAAAACGCACTTAGATGGCTTAGCATAGAGTTGATGATCTTTGAGAACTTGTAATACTTGATCTACATGTTGTAAGTGTTCTTCCCATGTCTTGATATAAATTAATAGATCATCAAAGAACACTAATACAAACTTCCTCAAGGGATTTTTAAAGATGGAATTCACCAAACTTTGAAATGTAGATGGTGCATTGGTAAGACCAAATGGCATCACCAAAAACTCATAATGACCCTCATGATTCCTAAATTTTGTCTTACAAATATCTTCTTCCTTAATTCAAATTTGGCGATAACCTGATCTAAGATCTAACTTAGTAAAATATATAGCTCCATTCAATTCATCTAGAAAATTATCAATGACTGAATACATAACTTATCTTTGATGGTGTAAATTTTGAGCACTCTATAGTCCAGACACATGCACCAAGTTTCATCCTTCTTTTGCACCATCACCATAGGCGAGGAGTAAGCACTTTGGCTATGCCTAATAATTCTTGCCTCTAATATCCCCTCAACAATCTTTTTTATCTCACCTTTTTGTATATGTGGGTACTGGTAAGGCCTAATGTTGGGTGGTTGGATCCTTAGAACTAGTTGTATGACATAATCATGACCCCTCTTAGGAGGAATTCCTTTGGGCATATCTCTGAAAACTATTGAGTGATGAACAATTATTTTTTATAAATCTGGATGGGTGGGAGAATTAGATTGAGTGACTTCTAATGCACATAACTGGGCCACAAAACCATCAACTCCTTTCTTAAGCAACTTCTGCATTTGATGAGATCTTACCATTTGTGGGGATTTTTCCTTCAACCCTCTTGGCTCTAATGTCTTTCCTTCTGATTGAAATATCATGAATAGTTCTTGGAAGTTCATCTCAATTATTCCCAAAGTAGTAAACCATTTTACTCCTAAAATAATATCTGTTGCACCCATGTACATAACATACATTGGGCTATCAAGATGGTAATCTCCCATGAATAATTTAATGATATGGCACTTTTCAGAACAACTAACAGTACCACCATCTGTAATCAAGACTTAAAAATTTGGAGTTGGATATAATTTTTTTTATCTATGAGTAGCCAACTTTTTGTTGATAAAATTATGAGTACTACCCAAGTTGATTAACGTTGTTACTTTCCACTTCTTTAAGAAACCCACTAGCTTGAGAGTTTGTGGGGCACTAAACCCGAAGAGATAATGACAAGAAATGATTGGTTGGGGATCATGTGATTATTCATCTAATTCCCTGTCACCCTATAATATTGGTTCCTCATCTTCTTCCTCACTCAGACCTTCAATATAGAATAATTTATTTTCACTGCATTTATGTCCTTGACTATATTTGCTATCACAATTGAAACATAGCCCTTTTGCTCTCTTCTCCTCAATTTGTTTTGAAGTCAAACTAGTAGGTTGAGGTAGTGAATGCATAGATCTCTTTTCACTTACATTCATAATCCCTTGTCACCTACTAGCCAAAAACTCCTCAACTTGTCTTTCCATTACTATTGCTTGTTATAAGGAGTGTGGTTGGAACAACCGTACTTAATATTTTATGTGATGCTTCAAACTACTTAGAAATAGTTCCTTCAATTTTTCTCCTGTCACATTCTCCACTCTTAGAGAAACGGCTTGAAATTGATTAATATAATCCTTGACCATGCTTGTTTGCTTTAATTTAGCGAGTTGGAAAAAATAGCTATCCATAAAGTTATTTCCATAATGGGTAGCAAGCTCATCCTAAAAAATTGACCATGTGACCACACAACCCTTCTTTCTCTTGTCATCACATAAGCAACAATACCAAATCAATTGATCTAATTCCAAGTACAATGATGTCATAGTCACCTTTTATTGACTAGGAATATGATGAAGATCAAAGAACTGCTCCATTTGGCATAACCAATTGGTTGGATCTTTACCATCAAACTTTCTCATATCCAACTTAGGTATGAATTGCCTTGGCATAGGATTATTAAATGAAAGACATTCCTTCTTAAAATCAGAGTCAATCCAAGGAATTCATGTCCAACAAAAGCATTATCTTCCACCTTAATAGGTGAAGCATTTCCCTTACACTTCATCCCTTGAATAATAGTGTCCAACTTCTTAGAAAATGTATTTATGTCATTTCTAATTGATGAAATTTCACCCTTGACCTCATTAGGGATAATATCCTCAATTTCTATCTCATCCTTATCAAAATATTTCCCTGGTGTGGTAGCATTCTTTTTGCCTCTTATTGAAAGCCCCGCCATGATGGTAGAAAATTATTTTACAATAAATAACACAAATAAATTTAAAATAGTCTAAATTTTTTACTGTAACTTACCATGGCCTATTTCATATTCTCCTAAAAAAATCTCCCAAAAATTTGGTATTTTGTAGCCTTGAGAGCAAAATTGTTGGAAACCCTAATTTTGTAATAAATAACTTATTTATGCTTCAAATTCTCTTAAATTTGGATTGTAGGCTCATCTATTAGTTCTTTAACACCACACAAAAAAGAAGGAACACATTCTTTCATCTATTAGTTCTTCAACACCAAAAAAAAAAAAGGAACAAATTTTGTAGGATTTCTGAGATATTCACTCTCCAAATAAATTGGGGGAAAACCCTAATTTTGCAATAAATCACCCAATTCTGCTATGATTCCTCTAAAATCTAGAGTGTAGCTACTAAAATATATTCTTCAAAAACTCTTTAAAAATAAGACAAAAATTAACCAAAATATGGGAGATATACGTTTCACAAAATGACCTCCAAAATTGAAAAAATGCCTTGTCACAATGGTGCCAAGATCATGCTTTGATAGCACTTGTAATGAAATAACTTGCACAATAGAAAAATATGATATGAAATATGTTGCAAATACTTTATAATAAATGAGAACAACCCACTTTGAGAGGGGAGAACCTCCAAATATCTCAAATGAGAACACATGATGAAATAAGACTCACAAATTTCTATATATACCTATTTATGCCTAGGATATCACCCAAGCCAACTTAGATAACCCTATATAAGCCCCAAGCCAACCTAATTGACTAAATAACAGTATAATAATGATAACATGACTTAATTAGGAGTTAAGATAGCCACAACTTGACTATTCATAACTCGATGCACTCTAATATTAAGTGCGTAGTAGTCAAATTCCATGCAAGGGATACAAAGTCATCTTGGTTCCTTATACCTTGGTACATAATATCCACTTGTTATATCAAAATAAGATTTCTCTTTACATTCTTTATAGCATAACCAAAGCACAAAGTATCTGTACATTTTCATATCTAGCTATCTTGCATATTTCAATTACATCTCCTCTTTATAGTTTTTATTTCATATTTGATCCTTGGTGGGGATTAATTTCATTGCATTTCATGCATATCTTGCACACAACAATATAAGTAATAACATACAAATCATCATCACAAAAAAAATAAAATCATATCACATCTATAACTGTTGGATGTTGTGGATGTGTTGCTGATATGTGGTTGTCATTGATGTCAACACTATTAGCATTATTACATTGAAGTTGTATATGTCGAGGATATTGAGAAAATTGTTAAAAGAAGAGTTGCAAGTTCCCAGTAGAATAGTGTAGGTCATGAAGGTGTATTGTTCTGTACATTGAAGATCAGTTGGTGTGGACTAAAGGGTTTGTTGCTGAGAGTATCTAGTTCATCTACCGGAAGTTTCAGAGGTCTGCCTGAAGTTTTTCTCATGCTATGAATAGTTGTGTTTTGACATTATTTTTGTGGGTTATGTCAATGTCCCTAAGTGAAGTTTATGTGATTCTAGTAATTTCTATTGTTGCGGATGTTTTTTTGTTAGTTCTTGTTGTTTGTGGATGCTTATAGATCGTGCTCTATCTTTGTGGTACATCCACATTGATCGGTGTGCTTGTGGTCAAATATTTTTCTCTGTGTGTTCGACTTTTCATATTCTTGGCCAACATGATGGTGGTAGTGTGTTGTGGATCTTCGAGGTGAAATTAATTGAAGTCTTTTTGTGTTGGAGTTGTTAATTTGGGTCTTCACTATGTTGTTTCCGACCTTGGTGGATTCACATTGCAAATTTATTTTTAAATTTGGGCCGACATTGAAAATATGTTTTATTTTTTGGTCGACAAGGTTGTTGATGTAATCTCACGTTATGGATATATAAGAGCGAGTGTTTCATTTGTGTAAAGTGTGCTTAGTGTGCTCCTATGCGTGTATGTGCGAATATCATTTGATTGCAGAGCAGGGTGTGAAGAAGATTGAGCAGAGTGTGAAGAAGTTTGAGCGAAGTGTGAAGAAGGTTTTTTGTGTTTAACTAGAACTATAATCAGGCTTGTGAAGAAGCTATTTTCTCAGTTCACAATTTGGATGGTTTTAATCCAGCCCTTTCTTTGGACAACTGTGAGTCCTCTTTTGTATTTGAGCAGTGAGCTCTAGGTAGTGTGCCTGAATGCATGTGCATTCCCATTATTCTTATACTTTTAACAGGGTATAATATTGTGGACTAACCTCCACCATGGTTTTTCCCCTAACAGGGTTTCCACGTAAAAATATTGTTCTTTGTGTTTTTGATGTGTTGATTGTTCATGTTTTATTATTCATTTATCAAATATGAGATTAAGTTAAGTAAAGATTGAAAAGTTTAAATATTTTGTAACAACTGATTCACCCCTCCCTCTCAGTTGTATGTCCTTGTTTTTCCAACAATTGGTATCAGAGTAGGTTCCTCTGAAAAAGTTTAAAAGCTTGAGGTGATCTGAGATGGCATCATACAAGAAGGACAGTCCTAGATTCGATGGAACAAACTACTCATTGTGGAAAACTAGGATGGAGTGTCATTTGAGGTGTATTGGTGAACCCTTCTGGAAGATTACAAAGAATACACATGTTATTCCTATGAATGGTCCTTCCATTGCCGACGAGATTAAAGAATTTGAGAATAATGTCAGGGCTATGGAAGCTTTGTTGAGTGCTCTAACAGATTCAAAAATGACAAATGTGATAGGTTTGAAGACAACTCATGAGATGTGGACAAAGCTGGAAACTTTGTATGAAGGAGATGTGCATGTGAAGATGGCTAAGCTACAAAGTTTGAAAGACAAGTATGAAAATTTGAAGATGGGTGAAGATGAAAATATTTCTTCTTTTATGCAAAGAGTAAATGAAATAGTGATGGGTATTAGATGTGTCGGTGGTACCCTGGACGGGGAAGAAATTGTGGCTAAAGTGCTCAGATCATTGCCTCCCTCCTACAAAGCGAAGGCTCATGCTATTGAAGAACCCCATCATTGATGAATGTGAAAAGGGATACACTGATTGGTAAACTTGTTGCCTTTGAGTTGAGTGAATTTGGTGAATTTGTTCCAAAGACTGAAACTACATTTAATGCTACTATATCCAAGAAGAAACAAGCAAATATATGATCTGGGAGTGAGTTCTAGAAATACATTCAAGTATGAGGAAGAAATGAAATAGCTTGAAGACGAAGAAAGAGAGGTAGAAGAATTGGAAGCACTGATTGTAAAGAAAGAAGGTAGAGGAAAAGGTAAGTATAAAGAAAAGTTTCCTATCAAATGTTTTCTTATAGTAAAATAGGTCATTTTGCATCAAGTTGTCCTGAAAGAGTTCCTAGGTCTAAGCCTTACAAGCATAGATTTCAAAAGAAATGTTATTTTGTTGAAGAAGGTGTGACTGATGAAGAGTCTGACAAAGAGAATGGAAATGAAGATGATTGGGTTTTCATTGCTATCAAGGAAAATAGTCTAGTGGCTACTGAATCTACTAAAGTCAAGAAAGCTCTTGTAGCCCGAATTGAAGAAAATGATGAGTGGGTTATTGACAATGGATGCTCACATCATATGACTGGTGACAAAAGCAAATTTGTAAGTCTAGAGAAGTATGACAATGGGGTTGTGAGATTTGGAGATAACAATGCCTATGTGATTCATGGCAGGGGATCTATTTGTCTTGGTGGTAAGCATAACACTGATGATGTTCTTTATGTTGAAGGCTTGAAGCACAATCTGTTGAGTGTTGGACAAGGGTTATGATCTTTAGTTCAAAAATGGAAGATGTAGGATACTTGGAAGTTCTGGAAATGTAATTGCTTCAGGTAAATAGACAAAAGGTAATATTTTTCACCTAAATGCTACTAGTGAAAGTTATTTAATTGCTCAAGTAGATGAACCTTGGTTATGACATAGGAGGCTGTGTCATGTGAACTTTGATAACATTGTCAAAGTAAGTTCCACTCAAGTAGTAAGAGATCTACCTGAGTTAGTGAAGCCTGCTAACACAATTTGTAAGGAGTGTCAGATGGGAAAATAGACTAGAGTTTCTTTTTGGAGAAAACATCATTCAAATGAATTATTGGAGTTGATACATACTAATCTATGTGGTCCCTCCAGAGTCAGAAGTTAGAAGTATTCATGGAGAAAGGTACTTTATGCTAATTATTGATTATTACTCTAGAATGACATGGGTTGCTTTCTTAAGAGAAAAATGTGAAGCATTAGAGAAGTTCAAAAGTTTCAAAGCTATGGCAGAGAATGAGAAAGGTCTGAAAATCAAATGCTTAAGGTCAAATAGAGGTGGTGAGTTCACTTCCAAAGAGTTTAATTCTTTCTATGATGAGCATGGAATCAAAAGACAATTATCTGCTCCCCGAACCCCTCAACAGAATGGAGTTGCAGAGAGGAAGAACAAAATAGTTCTGGATGCTGCTAGAACAATGATGATTGAAGGAAATGTGCCTCACATCTATTGGAGTGAAGCTGTAAGTACTGTTGTGTACACTTTGAACCAGGTAAATGGTAATGGTAATTTTGGTAAGACTCCTTTTGAACTATGGTTTGGTTATAAGCCTATTGTTAGGTATTTCAAGATCTTTGGAAGCAAATGCTACATCAAGAGAGATGATGATATAGGCAAGGTTGATGCAAGGCGATGAAGGAATCTTTCTAGGTTATTCTACTAGAAGCAAGGCCTATCGATGTTATAACAAAAGATTAAGAAAAATGGTTGAGAGTGCTAATGTCTGAGTTGATGAGGACTTTGCTAAATCATCCAGATATTGTGGATATGATTTAGATGAAGACAACACAAATAAAGGGAAGAATGTTCAGACACAAAATCAACTTCAAATTGTGTCATATGTTCTGGTAAAACAACCTCCATTTGTTCTAGAAAATCAAGGTAGTCAGGAAGCAGAGACAAGTGCAAGTACAAAAGAAAGAGCAAAAGAATCAAAAGTTTGAGAGAATCCTAAAAATCTGAGGTATGTAAAGCTAAATCATTCTAAAAATCAAATTATAGGAGACAAGAATAAAGGTGTGCAAACTAGAAGAAAGATTGCAGAAGAATATTACCTAATTTCCAAAATTGAGCCTGAAGATGTCAATGAATCTTGCAATGATGAATACTGGATGGAAGCTATGAAGGAAGAACTGATGTAGATTGAAAATAATGATACATGGATACTAGTTCCTAGACCTAAAGACAAAAAATTGATTGGTACTAAATGGATTTTTTAGAATAAGCTAAATGAACAAGGTGAAGTTGTCCGAAATAAAGAAAGACTGGTATGTAAAGGGTATTCTCAAATGGAAGGTATTTATTTTGAAGAAACCCTTGCCCCTATTGCCAAAATTGAAGCTATAAGATTATTTCTTGCTTATGCTGCATATAAGAACTACAAGGTCTATCAAATGGATGTGAAGTCAACATTTCTTAATGGTGAGCTAGGAGAAGAAGTATACATTGAACAACCATATGGATTTCAACTAACTGATGAGGAAGACATGGTTTGTCAATTGAAGAAATCCCTCTATGAAATCAAGCAAGCCCCCAGAGCCTGGTATGCTAGACTGGATAAATATTTACTAAAGCTTGGATTCAATAAAGGTACTACTGACAACAATTTATATTTCAAGTTGGATCAAGATAAAGAGTTGATTATTGAGGTCTTTGTTGATGACATTATTTTTGGAGGAGATGACAATCTATGTATGAAGTTTGTTGATGAAATGAAGAGTGAATTTGAGATGAGTATGATTGGTGAGATAAAGTTCTTTCTAGGATTGCAAGTTACTTAGTTAGACAAGGGGATCTTCATATCTCAGTCTAAATATGTAAGAGAGCTGCTGAAGAAGTTTGGCATGGATGACTCAAAAACTATTGGTACTCCCATGGTAACCGGATGTAAGTTAACACAAAATAACGATTATCCTAAAGCAAATCAAACAAGATACAGATCAATGATTGGTGGATTGTCTACTTAAATCAGACCAAACCAGACATTATGAATGTTGTATGTATGGTTGCTAGATTTCAGGCTGATCCAAAAGAATCCCATGTGACTGCTATAAAGAGAATTTTCAGATATTTGAAAGGAACAATTGATTTTGGGCTTTGGTATCCTAAGGATGATGATCTTACTTTGAATGCATATACTGATGTGGATTGGGCAAGAGATGTAGATGATAGGAAGAGTACTAGTGGTGGTGCTTTCTTCCTAAGGAAGAAGTTGGTGTCATGGTTGAGTAAAAAGCATAATTCCATTTCTCTATCTACTGTTGAAGCAGAGTATATTGCTACTGCAAATAATTGTACTCAAGTAATGTGGATGAAATAGATGTTGAAAGATATCAAAGTATTATATAATGAACCTATTGCCATATACTGTGACAACTCAAGTGCAATTAACATATCAAAGAATCTAGTGCTACACTCTAAGACCAAGCATATATTAAACAAGTTCCACTTTTTGAGGGAGAAAGAGAGAAAAAAGTCAAACTAGAGTATGTGCCTACCAAAGAACAGATTGCAAACATTTTTACTAAGCCATTGTCAAAGGATACTTTTGAGTATCTCAGAGGGATGCTAGGGGTGATTACCCCTCCTGATATGAACTAGGATGCATTAATTTGCATCAATCTGTGCATTTCATGATCATATTCTAATCTGGATTGATGTTTTCATGGCTGCTCAGGGGGAGTAGTCAAATGTGCAGATATGTGGTTCAGAGCTTGTATGTGGGAAGATAATGCTTATCTTTGCCATTGATGTCAAAGGGGGAGAAGAGTCATGTGAAAAATTGTTGCTTATCTGAGCAAAAGAGTCTTGTGGGGAGAAGATCATGTAGAAGAGGTTAAGGAAGAAGAGTCTGAATCTAAGGAGTAAGTGTTGATTGAGAGTCGTGTTGATGGTATTTTTCACATCATGTGTTGCCATCAATGCCAAAGGGGGAGATTGTTGGATGTTGTGGATGTGTTGTTGATATGTGGTTGCCATTGATGTCAACACTATTAGCATTATTGCATTGAAGGCTGTATATGTCAAGGATATTGAGAAACTTGTTAAAAAAAGAGTTGCAGGTTCCTAGTGGAATAATGTAGGTCATGAAGGTGTATTGTTTTGTACGTTGAAGATCAGTTGGTGTGGACTAAAGGGTTTGTTACTGAGAGTATCTAGTTCATCTACTAGAAGTTTTAGAGGTTCGTGTGAAGTTTTGCTCGTGCTATGAATAGTTGTGTTCTGACAGTATTTCTGTGGGTTATGTCAGTGTTCTTGAATGAAGTTTATGTGCTTCTGGTAATTTTTGTTGCTGCGGATGTTTCTTTGTTAGTTCTTATTGTTTGTGGATGCTTCTAGATTGTGCTCTATCTTTGTCGTACGTCCACATTGATCGGTGTGCTTGTGGTCGAAGATTTTTCTCTATGTGTTCAACTTTTCATGTTCTTGGCTGACATGATGGTGGTAGTGTGTTGTGGATCTTCGAGGTGAAATTAATTGAAGTCTTTTTGTGTTGGAGTTGTTAATTTGGGTCTTCACTATGTTGTTGCTGACCTTGGTGGATTCACATTGCAAATTTATTTTTAAATTTGGGCCGACATTGAAAATATGTTTCATATTTTTGGTCGACAAGGTTGATGTAATCTCATGTTTTGGATAAATAAGAGTGATTGTTTCATCGGTGTAAAGTGTGCTCGATGTGCTCCTATGTGTGTATGTGTGAATATCATTTGATTGTAGAGCAGAGTGTGAAGAAGATTGAGCAGAGTGTGAAGAAGTTAGAGCAAAGTGTGAAAAAGGTTTTTTGTGCTTAACTGGAATTGTAATCAGGCTTGTGTAGAAGCTATTTTCTCAGTTCACAATTTGGATGGTTTTAATCCAAACCTTTCTTTGGACAGTGAGTCCTCTTTTGTATTTGAGCAGTGAGCTCTAGGCAATGTGTCTGAATGCACGTGCATTCCCATTATTCTTATACTTTTAACAGGGTATAACATTGTGGACTAACCTCCACCGTGGTTTTTCCCCTAATAGGGTTTCCACATAGAAATCTTGGTGTTCTCTGTGTTTCTGATGTGTTGATTTTTCATGGTTTATTATTCATTCATCAGATCTGAGATTAAGTTAAGTAAATATTGAAAAGTTTAAATATTTTGTGACAACTGATTCACCCCTCCTCTCAATTGTCTGTCCTTGTTTCTCCAATAGTAACATATCTATCATCATCATTATCATAGACCTAACCTATCCTTCATGTTGTGAGCTCAATTGAAAAAATAGTTTTTTGGACCGATCTCTTGAGGGGGCATCTTACCTCCATCCCTTGGTCCATTGGGGCATACTGGGGCATGTCACCAATAATTTTTTTATATTGATACTATCATTAATTAAATAATTTTCATTACAAGCATGTCAATACTATCATACAATCATTGTGCTATCATGGTTATGTTATTTTGAAGAGCAACACATGCATATCAAGCATTCAAGCTACTATCAAAGAAATAATGGAGCAAATCAAGGTCTTTGTTGTGATATAATTGTTAATTATTTTATTATATGCATAGATCTTGAGCTTTATTGAGTGATTGTTGAGTACAAATTTGGTACTTTCATTATATTGTTACTATTTTTTATAGTTCATATTTTCATTATCCATAATGATAATAGGGATTAATTAGCCTAAATAAATTAATCATATAGGTATTAATTAATTGATTTAGTTGGAGGATTTGGGGACTAAGGTTCTTTAATTATACCTATTTAACTAATTAACCTTAGGGAAGAAGTGGAAATTAATTGCAACTGGTAATACATTAAATAATGATTTTATTTTATTTTAAAATAAAGGTGGCATAGCCACAAAATTTATTGATAATATAGATAAAGAAATTACATAGTGTCCAAAGGGTTGCAGAAGGAGAAAAAATTCTTCTAAGACCCTGAAATAGCAAATGGCTGAAAGCCAGAAGATACAAGGATTTTAAAGACATTTACCAATAGGAGCAATACAAAATTGTTCGAACTAAAAACTATAATATCTAGCTGAAACTTGGGCACAAGGCACAAAACCCTAGATGCACCACAAAAAGAGGAAACTAGCTCGAAGGAAGCCATATGAAGATAATACTTTAAATAATGATTTATTTAATTAATTATGAGAATATGATAAAGTGGCAATTTATGGAAATAATTAATTATTTAATTAATTAATGGGAAATCAATGAGATTAGGGTTATGCTAGGATTTGAAGAAGATGGAGGTGTGGATTGAAATCTTAGCTTTGTGACAAGTGTCACAAGAGGGAGATAAATATCATATAAGGTGTAAGAGTTGGGCATGCTCACACCTGTGATAAAATAAGTGGGGATAAGTGTAAGATGAAATTTTGGCTACACATGTGTGACTAGCATGATTAGCAAGATGACATGTGTGGTAGATATGCTCACACTTGTGTGAGAAAATGTGTAGGGATAAGTGTAAGGTGAAATGGAGGCTACACATGTGTGAGGAGCATGCTCAAACATGTGTGAGGAGCATGCTCACACATGTGTGAGAAAGGTAGTGGACCTAAGCCAAAATTTAAAGATGAGGTGGAGACTTGGGAGGATTTCAAGTTTACAAGCTTGCATGTCTACACATGTATGAGCAAGAAGTGGGGTAAATATACATGCTCACACATGCAAGAGCATGTGGAGGATGGGGACACATGGAAAATGATGGTAAATTTATATTTTAATCCATGTAGATGGATTTCATAGCTAGGATTAAAAGGACAAGGATGAATAGTTATTTGGATTTAAATATTACAAGAAATGATAATAGAGATTAGTTAGCCTAAATTAATTAATCAAGTAGGTATTAATTAATTGATTTAGTTGGAAGATTTTGGGAATAAGGTTATTTAATTAAATTGGTTTAACTAATTAATCTTAGGGAAGAATTGTAAATTAATGGTAAAGGGTAATTAATTAAATAATAATTTATTTAATTAATTTCAAGAATATGATAAAGTAAATTATGAGAATAATTGATTAACTAATAATTTATTTAATTAATTAATGAAAAATTAGTGAGATGAGGGTTATTGGTGAATTTAGGGTGTCTACAAATTTCATTGTTACAAATGATATTGAGTAGTGATATATCTAGACCCTAAATATGTATGATCACTTTTGTTGATCTGGTCTATTTAGTTTCACCGAACATTACAAATGATACTAAAATTGTTAGTGTTGAATCATTGACGGTGACTTTACATATGATGATTTTTGTGTATGTTCCAATTTGCGAGAGATGTCAATCAATAGGTAGGTTCTTGGAAGTGGTAAAGTGCACTTGTCAAAATATAGAAACATAATGCCATATTTTAGCAATGTGTGTGGTCTAGTAGACTAACCTACAACATCAAGATTCACACCATTTGTTGAAAAATAAGGAATTCTTAATAGTAATGTTATAATGAGGTGCATGACAATGCCAAAGATGATGTTGCAAAGGAGTCTCAAGGTAGATGGAATAAGAAACTCAAGAAAGCCGCCCTTTAAAGGGTACTCTTTAAAGGATATTATGAGATCTCTTTTCTTGTAGACTAAATAGCAATTCCCTCAAGATTAAGTACTTGAAGCCATGTCTATTGTGTATCCTCATTAATAGAACAATGATCAACTATCTAATTTTTATAGTAAGATAAAGATCTCAACCAAACAATTCTTTATAAGTTTAGAATTAAATAGGCAATATATAGAAGAAATTATAAATAAATATAATCTTAGAGAACAATTAGCCAAGGATTTTTAACATAAATGATGGAACAATTTAAACTCATAAAGAGTCCCTTCTCAAATGGATCAATAAAAAGTCTTCGGGCAACACTTAGTCAATGTGAAATATTGTATGATTCAATATTGGAATATTTCAAACTTGTCGATATATGCCAAACCATGATATTGGAGTTGGTGGAAGATGGGATATTTTTAATGTATTGATATTCTTTAAATAAATGATAAGAAAAAAGAAGAAGAAGAATTTAGAAAACCACTTGAGAATATATACAACTAGATATGGTATCTAAAGTTACCTTTTTGAAAGGGCATTAGGAATTTGGAGGTCCACATGTGAAGAAGGGGGTTATTCAATGCTTCAACTAATACTAGTACATACAACATAATGAAGAACACATATAATGACATGAGATATAGTAATTGGAAGTACACAAAAAAGAAAAGAAAAGAAAGACTAGGATTAAGATGGTTCTCATAGTCAAAGTGAGTAGATGATTTGACTATTGGAAGAGATTTATTAGGTATTCATAATGTATTCCATATTCCAAATTGTTCTTTATTATATTTTTTTGCCAACTATACAATGGACATACTAATATACATTTTCAATTCTTATTTAAGAATTAACATGTTATTATTTTCTAATCCATTTTAGGATCTAAAATTTATTTTCAAATTTAATTTTAAAATTCATTCATTTTTTAATGTTTATTTAGTAACTTCCAATTTCTCATGACAATATTTTTGTGGTACTTATAAGAAAATAGTATATATAAAATAGCCTCAGAATGTTGATCCTCAACAATCACACAACAATGTTAAAATCAATGTGCTTCTTAGTATCAGGTTGCTAGATCTAACAAAATAAGTAAAGTATAAATTATTCTTGATTAATAAATTGTTGCATGTCAAAGTGTGATGATAAATCTTATCAAAGAAATCCACTTTGGATTTAATTAAGTACTTGGGATATTGAAGAGGATCTTGAAACTTAAATTAGGTTATTTCCTAGAAAACTAGTTGAAACATAGATCTAAAGTATGAAGGAATAAACTAACTATAAGCTCACCATGCACATTAGTTTTTCATAGTCCATCAAAGTCTATGTAGACAATTTCAATCATATTTTTTCACAATCCATTCAATTTTATGTTAAAAAGTAGTTAGTGGAATCCAATATTACATGGATATTAAAAAAATTACTTAAACATATGGAAGTTGAAGAGGAAGATGGTTGTACAAGATGGTCACACTCATGGAAGTTAGAATAACCAAAATTATAAATATTTTAATGTTTTTTATCTACTAGCTTCTTTCTTGTCAGTGAAATCTATAAGGATTTAGCAATGGGTAGTGTAGTGCCTATACATGGCCAGCTAAAGCAAGTATCTATTTTTTTGATGGACCTATAAAAAGAGGTAACTTGAGAGGGGTGTACTTTCATAGTAGATTTAATTTAGTGTTTTATCATGAAGCTTTTCTTGCAAGAGGGTTTCCTTGAACTATCATTTAGGTTGAACTAAGCAAATCTAGTTTGTGAACACTAGATTATTGTTTGTGCAAGCCCCTAGAGTAAATATGTCCATTGGAGGAAAGAAGGTAAACATATTGATTATCAAGATAATAAAGGCCTCCATATGATTCGTTGTAATATCCTTTAGTTCATTATATATGATTGTAGAATACAATATGGATCACCAACATAAGGAACTTGATTTTATTTTATTAATTATTAATTATAAATTATAAATAAAGACGAGTTCTATTTTTTCTTAAAATTATTTAATGTGTTGTTCCCTTGATGATTAAACTATACATTCCTATCATTTTTAATTTTATTTTTGATTAGTAAATGTAGGATTTTTAGCTTGGTCAGAACAAAGTGAGGCCACAAATAGGGGACCTCATCCTCGGCATGAACACACGTGAATAGTCTAAACCCATGAGCACATATCTCAGCAAGGGCACAAATCCCATGAGCACACCAGCCTAGCAAGGGTTTGGAACACAAAATAAGGAGCACTAAGTTTCATGACATGAACGCCAACAACATTGACATTGAGGTACAAACCTACAATCACATTAGATCAATGAGAGGACAATGTCTAGAATCACAATGGACCAACAAAGGCTTGAACCTTGGTGGCAAAAAAAACAATGCCACACCTTAACCATTGCACTATGTGATGAACCCCTATATTTTAATCATTATTACTTTTATTTAAAAAATATATAATAAAATAAGAAAAAAAGAGATTATAGAAGCAATGAGAAGAAGAGAACTCCATGAGGGAAATAGAGGATATAATAGAAAAATTATATTGGAATAAACCTTAAGATACTCATATTATAGTGTTACACCCATAAATTATATAAAAACAACATAATGATAAAATAGAGGTGCCCACAATTGCTAGTTGTTGTCCATTATGCAAACACTTAAAACATATAATATTGTATATAGAAAAATGAAAAATATAAAAAATACAATAATTTTTTAAAAATTATTAATAATCAAATTGTGCTCTATATTTAAATAATGGTTGGCATATCATCTTGTGTAGCATGTTCCACTCTTAATTTAGTAGGTACAATTTGTTGTGACTCATAATGACTAATGTGTAAATTTATCAACAATTCAAAACTAAGAACAAATCTTTTATTTATTGTATCATGAAAACTTAGTTTCAAGGTTATTAATGGTTTAATGAAACCAAAAAGGTCTACCTTGTGTAGCTTCCAAGGAAACTAATCCTTATAGTTCTTTATTATATTCTCCATCTTTATAGAAAACATCATTTATAATGAATTCTCTTTTTTATCAAAAGGGATTAATAAACATAACTTTGTGAATTCTTCTAACTTTCCATGCAACTTTTTCAGATTGATTCAATAATTCTTGAGCTTCACCTAGCTTCATACACTTGTGAATGATACATGATGCATTTATTGATGAATCACTCTTGTTACATGAAATTCTTTGGATGCTAATTCATTTTCACTATTTTTTTAGATCATTTATAATCATTGCTTTGTTATATCCTCTCTTGAAATCATCTCTTTTTCCTTTCAGTAAATTATTTATTAAGCTTGTCAAATTATACCTGCAAACTATCCATAAATCTAAACTTTTTATTTAAATCATCATATTTTTATTTATATTCCCCCAAAATTATGTTATATGAATCCTTATATTTTATAAAATTTAGATACTTTGCATTTGGAAAATATTAATTTCTTTTCTATCTTTGAACCAACTCCTGTTGTAAATTTTTATAGTTTTTCTCACTTCCACCAATTTTGTTTTTGATAAGGTAAACAGGGTTTTGAAAGGGCCCAAAACTTTATACAGAGCTAAGAAAGGAAACTTCCAAACACCAAAGTATCAAACTTTCCCAACAAAATAGAGAAGTAGAAACAACAAAAACACCATAGTAACACATCAAACTAACAACCAACACCTGGTCACCAAATAACTAGGAGCGACAAAACACTCAGAACCAACAACAATCCTAAGTCAAAGCCAAAGAAGCATCAAAGGCCCAGAGCCAAAAAAAACTATAGAAGCAAACACATGATGCAAACCAAGATCTCAACACCAATCACAGCCCCCACCTCAATAGGAGATAGGAAAGGGGAAAGAAACAAGGCAAAAAAAGCACCCAAAAACAACTCTAGCTTCCCAAAATTCTTCACCTCAATAGAAGGGTAAGACAATGAAGCGGAGCATAAGGCAACCAAAAGCCCACAAAAGCACCACCAATCCCTTCCAGCCAACCTAATCTCCACAATAATAAGAGATAGCTCCACCTCTACATGAGAAGCCAAAAAGGGGCCATTCGAAGAAGATCACTACTTTCCACTAGATCCACAAACACCACCTTAAAAGGATATGACCACCTCAATAGAAGTCACAAAATGAGAAAACAAGAAGAAAGTAAGAACAAAACAAGCAACAACAGTACTCATTAACCTCATACCCGCCTAGATTGTGAGAAAAAAAAAATAAAAAAAATTCAAAGGAGCTCTATAGCCAAACCCCATCAAACACACTTGTAGTAGGGAACTAGCAACACAAATCCACCAACAGAGATCATTCTACACCACACAAGTAGCAAACCCCCATCTCCCTAAAAGTGGACAAGAGACGGTGTCAAAAACCTTCAAACCCAACAACATGACGAAAGTTATTGAGAACAAAGCAACAAACAACAAGATGACAAAAATAAGAACAGTCACCACTCCTTTAAACATCTTCAACTAGGCTACCACGTAGCTAGCATCTTCCACAAACCCGCCCCGAAGGTAACAAAACACCATCCCCCATAAGGGGCTCAAACTAGCTCTCATTAGGAATGAGAGCAACCGGGTCAATAGAAAGAGTAACCCAATTAACAACAAACATAAACGAGGGCAGCAAAAGCTCCCTTAATCAAAAATAGGTCACCCCGACCGCCAACAAGCTTCAGCACGAAGGGAGAGGCAGGAAGGGGAGTCAACTGGAGCAAAAAAGCCTTGACCACACTCTCGAACACCACCTCTGCCTCAAAAGGAGGGATATCCACCTCAACAGGAAGCCGAGAGGGCAGGAAGAGAGAAGCAACACCAGTGAATAGGGCAATAGAGACATCTCTCAGAATCGAGCCCAACCAAACGGAGCCAATATAGGCAGAACAACCCAAGCACCAAAGCTCGACACCAAGAACAACAAGCCAGAGGAAGCATCCACGAAGGAAAGCTAACCACGGACGCAGCAAGGGAAACAGACAAAGAAGCAACGCCCTTGAGAATGAAGGGCCGAGCGGAAAAGGGGGCAACAGTACACCAAGAGCACGCTCAGGACAACACCAGCCGCCTCACAAGAAACGACTTCCACCATTTCACTCCCAACCACAAACACCGACAGGCACCACACACTTGCAACCCCTATAAACTGATAGAAACGTAGCAAAGGGGTAGAAGGAGAGAACATGACATCAATATTCCCAGCATGACCACCAAAGAGAGACACCCAAGCTTTAGGAAGCAACCCATCAGCAAGGAAGGAGCAGGGGTGAAGCTTCACAAAAGCACAACCCCTCGCACCAACAATAGGAAACACAACAACAATGTTGTGAAGCGCCTCCAAACGAAACAAAACAACAACAACAACTACCAAAACTGAAGCAACCATTACAGCAGAGATCAGCGTCAGGATCTTCATCTCCCTCGTCGCCAACTTCTGAGGATTTCAAAAATCCTCCTCCGTGCCTATTCCCGCCCGTTCGCACCCGTTGCAGAGCCATTATGACTTTATCTAAGGCTCTTCCAACAATTTTGTCGCTATCTTTTCGACTTTTATTTTCTCTTGTATTAGCTTTTTTTTATACTTTATTTACTAAGATACTTGCTTCCCTCTTGACTTGTATTGTAATTTTTCTAAGTTTTTACTTTCATTATTATAGCTATTTGTATTTTCCTCAAAAAATTTCTTTAGTTCTTCTAGTTGCATCATTGCCTATTCATTCACATTGATCATAGATTTTGAGTTAGAAAATTTTTAATCTTCTCCTTTGTTTCTCATTTGTTAGGTCTACCTGGAAATTTTATATTTGATTATTCAATCTCTTTCATTCCATCTCTCTATCTTTGGTAATGATGTGTATACCACATCAATGCTCCTTTACATTTATTTTATCACAATTTTTCATTTAGCTAAAATCTAATGAAAGGGTGCTTAATTCATAAACAGTGCAATACATTTGATGTTTTAGTTTGTTAACTTTGGACGTAATATATATGTACTCCATGGTGTCTATATAAGTCATATGTGGGAAACACCCTAGTTTTTGTAGGCTCTATACTTATGGTAGCCTCTATAATTTATTTCTTCTTCTTTTATCTCTTTGCAATTTTTAGGAAAACTTGACCTCATAATCAAACCTTGTGACTAATGGCATTATCTAATATTTAAATGGAGAATGATTCCTTAGAGTATTGGGGGCGTTTGTTTGATGTTAAATATAATACATTCTCATCCCTATTATAAGTAATTCCTTTGAAGTAGAGATACTATGCACAATATTACTTGCATTTATGATTACGTAGTCTCTTAACTCTTCTCATGGCCTTGTGGGTTTGTAGTACATTCTCTTAACTCTTCTTCTTTTATCTCTTTGCAATTTTTAAGAAAACTTGACCTCATAATCAAACCTTGTGACTAATGGCATTATCTAATATTTGAATGGAGAATGATTCCTTAGAGTATTGGGGGCCTTTGTTTGATGTTAAATATAATACATTCTCATTCCTTTTATAATTAATTCCTTTGAAGTAGAGATACTATGCACAATATTACTTACATTTATGACTGCGTAGTCTCTTAACTTTTCTCATGGCCTTGTGGGTTTGTAGTACATTCTCTTAACTCTTCTTCTTTTATCTCTTTGCAATTTTTAGGAAAACTCAACCTCATAATCAAACCTTGTGTCTAATGGCATTATCTAATATTTAAATGGAGAATGATTCCTTAGAATATCAGGGGCCTTTGATGTTAAATATAATAAATTCTCATCCCTATTATAATTAATTCCTTTGAAGTAGAGATACTATGCAAAATATTACTTGCATTTATGACTACGTAGTCTCTTAACTTTTCTCATGGCCTTGTGGGTTTGTAGTACATTCTCTTAACTCTTCTTCTTTTATCTCTTTGCAATTTTTGCAATTTTTAGGAAAACTCAACCTTATAATCAAACCTTGTGAATAATGGCATTATCTAATATTTGAATGAAGAATGATTCCTTAGAGTATCAGGGGCCTTTGTTTGATGTTAAATATAATACATTCTCATCCCTATTATAATTAATTCCTTTGAAGTAGAGATACTATGCACAATATTACAAGCATTTATGACTACATAGTCTCTTAACTCTTCTCATGGCCTTGTGGGTTTGTAGTACTTATCTATATTGATCTCATTTGAATATTCTATTAGTGTGAAACTTTCTAACCACCACTAATAATACCTCTACCACTACCACCAATAGCACTTGATTCTCTACCACCTCATGTACCACTTGAATCTTTAACCTTTAACTTAGATATAGGATATAAATATCCTTGTAAATCCTTGTAGTTGTGATTGTATATAAAATTGAGGATTTTAAGCCAAAATAAATTAAATTGTACTCCCACTTTGTATCATATGGGACCTACTCATCAACTAAAGCCCCAATGCCTCCCATATTTAGAGGTTTTTTAGGTTCTACTTCTTGTTCTTTCCCAATGTCTTATCTCATTGAAACCAAACCACCACCTTCATAACCCATTTTATGGGCATAACTATCCCTTTAATATATATTTATTATTTGGTTTCAGTCACAATAGCTTTGTATGAGTAATCTTCATTACAAATTTATGGAAGGTCAATTATTTCTCTTGACCCTTATCACCATATTTGGTATTTATTATCATTGAGGGATGCTCTATATTCTAGAATTTATCAAAGTCTTCATCTTCTAAGATATCATCTAATTATTTAGTAGCTTTTGGAATTCCTATATCTTCCTTATAGAGCAACATATATATATATACATAGACATATATACATATGTATATGTATACATATACATACATATACAACATATATTACATATATATATGTATATACATAGACATATATACATATGTATATGTATATGTATATGTATGTATATATCTTGACCAATTAGTTTCTACATAAGCTCTTTCTAGAGCCTTTGGTATGTTTTAATAAGAAGGCTTATTAATTGTCTTCAGATGAAAATTATTGTATCTCCCAATTGTTGTCTCTAATTTGGGCTTTGGATGCAATTGCAAATTCAATTTTTTTATGGAAAAAGCTCGAAAAATATAATTTCTTTCTCAATTGAATTTTCTTCCATTACTTTTTTAACCTCTTCCCAAGAGTTAACATTTTTATATATTTCTAGCAAGGATTTACTTTTATGTTAAATTTTAGTAGTAAGGTTCTTATTGGCCACTACCTTTTCTATAATCACATCACATGCATCATACCAATAGTGAGAGTCAACATCAAAATTCAAAATTTCTAGAATTTCACATGCGAAAGTGAAAATTATTCTCTTGAATGAGAACCCTCAACATGAAAAGGTTAATGAAGGAAATATTCCCATCTTTTATTGACTTAAAAAAAATGGTTGATTTGTACTATCCATAAACCATATATTCTGAGATAAATACTATCTTTGTCACATGTATTGGAAGTCTATGGGGCTTTACTCCTAATCCATAAAATCTTAGCATAGTATATTCTTCAATAGAGTATTGATCAACCAATTTTATTTCTTATCCTAGTTGAAAGAAATCTCTACAAGTCACAAGCAATATATGTATTGTAGTATTTATAATTTCTTTATAATTGGAGCCAAAAAATAGTCCAAAAAATTATTATAGTTACATATTTTATCACGTACCCTTATCTTATTGGTCTAATTAGTTATTGATGCTAACATTCTTATCTAAACATCAAAATAGTATTGAATCTAAAGTTTGTTGTTCATAAACCATTAACATAATTGTCATAGAAATATATAGTACAAGTATATTGTTGTAATGCATTGAGTCAAAATAATAACACAAATTTAATTCTTAACCTTCCAAAAACACTTATTATTTGGATAAAACCAAAATTTAGTCCTAGTATTCAATCAAACCTTAGACAAATTAGATTAAATTTATAGTTTATGCATCAACAAGACCATTACATTTCAAATAGAAAATGATAAAAACAACTCTTGAAATTTTATTACAATGAACAACAAATAGTAGGTGTAAATATTGATCTCTTTATTATTTTAATAATGATTGTAACACATTTAAATGGCTATACAATATTAGTAACTATAATAGCAATTCATACCAACAACAATGGAAAATTGAATCAATATAATTTTGTTTGGGTTTGTGTCAAATGAAGCTTGAATATGAAAAATATATGAGATTTCCCTTCAAAATCACTAGGGTCTTTATCCTAGGATTCCCACACTTGAATACAAGTCCTCAAAAATGGGTTATGAAAGGAATTTGGTTAAAATATAGATGATGGTCTAAATGGAAAACATTTACTCTTTTATATGCTCCACAAACGAAATAGGTTAGCCAACCAACACACCTACAAATTCAAATTTGAACAGTGGTCATGGGTGGGGAAGATTCCACTTTAAAAGATATTGCACCAAAAATATGTCATTGGAAATAATATGACATGTGTTGGGAAGTTGGGAGGGGAAGGGAAACACAAGAAGAAATATCAAGGATCGAGGGTCAGCCATACCTCAAGACTCAAACTACAAGTTGAGGCACTAGGGGGAGCATCAATCCTATTGATAAGGGAAAGTTTAAAAACCTAACTAATACAGTGGTGGGATGGGGGAAAATGAAAGGAATGAAAAGATAGAGAATTCTAAAGGTTTGTTAGGAAGAAGGGAAGAGTGGAGTTGGAAGAAAGGGAATACTTAGGAAGGGAAAAAACATAGTAGACAAAAATAGGGAAGACACAAGTACAAACCTAATATGTATAGACTTATATTGATTGAAACATGACATGACAAGTCTACTCTACTCAAAATTGATTTTCCTCAAACAATTATAGTTTTGAATGTTTCAATATCTATGGGCCTTCCCACATTGCATCCTCCACTGCAAGATCTTTCCATTAAATTAGAAAAATCTTGGTGCTTTTGTTTCTTAGCTTCCTCTCCTTTATGTCCATGGCTACTTCAAGAATCAAAACTAGTTATCATCCTCATCAAATAGTTGCAACTGATATGAGGGTTCTATATGTTTTCCAAGCACCTTTTTAAGGTAATAAATGTGAAAAAAATTATGTATCTTACTTCCCTCTAGAAACTCCAACTCATAGGCCACTTCACCAATCCTTCATGGAATTCTATAATGCCCATAGAAATATGGTTTGATATTTTTCAAACTACTTGCCTTCAAGGAAGATTGATTGTACAATTCTAATCTCATAAAAATCATGTCTCCAAACTCAACTTTTCTCTCAATATTATGACAATTTTAATACATATTCTATTAAGCCTACTAGAGATTGTTCTTGTGTGACTTTATAATGTCTTGGCTCTATTTGATCACATCACTTGCTCTCAGTACCCTACTATCTACTAGAATGAGATCAATGGATCTTTAGGCTTCATACATGTATAAGGCCATGAATGGTGTCATCTTGATTGACATGTGGTAGATGGTGTTGTAACAATGTTCCCACAAGTAAATCTATTTGATATGTATTCTACTGATCAGTAACACATTTTCTCAAATAAACTTCTACCCATTTGTTCACAAGCTCAATCTAGCTATTTATTTGTTGGTGGTGAGGATAAGAAAATGGATTGAAGGTGAATAATATAGAAGATAAAATAATACACACAATACCTTCACCTAAAACCCTTCTTTCTCCTTAGATAGAGCTGAATTAGAGTGCACCCTAGCTCCAATTGAATTTCTCTTTTGATGTGTTGATGGAAGAATGCGGTTTCTTATCAAACCAACAACATGATAATATGATTGATATGATGAATGATCAAATGGATAGGATGAGGATATGATGAAGATAAGCTAGATTATGGAATAAGTAGACAAAAAATACAATAGAATAAGGATGTGAATATGGAAGATTGATACAAATGGGAAGGAAGACTTCTTATTTATAGAATTTTCATGAGAGAAATAAATATTCAAGATGGATTGGTTAATGGATGGCTAGGATTTATTGAGGATTAGGGTTTGGATCAAAGTTGTAGTCATGTGACAAGTGCCACATGAGGGATAAGGGATAGGTTTAGGATTAAGATTAGGGCAACATTTTTATGTGAATGACTAGGATTAAGAGGTGGAATTGAAATGAATAGATGAGATGGAAATTTAGTTTGACTTTTAGGAAGTGTCTAGATTCATTGGTCTTAGTTAGTCATATGAGAGGGACACTTGTCACATGATGAAAAGTTTAGATTGTGATCCATGTGAAATAGAATCAATGACTAAGATTAAATGGATAAGGATTAAGGGATAACGTGGAATTAAATAATAGAGGAAAAAATAATGGTGATTAATTAGCCTAAATTAATTAATAAATTTAGTTGGAAGATTTGGGGATAAAGATAATGGATAAATTAATTAAATAAATAATGAATATTTATTTAATTAATTGGCTACGAGAAAGTGGGATAAAGGTGATGGGATAAACTAATGGCTTGGGATAAGCTAAAATTATGTTTGGTTGGGTAAGGTCATATTTTAGGTGGGTACATTTTTCCCCTCTTTGAGATAATGTTGCAAGTAAGAGAAGTAACATCGTTTCGAAAAGAATAAAACATAGTGGGTAGGAAAGGGATAAGGACTAGTGCCATGATTCCCTAGTCATTGGTGAGGATGATGAAGGATGATGAGGAGATAGTGTTATGCCCCCTCAAGAGGATAGGCAGGTTCAAAGAACATGGGTGTGCTCTCAAAATGGATGAGAGGACTAGAGGATGAAGGATGAAAGGAAGAAAGTAGCTAAGGGTAATGAAGATATGAATGGAGAGGAAGGAAGAATGATCATCATGTTGCAATAGTATAAGTAACCTCAATTTGATATTATACTTGACATTATGCACCAAGGTATAAGGAACCATGATGACAATGTGCCAAGTACGTGGTCAAAAAGGTCAAATGCAAACATATGGCTTATAACACTATGATATGGAAGACCATGATGCCCTTGTGACAATAGAACTTGCAAAAACCATAATAGATGCAAATAATGATAAAATATACAAGTAACAAGAAAGCATACACGACAAACCAAAAACAAGTAAGGACTATGCTCCAAGTCAAGTTGAAAATTGATTGATTGATTGATGATGAGGATAGCAAAGTTAACAATAAGAACAATGTGTACCCCAAGGATTATGTTGTTAACAATAAGAGAAACACATGGATTGGGAAGGATACATCCCAATGATGATAATTGGATTAATGGATCAATTGATTTCAACTGATTTGGATTAAGATCATGGATTCCTTATGGGTGATGGGATGGATTGTAAGATTGGATTACATGGATAGGATTGATTGCATTTTGGATGGTTGGATTGTAAGGATAGATAGAGGATAAGTGGATTGGATAGGATAGGATTGGATGTAGGATAGGATGATTAGGATATAATAGAGGAATGGATAGGATCCAAGGACAAGGGAGAACCAATCCTTCATAGAAGGATAGGAAGATTACTTAGATAGGAGATAGATGGAATGAGTAGATGGATAGGAGGATGGAGCTCCAAGGACTATGTTTGTAAGGGAATAATATGCCTCACACTAGAGGTAGTACAATCATGGATGGAAGATGATGGAAAATGATGCATGAGATAAAAGGATAGTGCATAAAGGATATATATGGAAATGAGAGTGAGGCTTGCATTGTCCAAAGCATGCATGGATAGTTTTCCCCTAGCTCTCTATCAAGATCAAGGGTGAAAAATGAGGATGAATTGGATAGGATAGGAGGATGGAGGTAGGATGAGGGATACATGATGAAGGATAACAAAGGATATGTATAAGGTATGGATGGAAGGATAACATGGAGACTCCTTATCAAGATAAAGTATGGTAAGGGTGGATGGATTTATATAGTATGGGAGGAAATGAATAATATGGGGGATATGAGATGATGGATATTGGAGTATGTGAATAATATATGGTGGGAAGGATAGCATGGAGGTTCCTTATCAAGATCAAATATGGTAAGGGTGGATGGATTTGGATAGGATGGGAGGAAGGAAATAGGATGCATAATATGGGATGGAGGATATTGAAGGATGTGATAAGATATGGTAGGTATGATACATGATGTTTGGGAATATCCTTAGCCTTGTCAAGATAAAAGGAGGGAAGGGAAGATGAAATTAGATCAAATAATGTATTGGGGATGAGGGATGTGAAGGATATGGATAGGGTGTATTATAGATGAAGCTTGTCCCCAAGTGTAGAGTACGAAAGGATGGGGGATTACACATGACACCTATTTTCTAAGTTTTCATCATGATACTTGCCCAAGGCACCACAAGAAGTGGTTTTCACTGTTGGAAGAACGATTTCTCTTTATTTATTTTTATTTTTGGAATTTTTGGAATAGTATGGATAGATAAGGATGAGGATAAGCATGTGAATATGTGGATTTGGAGGATAGCAGATAGCTGATATGGAGGTGGAGTAAGGAATCAAGCATCTAGTTCCATGGATGGTATCCCTCGAAGATGTGTTATAATGGACCATGGAAATTAGAGGTATACTTATAGACATTGGTACAATGATGACATGATGGAAAAAGTTAAGGTGGTTTATGCAAAGGATTGGATTAATGGAGGTTGATGGGAAATAAATGTTGGATAATGGATGGAGGGTTGGAATACTTGTGGATGAGTGGATGGAAATTTCATCAAGACCAACATTGGCACATAAATTTAAGGGTGGTGGAGTTGTGGATGAGAAGTGGATTTTAAATTAGATGGAGGGATGGATTTTGGGACATAGAGCACCAAAACATAATGAGGAGATGATGGAGGACTTAGGATAGCGGATCTTGGGATTTGGAATATGGGGTTTTTAGATGGAGGATTAGAGGAAGCTTTTGGATTATCAAATTTGGATGTCAATTTAGATTGCTCTTTGAGGTGCATTGCTTCTATGAGCTGCTTTGGGATCCACATGGATTTTGTCTTTATTTTTTTAGGCTTTTGTGGCCTTTTGGATTTAGCTTTTTTCCTTTGGATCATATTTTCCTTTATTTTGGCATGTATTTTGAGGGGACATGTTGATCCTTGGATTTATGTGGATTTTTTTGCTTTATGAATTTTGTGTTTGGCATCCAAACTACTTCCAAGAGAAATTGGATTGGTGGATGGAGGGGAATGATATGAAGGTCTTATGGATGGTTTAACATTTTTAGGATTTTAAGGATAAATGCCTTTATTGATCTTGGTTTATGATAAAATGAAAGGACTTTGAGATAGGGAGGATAGGGATAGTGAATGGAGGGATGTAAGGACCCATGATAGATGAAAGGGATGGAGGACTTGGTTTTGGGACATAAGGGCCCAAAATAGATGGAAGGGATGAAGGATTGGGCTTTGGAATATAAGGTCTCAAGATGGATTTGGAAGATGGAGGATATGAATGTTTGGACTTAAGTGGAGGGATGTGGGTTTTGGGAGGAGTACCAACGTCTTGAGCTTTATAGAAAAGGCCATGCAAATTAAGATTTGCTTGGATTTGGATGGGTTATAATATGCCTTGCTCATGGAGGCCTAACCCTTTGCCTTGATAATGTTGTGTCGTAGAAAATTGGACCCTCTTGAGAAAAGAGACAATTTCACGCATAATTAGACCCACTTTTGAGTCCCTTTGCATCATTTACCCTTCAAAACAACATTTATAGGCCCTTTAGAGCCATTAATTTTGATCTAGAGGCTCGTTTCACATGAGAAATCACATAAAACTCGACAAACAACATTTAATGACATCATACCCCGACAACCCACCTTCAAACAACAGTAGTGGGACCCATTCGCCAAGGGTGGGGAATGAGTCCCCTTTGAGGGAAAATCCAAAATTAAGCAAGAATTTAATCAATTTAACTTTTATTTCTAGTGAATGTCGGCCTCTTAGGTCTAATTAACGAGAAAATAAGGTATTGTTGCTTATAAATACTCATTTCAAGTCATTTCACATGATCCTTTTCATAATTTTTAATCTCTTTAGCATTCTTCAAGAGCAATTCATAAAGTCAAGTCTCTCATTAGCAAAAGTTGAAGTTTTAGGGCAACAAACTAGGATTTTTGTAGATCTTGAAGCTCACTTCTCTTGTCAAGATCCAACATTGCAAAGGGTTAATGATGGATGCCTATGGTGAATCATGAAGAAATCTAGGGTGAAGAGGTGCAACTAGCCACTAAATCATGCCTAAGGACTTGGTTTCCTATTGATTCCATCTTCCATTTTTACTCTATCTTCAGATTAAGGTTTGCATATTATTGGTTTTTCATTTGCATGTCATTTCATCCCTCTTTTTCATATGTTGTGAGATTTCTAGGGTTGAGATCTTGCATCATTTCAATCTTTCTTGCATGTCTTATTCTAGATCAATAGAATAGGGTTTGTGTCATGATTCAGACTTTCCTAGTCTTTAACACATCTAAGGCTAGGGTTTATGTAGATTTTTATTTATCCAAGGTTTAATTACCTATCTAGGGGTTTGACTAAGGCAAGGCCCCCATTAGATAAACTCTTTTAAGCTGTTTTGTAGGAATTTTCTGAGATTTGGAATCAGGTTTTCGTTAGAATTTGATGTGCAGGTGTCAAGATACAGATCTGAGTTTTGAGATTGCATAAATCATAAAGTGGATTGATTCACCATGCATGGCGAATGAGTCCCTCCTAAGGCACATATTTGAGTTAGATGCAATTTTAGATCCCCGACTATCAGAAAACAGGTTCTATGCAGAAAAGTCTTGATCTGGGACTGATTCACCCAAGGTGGTGAATGAGTCCCAGTCAGCCCAAATTCAGATTTCATCAACTTTCTAGATTGTTCTCTAGTCCTCTACAACCTTCCAAGTGCACATATTATGAGAAACAACTTTTTGTTTAGTTAAAAGCTGCATTTTTGTTCATTATTTTAACCTTTTTGCAAACAACACCGTGTTTTCAAACAAGGCCTAAATCTAAGTTTTGCATTCATCTTTAGTCATTTAGATTAGTCAATTGCATTTAGTTAAGTTCATTTACATTAAACAAAATTGCATATATTTTGATTTGAGTGAATCATAAGCATTTTTGGCCCTATCTCTCTCCTTTTAGGTGAAAAACCCTAGAAGTGTAAGAGTAGCATTAGGGTCCCAAAAATCTATGTTTCAAATGCATAGTTTGACAAATACATTTTCCAATGGGATACTTGTTGTTTTGGAAGTAGCACACGAGTCTATTTGGAGGGGAATACGATATGGAAAATGATAGGTTCTTGGAGTAAACCAAATTAGATGAAAGTGGAAGAACCTATTTGATAGGTGTGGGGTTCATGGGTAGCTTGGATAGGGGTGATGAGATCTTGTGGAGGATTAGGATCATGACATGGAGATGAAGGGATTATTTGATCTTGACTTGGAGAGGGATCATGGTATAGAGGAAGATCAAAATATGGAGTGGAAGTGAGGGGATCATGAGAGGGGTATAAAGGGACACTTTGATCTTGACATGGTGAGGGATTGGGAGATGGTATAGAAGGGATATTTTTCTCTTGGGATGGAAGGGCATCATGAAGGGGAGGAGGGGTTATATATTTCTCTTGATGAGGAAGGGGATTATTAGGGGGATTAGAAGGATATTGGGCTCTTGATATGGGTTAGGATCATGAGATGAAGTGGAAGGGAGGGAATCATGAGATGGAGGGGGCTCATTTGATTGGATGGAATGGATGTTTAAATCTTGATATGGAGGGGAATCCATGATATAATGCTTTGGACTAAGTGATGGTTTGATGGGGGAGGAAAGGTGTGCATACTCTGTTAATTGGATGGATGGAGAGATAGGAGATTTAGATTGGGGTTTATCTTGATGTGGAGGGGATGAAGGTGGATGAATGACATGGGAATATTTCACAACTTTGTTTTTAGATGGGGATTTAGCCACCTTTGCTAATAGTCCTTGGAGGCAATCATGAGAGACATGGGATGAAGTAGATTTATAATATTGGGGTGATGTGGATTGTAAGGATGTGGGAAACGAACAAGTGGAATAAGAAGTGGAACCTTTCATGGATGGTATATTGAGGATGAGGATGAGGATGATGGGGATTTGGGATGTGGATGGGGTTGGAGAGAAATTTTGGACAAAGGATTAGTTTCCCTTGTCAAAGGAAGGGGAAGGATAAGCAATATGAGATGGATTGGGACTAGATGGAGGTGGGGAGGATGGAAGTTTAGGACCAATACTAATGAAGTATCTAAGCATGGCATAGATTTATCATTGTTGAAGTAGTGAGTGAGGATGGAATCTATAGTGGTAGATGGGGATGATGTAGATTGTATTTGAGGGGGATTTTGGATGATGGTTTGGTTTCCCTTATCAAAGGAAGAGGATGGATAAGAAATAAGAGATATATTGGGAGTGGATATTTTTTTTTGAGGTGGCATGACCATGGAGAGCTCATCTTATTCCACAAGACTTTCATTATCATCACATGGATCATATTCAGGTTGGTCAACAAGGCTATCCTCATCATCGTCATCATCAATGTAATTGGGGTTAAACTTGAGTGCGATCTTTGGTCTTATTGGGTTAGGGTATGGGTTCATGATGTTGGATTGGATTGGAATGGATGAGGTTGGATTAGAATAGATTAGGTTGGATGGAGGATATATTAGATGGTTGGATATGGTAGAGGATTGATTAGAAGAGTAAAGTTTGGAATTGATTTTGGATGAGGATGGAAATTAGGATGATGGATTAGAAATGGATTGGGGATTATAAGAATATGACCTAAGGATGAAGATGGAGGGTGAGATTATATTTGGGGTGAATAGGTGAACATGGAGAACTAGGTTGGCTAGAAGATTGGATTGGAAAGGTTTTAATGGATGAGGGATAAGGTTGGAATGATTTAGGAGATTTGGATGGATAGGGGATAATATTGGAAGGAGGATAGATGGGTTTAGATGATATGGATTGATGAGGGATTGGATAAATAGATTTGGATGAAAATATTGGAAGATTGGTTGTATTAGGATGGGGGATTTTCTCGCTTGACTAGAAGGTAGATTTAAGAGCACACAAATAAACAAAGTGACTAGGAGGAAGAATTGGAAGATAGGTATGCACTAGTTTAGCACAAGAAAACACAACAAGCACTTGCACAAGCCTAGAATTATTCAAGTGGGAGCATTAACTTAGTGTGAGCCCACCAACCAAAGGCTAATACCTCAAGATTAGTGCAAGGCACTTATCTATCAAGAGTCAATAGATAGGGATACAATGGCATAAGTGCTTACCTTTCCCATTTATTTAGAGGTCCTAAGACCTTTCTCAAAGAGTTTCTATCTCTACTTAGGGAGATACATGGTAAGTAACTTTAGGCATGATACGTTATCTTGCACCATACTATGCAACAACCAAAATGTATTATTCTAGGATGAACAAGGTTGCTAGGGAGTCCTCTAAATACCTAAAAGGTTTGTGAGGCCTAAATACTTAGATGAAAGGGAATAATGCCAAATAGTTGAGAGGAGAGGGTACCCCACTCTCCACCTTCACTTCTCCAAGGTATAAAGTTCTTGGAGGCTTATTCTAGATTGACAAGAATCCACTTCAACAGAGGTGTCTTTTGATTCACCTCCCACTCTTTATGCTCTATTAGAACATGGGAGTTGAGGTTGTCCCCTAGGGTGATGAAGTTCCCAGGTAGGCCTCCTAAAATGAATGATCTAAGTGTTTTTGGTTACCCAAGATCACACGAAGTGCAAGGGGAAAGCATACACACATTGGGTTCCTTGGGATAATAAAGAAAAGAAAAGAGTAAGTGATGTTTTTGATCCTCAAAATCACACGAAGGCACAAGAGGAGAGATACACAACACTTTGTCAAAGACACATCAAACAATGTTCATTAACATTAAGAAAAGGAATGTGCCTAGATTAGTAGAAAAAATAAAGCCTTGGAAAAGAAAATTTGTAAGAAAGATGTTAGTAGTTTAATGATTTTTTCCTTTGACAAGCATTTTCAGGCTACACAACAAGGGGTTAAATGAAAAAAATGATTAAAGAAAATGATTGTTAACATTAAGATAACCATAAAAAATTGGAACACTTTTGTGATGGGGGTTGATATACTCAACCCAAAGATAGGGGGTGCAGGGGGACAAACATGACCCCCTGCTAATACAGGTTTTGGGGTGAAGCCCTTGAAGGATTTTTTTTGGATAAGCAAAAAGATAAACTTTGGAAAACTTATAAACGAAACTAAACAAAAGTGTAGCTCTATGAAACACATCTGCTACAAGAATAAACAATGCCGCCTTTTGATAGAAAAAAGAAATGAAACATCAAAAAAAGCTAATTATACCTATGCAAAGGTGTGACTTTGTCAAGTAGAAGCACAAAAATTCATAATAGAAACATGAAAAATCTGAAACATATGTATGGAAAATCAGAACATAGGGGCAACTTTGTAAGACTTGGGCATTGAAAGTCGACACAGAGGTGCAAAAAGTCATAATGAAAGCATATAAATTCAAAACGAAGGCACACATGAACAAAATAGAAGCGGGCTTTTGTAGAAACCATAGATCTGAAGGAAAAATAATGATTAATCCTAATTTTTGTAAAACAAAAGGCCAGGGAAATATAAGACACACACAAAAAATAGATTAGAAAAAACTTGCAAGTATAATGTTAGAAAAAAGTAAAAACAAATAGAGAAAAGCCAAGAGTTAGCACTAAAAGTATCTAAAATTTTAAGTAGAATGCATGCATAATTTCTCAAAACATAAGTGCCAAAAGTTGAAACATAGGTCTGATTTCCTTGAATAGAAGTGTTGCAAGTTGAAACGGATGCACAACGAGTCACTACATAAGCACGATAAGATATAATGAAGGCATCAAAGTTATGATAGAAGAACGGTTTTGTCAAATGAAAGTGTCGAATAGCATGGTTGAGTGTTGAATTGGAACCTACAACTAATAACTCAACAAAAACTCACAAAAATGTGAAAATAGGGACATGGGTTCCACTGGGCATGGCAAAAGGAGGAAAGAAAATGGATTGAAGGTGAAGAACATAGAAGATAAATCAATACACACAATACCTTCTCCTAAAGCTCTTATTTCTCCTTAGATAGAGCTGAAGTAGAGCGCACCCTAGCTCCACTTGATTTTCTCTTTTAATAATATGATTGATATGATGAATAATCAAATGGATAGGATGAGGATATGATGAAGATAAGCTAGGCTATGGAAGAAGTACATAGAAAATACAACAACATAAGGATATGGATATGGAATATTGATACAAATGGGAAGAAAGGCCCCTTATTTATATAATTTCCATGAGATAAATCAAGGGTCAAGATGGATTGGTTAATGGATGGCTAGGATTGATTGAGGGTTAGGTTTGGATCAAATTTGTAGTCATATGACAAGTGTCACATGAGGGATAAAGGCTAGGTTTAGGATTAGGATTAAGGAAACATCTTTATGTGAATGACTAGGATTAAGAGGTGGAATTGAAATGAATGGATGAGATGGAAAGCTAGTTTGAATTTTGGAAAGTGTCTAGATTCAATGAATGTATAGAAGGTCTTAGTTAGTCATGTGAAATGGACACTTGTCACATGATGGAAATTTCAGGTTTCGATCCATGCGAAATGGATTCAATGACTAAGATTAAATGGATAAGGATTGGGGGATAATGTGGAATTAAATAATAGAGGAAAAGGTAACGGGGATTAATTAGCCTAAATTAATTAATTAATTAATTTAATTGGAGGATTTGGGGATAAAGGTAATGGATAAATTAATAATTAAATAATGAATATTTATTTAATTAATTGGCTAGGAGAAGGTGGGATAAAGGTGATGGGATAAATAAATTAAATAAATAAATGTGATTTATTTAATTAATGACTTAGGATACACTAAAATTAGGTATGGTTAGGTAAGGTCATATTTTAGGTGTCTATAGGTAGTAGCTAGTTTCGGGGTGAGTTTGGTTCTTGCCAAAAGGAAGAGATATTTCCAAAATAGACCCATGAAGTGATTGTCTCTACCACTCATAGCGCTCTTGGGTAGTCCATGGAGTTTCATCACTTCCTTGAAGAATAGGTCAACCACTTGTGGTGCCTTACAATCTAAAGATATGGTGAAGAAATGTCCATACTTTATTAGTATGTCCACGACAACATATGTACAATCCTTACCTTTGAGTTTAGGAGGTCCATGATGAAATCCATAAAAAAAAATTCCCATTTCTGCTTTGGGATGGGTAAGGGATGTAAAATACTTGTAAGGAATATTTTTCCATTTTATTTTTTGACAAATGTTGTATTCTTTTATATGGTTAAAGGCATCATCCTTGAGTCCCCTCCATTTGAACCTTTCACTAATTTTTTTGTAAGTCTTGAAGTACACAAGGTGACATGCCAAGGGAGTATCATGAATTGGCCATAAAATATTTCCCTTCATTCTTGATTCTGACACCAAGTAGACTCTTCCTTTGTGTAGAATGAGTTCATTGAAAACCATCTTCTTGTTGTCTAGCAGTGTTCCTTCCAAAACATTATCTACAAACACATTCTTGGCACAGTATACTATGATTTTATTATTTCAATCCATGAAGATATGAGACATGGAACATAGATTCAACCTTCTAGACAATGCATTAGCAAAAACATTCTTCTCCCTTTTAAAATACTCAATATCAAAGTCATAGGCCTTGGAGTTTTCTCACCTATTTTTGATCCTACTCATTTAGATCCTTTTGGTCAAGGAAATACCTCACACTATTGTAATCAATTATAATGACAAATTGGCTACCCACCAAGTACCACTTGAATTTTACTAATACATGCATGATAGCCAAACTTTCCTTGTCATAGATGGAGAGCCACCTATCCATCTCTTTGAGTTTCCAACTCTCAAATATAATTGGGTTCTTTTTCTACATGAGCATGGTACCAATTCCTTCTCTTGATGCATCACATTCCAGTGTGAAAGGAAGGGTGAAATCCATAAGCATAGGATATGAGGTCATTTTCTCTTTTAGTCTATCAAATGTGCTTCGTGTGCCCTTAGTCCATATGAAGGTTCCCTTCTTTGTTAGTTTATTTAAGGGAATAACAAGATGTATCTATGTAATTAGATTGGATTTCAATGTTTTCACTCACCATTTTGGCAAGAAATTTTGAGAAAAAAATAATGAAGCTCCATATGCATACAAGAGATGAGAAGATGCAAGGCACCATATTGGAAAATGCAGTCAAGCTTGTATAAATTCATTGAAGCCCACATGGGATTCATGGGATAAAACAAGCGTGTCCATCATTTGTGGTAGATGGAACGATGCTAAAAATCAACCCTTGATCAATGTGATTGCATTGTACACTAAAGAAAAAATATTTTTGAGAATCACATATTGTGAGGGGGAGGTGAAGGATGACTAATTTATTGTTAACATTCTCATCACAACCATTGAAGATGTGATGCATCATAAAATTGTTCAAGTAATAAAAAACAAGAAAAATAATTGTTAATCAACTGATTTGTTGGTTGACAAATGTTATTCACACATCTTTTGAACGTCTTGGGTTGTCCACTCCCTCAACCTTATACTACAAAATATTGGCAACAAAATTGGTTGCATCAAAAAGGTTTATCTGTATGGTGAAGAGATCCACATATTCATCACCAACCACCACATGTCATGAGACATATTTAGACCATTTTTTAAATTGGAGTTGTTGAAGGTAAGTGAAAAATATTTAATATTTTATGTTTCACTTTAGTTACTTAGAAATTTTATTTTTTAAACTTAATTTGATTATGTTTTCTTTTGTGAAGTTTTTTTTCAAATAGGTTGTTGAGACCCATTTTTCCTCCAACACAATTATCTTGAGACAAGTTGTGAAAGTTTAAGAGGCACTTTCTAGCATGGTCATTAGCCAAATTTGGTACATAAGGAAGCAAGCCAACACTGAGAGGGTAGAAAATATTAAACACATGATTTTAGATGACTCTTGGTAGGATTATATGGAATATATCCTTGGTTTCACTGAGCTCATTTTGATTATGATTCATTATATTGACATGGGCAAGCCTTTTTTGGGAGAGAGATATGATAGCATTGATTCAATGATTAGAAATATGAAGACCATCATAAATGAGAAAAAGGAAGATCCTAAAGAAACTTTCTTCAATCAAGTATGTATAAATTGTTGAAAATATATGGAACACAAAGACCACCCTACTATATAATCTTTCCTTCATATTGATTCCAAAATACTATAGTGTTGAGGTTCTTTCTGTGCCAACAAGTATTACCCTATATAGAGATTTTGAAGTCACCAAAGGGTATAAAGAAACATAGAATCTTCCATGATCCTAATTTGTATGATGTGGTCATGAGTGAGTTTATTTATTTTGCACACTCCAATGGTCAAAGTATTGAATCTCTTCATGACAAGTTCAAGAAAGATAGAAATAATTGGTGGTACTTTCATGGCCAACAATCCCAACACCTACATATTCTTGCAATCAAAGTTTTATCACAAGTTTTATAATAAAAATTATCTAAAGACAAATATTTTCAAGTTTGAAGTTTCATTTTTCTTTTAAATTTTATAATTATAACTCTCAAACTCTACCTCAATCTAGGTTGCTAGTTCATCTGCATCTAAGTGGATTGGGAGCATATACTCCATCTACTCAATAAAAAGCAATTGATTACACTCAAAAAACATAGAGGATTTAGTGTAGGTGCATTCAAACTTGTGCCTCCTTTCACATAAACAACATGGCTACAAGGAAGGGGACACAAGGTTGAAGGTTACAAAGCTAGAGCATATTGACTTGGATGCCTCTACTTCCCAACATTTTACATTTGAGGAGCTAGATATCAAGCAAAGTTTTTGTGCAAGTGGCAATGACATTGCTCAAGTGGTCCTTCAAATTCTCTTGCATCATCAAATGTTAATGATGATGATATTTTTGAAGGCCCATATGACACTAAAACCTAATTGTTGAACTTGACATTATTATTTTAATATTAAATTTTGAACAACGAATATAAATTTAAATGTTCATGTTTTAAATGTCATTTGATTTTATGGTGGTTTTGTTTATCATATGATTCTATACAAAATCACATCTTGAAAGTTCAAATGGTAGTTGATCAATACACTAAATTCTATATGTAAAATGGAGTTCCTTGGACAAAAATACACTAGGTATAACTCTAGAGCAAGCTTCTAACTCGAATAGGTCTAGAATAGCACACCAACCTTCAGATTCAAACCACAAATAGGGAATCAAAATGTCAGGAGATCCCTTAGAACCAATTAAACAAGACTCACTTTTGTATATATTATGTTGCAACCTAAAAGAAATAATTTAGTTTAGAATATCACATAACATCATATAATAAACAAAACCACCATAAACTCAAATGTCATTTAAAACATGAAAATAAGTAAATATTTGTTGTTCAAGACTTAATATTAAAATAATAATGTCAAGTTATACAATTAGGTTTTAGTGTCACATAGGCCTTCAAAAACAAAATCATTGATTTGAAGGCCTATATGACACTAAAACCTAATTGTTGAACTTGAATTATTATTTTAATATTATAGTTTGAACATCAAATATTTTTTAATATTCATTTTTGAATGACATTTGAGATTGTGTTGATTTTGTTTATTATACAATGCTATGTAATATTCCAAACTTAATTCCTATTTTTAGATTGTAATAAATATATTTATATCCCAATATTTTTTTAATCCTTAAACTAGAACCAACAACTTAGGGTGAAAGCATATCAAGCTTTTTTCTAAGCATTTTTTGATTTTGAGTGTTTACTCCTACCCATGCTTGGTGTTTATTAACATAGAAATAATCCTTGATGCAACTCAAGATTGTGCTCTATAACAACTTTCATATACTCTCCTGTATAACATGTGTGAGTTATAACATATATAATTATACAAGTTTGAGAAAATAATAGTTTATGCCATAGAAAATGATTTGAGATGTATGCAAATAGTCAAAAGGGCCAATAGCATTGCTTTGCTCATCAAAACCAAGCTTTATTGCATGCAAGTCACAACAACCAAATATAACATAAAATTAGGTAACCACAACAACCATATAATCATATTTATTAATAATGACTTCCCTTGGGTGAAATATTTAAAGTTGGTGCCAATATTGTTTTGGAATTTAACAACTCCACTATAATTTTGATAATGATGGCTCATTGATACAATATTAATATAAAAAATAGTTTTTAACACATCACCATGATTCAAAAAATATATATTTATGATATTTCCTAAAAAAAAATCTTCCAAGAGGAAGTCATTACTAACTACAAAGGATTTTTCCAACATTGAATGGATTAGATTTCTAAAATATCAAAATAGTAATGGTAGGTGTAAGCTCCACACTATTAGATAAAATTTCCCCTTTTCAACCCAAAACTGAAACACCTAGAGGCCATTACAATCCAAAAACCATTTTTCAAGTTTTAATGGTGTTGATTAGGCTCTTTTTGTCCTTAAACAAAAAAATGATAACATTGGAAAAATAATTTTATTTTTTTAAATCAAAACTCACTCCACATGTTGTCCAATAGCCATTTATAATCCTTCTTCTGAACATTACCCTAAGTTTTACATTGAGATGTGTTCAATACTTTTGTTCAACAATTAATTAGTAGATTTTGGGGCTATTTCATAAACTATGTAATGTATACTTTATATGTTGATTATGGATCAAATAGATCAAACCGACAATATGTGGTAATTAACTTTGTCTTGTGTGAATATTGTCTATTGTTTATCATCATCTTCATCCTCATCATCTTTGTCCAATTTAATTGGTATAATTTGTAAAATGGATGCACTTTTTTGAGAGCGACTTGTGTTTAAATCCCTTATTGGACATGAATAAGAAAAATAGGTAGCTTTCTTGCATTCAAAAAGGCCCTTCAATGAAGAGTATGACATTATATTTGAACTTGCACATGTATAAGTAACATTTTTTTTTATCCCCGCCACGTTATATGGTAGGATTTATGTTTTCCCTTTTTGATAATATAGTAGTAAAACAATTCTTATTCCTAAAACATTAGATTATTTAGTTTGTGCTTGTTCTTTTTGGACAAAAACTTGATAGATTGTGCACAATTGATCCAATAAAAATAGAGCAATCAAATTCTTGAAAAAAAATTCAATTCAACAACTCAAAATATTTAATTCTTACGCACTAAAATTTTGATTTTAATCATGAGAGTTTACGTAAAATATTCAAATCAAACCAAGACATTTATCCACACAACTTGTCACTATTGAATTAGGATAGGTTGTAGATTGTCTACTTTGTGAATGTAATCAAACTTTTGAAAGCAATTAAATTGCATTATACGAAACATTTAATATTAAATGATTTCAAATTGAATTTAAATAATTCTTGGAAATAATTCAATTCTACTCCCTAAAATGTTGAATACGAGCCAAATTAAGTTTAAATTTAAATTACAACAATTTATGCAAAAACTTTAATTGACATCACACCAAATTAAGTTTAAATAATTCAATTCTACTCCCTAGAAAGTTAAATACGAACCAAATTAAGTTTAAATTTAAATTACAACAATTTATGCAAAAACTTCAATCGACATCAGACCATTTATCCATAGCCTATTAATACTGAATTGGTATATATCAATTATGCGACCTACTTATTGAGTAAAAGAGCTCATATTTCGTATCATATATCCAACTTACCCATTGGTAGAGGTTTTATTTCCACAACATCAAAAAGAAAAACACAAAAACACACAAATTTTCTCAAAAGAAGAGCTGCTTACCTGGTGGACCATCCTATTCCTAAGAATGGTTTCCTTGTCAATAACTTTCATGGCCACGCTCTCCCCAGTCTCTGTATTCTTCGCAAACTTCACCTTGGCGAAGGTTCCCTTGCCAATAGTCCTTCCCGTCTCATACTTCCCTACCCTTCGCGTTACGACCTTCCTTGACTTCTTCATGATCACTACCGACGGATATACAATGTATGCACAATTTCCTCAAACGGATATACAGTGTATATAAAACTTTCCTGCTCCAATACAGATATCCTCACACCAATAATTAACTCTGATCTCATAATAACTGAAAATTTGAACGCCAAACTACGAAGTAAAGCTAAAGTCCAGGGACCAAATAACCGATCGTCGCACCAAATTTAGCAATATTTCCAGGGGCCAGAAGACTATAATCCATCGTAATATGTTCAAACCCTAACTAATCTTAAATTTCATCAAAAAAGCATCGAGCAGGGCATTTCAATACGAATTAAATCGAAAATGATACTTTAACTCCCAAATATTGAGCTCCAAGTATCCACAGTTCACAAAAATCCACCATTAAAGGATCGCAAATTTCTTCAAGAATCCAGTAGTTCAATCTAAATTTACCGTGGAAAGCAAACATACAATTAATTAAGGAAAACGTGTGGAAACTCTGCAAAGCGCTAAAATCCCTTTTCCTTTGCCAACCTTATCGATGTGACATATGTAGCAGGTGTATTGTCATTATTTATCGAATTTTGATTTCTTTTTCTCGGCACTGGCTATGGAGGCCACAATTTGCACCGATGCATCGATGGACATCCCATGCCCTGCCATGCCTAACACCTGCCACTAACTGTTTTATTGTTAGTCCGTACCCACCAAACTGCAATTCGTCGCATCCAAGTCCGCTGATAGAAAATACGGCAGTAGGATATTAATAATGTGGGATGCGCTAAATTTATCCCAACTACCAGGGAGGTTTAATAATCTAAACTTAAGGGAATAGCATTTATTCACCAACCACTGTGAATATTGCCGCTTAAACTTAAATTGCTGTCCTACCTAAATTCAGGGTATGCCTAAATTTTTCGCTCCATTCTGCGTTTGGGTTTTCATTTCTGTTTCCATACACGGGGATTTTCATATTTTTGCAGGAGCGATCAGTCTGTGCTGTGCTTTAATTTGTTTTTTATATCTTTTAGTTCCTTTCAATATTGTTTTCTCTGTTTTATACATCACGGGTATCTGGTTTTCGCTGTTTTCTCTTCAAGTTTTAAAGATTAGTTTTATATAATGCTTAAATATTGCATAACCATGTCTTTTTTACTTATGCTGTGCATTCAAATTTTTTTAAACTGTATTTATTTAATAATGTAGTGACTATTTAGTCTATGAATGATAATAAATAATTTCAGAAATTTATAAATATTAGTATTAATATAGATATTTTCAATACATTTATCTAAATTATGTGGAGAAATTTCAATTTGAAATTATTTATATTTATTTAAAAATTATTTTATTTATTATATATAAAAACATAAATTTTATGTGTTGTTAATTTTGAAAATATTATGTTTATTATTAAATATTAATATTTTAATATGTAAATTAATTATATTTAAAATGAAAAATGTTTTTTTTTACTAACACATTCAGACTATTATAATCCACACCTTGCTACCATTATAAAAGGCCTCTTGACATTTATTATGACTATTTTTTAAAAAAAATTATGAAATAATTTTTTTAAAATGCCACTATTAACAATTTATATATTATGAATAAAATTTATTCTATTAATAGAATATTTTTCATTTACATTATAATATTAATAATATTTATTATTTTAAATATAAGTATAAATTAATTAATAATAAATTATTTTAAGACAATTAGATTACATTTTACTTATTACATATTTTTTTAGAACTTTTTAGTTTAATTTTTTATGTCAAATAATCTTTAGAGTATAATTTGTCCATGTATCTCTTTTTACTCAATTTCCTCCTTTTCTTTAAAAAAAAATCCTAAAATGTTCAAATGGTGAAAATTGTATATTATAATATCATTTTTTTATGGGTCTATTTTGATTAGAGTGTTCTAAATGTAATAATGAAGTGATTTATCTTTACCATTAAAAAAAATGAAAGTGTAGATGATAATAAGTAATTAAAATAATTAAAAAAATTAATTATTATTGTCATTTATTTATTCTAAGAAGTTTAATAAAAAATTAAAAAAAATATAACAATCCACTTAAAAACTATTACATCGTAATAATCATGAAAAAAAATCCAATCAATACAATATCCTTAATATACATTACAATATTTATAATGTGTATATTCAAAACTTGTATATTTAATGTGTATATTGTAATGTTTTGAATATACAAGTTTTGAATATACACATTATAAAAGTAATCACATGACATGTCCATGAAAATTAAGAATATTGTAATGTAAATTAAGAATATTACATTGATTGGATTTTTTTCCATGATTATTATGATGTAATAGTTTTTAAGTGGATTGTTATATTTTTTTTAATTTTTTATTAAACTTCTTAGAATAAATAAATGACAATAATAATTAATTTTTTAAATTATTTTAATTACTTATTATCATCTACACTTTCATTTTTTTAATGGTAAAGATAAATCACTACATTATTACATTTAGAACACTCTAATCAAAATAAACCCATAAAAAAAATGATATTATAATATACAATTTTCACCATTTGAACATTTTAGGATTTTTTTTTTAAAGAAAAGGAGGAAATTGAGTAAAAAGAGATACATGGACAAATTATTTGACATTTTAAGTTCGAAAAAAAATGTGTAATAAGTAAAATTTAATCTAATTGTTTTAGAATAATTTATTATTAATTAATTTACACTTATATTTAAAATATTAAATATTATGAATATTATAATGTAAATGAAAAAAATTCTATTAATAGAGTAAGTCTTATTCATAATATATAAATTGTTAATAGTGGCATTTTTAAAAAAATATTTCATAATTTTTTTTAAAAAATAGTCATAATAAATGTCAAGAGGTCTTTTATAATGTTAGCAAGGTGTGGATTATAATAGTCTAAATGTATTAGTAAAAAAAAATATTTTTCATTTTAAATTTAATTAATTTACATATTAAAATATTTATATTTAATAATAAACATAATATTTTCAAAATTAACAACACATAAAATTTATGTTTTTATATATAATAAATAAAATAATTTTTAAATAAATATAAATAATTTCAAATTGAAATTTCTCCACATAATTTAGATAAATGTATTGAAAATATCTATATTAATATTTATAATTTTTTTGTTTTAAATTTCTCCTCCTCACATTAGTTTGGGTAATTATTTACTAAATGTGCATTCTTTTTATTTCTTTATCATATTGGCCTATCCATATTTTTCCTAAGAGATAATTGTATCATTTTAAAATCCCATTTTTAGCCCTAGGGAAGTGCCACCATATAGAGCTTATAATATAGTAGTTGAGGTTCAAATAATTTAAGGAAAGCTTACTTATTTTAAGATGATAAAATAGGACAGTAAAATATGTTTTGGTATATTGTACTTATAGGCATATAATTTTTCCATGGAGTTATATGCCTAGAATATTCATAACTACAAATTTAGATTTGTGTATAAGGTTCAAATTAATGAATTTTTAATACAATCTAGATTATTTTTATAATTTGTGAATTCGATCTAATTAAGTTTAAGAATGATCTAATATATATTTTTATTTTATTTCTTACATGATTGAGAATAAGTGATTTTGAGTTAGTTCAAAAGTTATGGTCAAAGTAGTAGATAGCTAACTTTTGTATTCTAAAATCAACTTGTATCTTTATTTCTTTTAATTTCTATGATATGACCTATTGTAACTTGAAATCAGATTAATTCAATTTTATTTCTTGTTATGTTCTTTCAACCTAATTTTTCATACAAAGGTGAATTGTATTTCCTTAAATTTAAATGAACCCAACACTCAAAACCTTCTAAAATTTTACCTTAAGGTTTTGACTTTTCTTATCTATAATTTTTAGATTTGATATTTTTATTACTATGTCATTTATTCCAGATTTTATTAGAGTCTCGGGCTTTCATTATTTTATATATATCCCATCACCACCATCCCATCTTTTGATTGATTGCATTTCATTATTATATCATTTACCATGGATCCTTACGAATTTTTATTTTGGGGTTTCCCTCATGCATACATCATGGATTATGAGCTATTTTCATTCTTTCTTGATTCTCGTCCTTTTATCCTTAATTATTTTTCCTTATTTTATGACATAAATGATCCTACATGTTTCATGCATAAGATTGTAGAGTATTTGAGAAATGTTCCATCCTTTTTAGACTTATGCATGCCTTCCCATCTATATTAGAGGATTTTACTTTATTTATCTCCATGACTCGTCATGATTCTTCATCTCATGAGATAAAAGATGGCGATACTTTAGTCCTAATCTCCCATAATACATATAGGTATATTCCTTCATATGGTGATGTTTCCTAGTAAGCATATATTATGTGCATCTCATCTCCCATAATATATCTAGGGATATTCCTTCATGTGGTGATATTTTCTAGTAAGCATATATTTTGTACATCTCAAAAAAAGTTTCCTTTTATCTCTATTGGTTTTCCTACATGTGTCTCTCTTTTTCTAATACACATGTTTTACCTTCATACAAGATTGGTATTCTTTCTTGTCATTCATGTTGCTCATGCTATATTGATGATATATTAAGTGACTATCATGGTGACAATTCTTTATTTTTTAATGATAATTCTCATGACTCTTATAAAAATGTTACACATAGTTATAGTTCTTCACATTTTGGTGTCCTTTCCTTGGGAGTCTCATAGACATGTCCATGCATATCATGATGTTATATGCCTTTTTTATAACAACGGTTTCTCCTTCAAATCCTTTTATGCCTTTATATGATATATATTTTTGTAATTGTGGAGTACCTTCTCTTACATATCATATTGAGAAAACACATGGAGTATACATTCATTGAATAAGAGAACTATGTAAAGATATCTTAGATTATTTATTTAGCTTGTGTGCAACTATTTAGTGATTTATCTCTTAAATCCTCCCCTACTAGTACTAGTGATTTATCTACACATCAAGCTATTGGACATGTTGAGCATGATATTTCACATTATTTGTACTCCACCATGAGTATGTTCAAAAATCTAGATGGTATATTTATCATTATGAGAAAATATTTAAAAAGAGATTATAGTAATGGAATATTACATAATCCTTCAAAATATGGTATTTCGCCCTTTCCCTCACCAAGTAGATTTCTAGAACCATGTTTATAAGTATAATGGTAGATCTAATCCATTAATAGAATTATAATCCTTGTAAACTTCATGCTACTTATTTTCATAAGGACAAGTTATTTGCTAGATTGTTTCCAACAACCTTGAATGACCAAGCTTTCACATGATTATTTATTGCCTCATTCTATTATTATATCAAACATTCTCATTATGACATTGAATCCATGACAAATGTTTCTAAAATTATGCAATACAAGAAAGAAAAATACTAACTAGTTCATGATTATATGTTAAGATTTCAAGTTTTGATTACTATTATGAGTTTCACATTAAAATAAGATGAGGTTCAAGGCTTTTTTATTAATTATTTACAAATGAGAGCATGTTTTATTATAAAATCCTTATCTATCCCATTGGTGAGGCCAAAAAAACACTTAAAATTAGGATCCTCCGCATTGGACATGAACTCTCCCACAAGAACAAAATTCACTAGAATATGAAATAGCAAGTGCATAGAAAATATATTAAAATGAGCATTAGGAATGTAAAGTTGAGACACCTTTTCCTATCACTAATGGATCTTTTACTATCAATATCACCAGCTTCCTTTACCAATAGCCTCATTTCTTTTACTATCTTTTACTATTCTTGAACATATGTTCATATCCAACAATTTTATGTCCATTTGGAAAATATAATAAATCTCCCATGTGTTAACTTTTTTATTAATGTTGTCAATTCTTCATCCATAGCCTCTTTCCAAGAATCTACATCATTAATACCAATAGCTTCCTTTACAATCCTAGGCTTATGAGTGTTAGTGTATAAAGAAATTTCACAAATTTATCCAAGTAATAATGTGTTGTGTCAATGGAATTGAAGTCATCGTATAAAATAATTGTATGTTTGGTTTGGATCATTGATGTCATTGTTAAGGGTACAAGTAGGTCTATTATTAAGACACCATGTTAATGTAAAAATTATATTGTGGGAACAAATCATGTAGTTTAAATCATCCCAAATCATAACATTGTCCCATATAATCTTATTTGTAAATTGAATTTGTGGTAGAAGTCATTTTTAGAGAAATGATCTTATTTGTAAATTCATTGGGGTTCAATTGAATTTTAGGATGATAATAATTCCCATGTTTGTTTATATTCTTGAATTTATGGTAGAAGATTTAATTTTTTAAATACATATTTGAACAAGATAGAGGTCCACTAACCATGTTAATATTATTCAGAATGGGTAGGCCAAATAAATGGGAATCACTTATTTCTCTACATGTGCAAGACATTCCCAACCAGGGAAATCATTTCTCAAGTGTTGACCTTGAATGGACACCTATTAGAGGTGACAATAGTCAGATAGACATATGTGCTGCAATCCCTCTTGAAAGACTCCCTCAGTTTGTCAAAGGAGAAGGTTTATTGGATAGTACAAAGATGACATTTGTACGAAAATTGAATAGAAAGACCGACTTGATACAACCTAACGACCAGGCAATGAAGATGTACTTAAGGTTTGCTTATATTTAATATAATAATGAAGCATGTCAAAACTTATATTTTCTATTTGTTATATTAATTAATATATATATATATATATATTGTACATGTGAAAACAGTTATTGGTGTGCTTTTGGCCCTGAGGACAAAAGAAATAACTTTGAAAACAACTCTAAAAACAACTCTGAGAACAACTTTGAAAATAACTCTGAAAACAAGAAAAGGAAACGAAGGTTTATCCAAAAAAGGGGTTGTCAAACCCACTTTCTTGTTAAGGTTATGTATGGTAGACTAGATGTTGCGGTTATTACATATAATGATTTCAGTCATTGTGATGCTAAAGGTGAATTTTTTCATGGAAAAGATGACCCTTCTGGTGATCCAAGGAGTAGTGTTGCACCAAGGTTGTCAAATGAATGCAAATCATATATTGAATCCTTATTGCTAATGGGGGTGGGAATTGACACAATATGTGAACAACACTATTTAGACCCTAGTTTGACACAGTTGATGAATAAGAGGGACACATATTTGTTAAGGAAAGATGTCATGAATGCATGGAATAGAGTGCGCTCACTTCGATCCCAAAAGAATGAAGATGATGCAAAAAGTGTAAGCATGTGGCATATAGAGGAGAAAGACAACTTTTTTTATTATAAAAGACCAAACAATGTGGAAAATATTCCATTTATGGTAGGCATCCAAACTCCATGGATGCAAGAAATGATGGTGAAACATTCACATAATGCAATTATTGCTATGGATTCCACATTCTCAACAAATAAATATGGTGTAAGTAAAAAAATTTTAATTGTATTTATGGATTTTAATGAAATTATTAATTTCTTCTACTAAAAATATACTAATTTATGGTTTATTCCACGTAGTATCAGTTATATACTTTGCTTGTATTCGATGAACAAGAGGCTGGTATACCTGTTGCATGGGCCATATCCTCAAGAAATAAAGTTGAGGATATAAATGAATGGTTGATTAAAGTTTATAAAAGAGGGAAACAATGTAAAGAAGATTGGAATGTCAATGCATTTATGACAGATGATGCTAGTGCCAAGATTGAAGCAATCAGGTTTTTATTGGCCTTAATCTTTTATTTAAACTGAAGTTAACTCATTGTAATTGCTTAATATTTAGTCTATAAAAAGCTGAACATTACACTTATCCTCGTAACTTGTAGATTATCCTTTCATTGCCGGGTACTTTTATGTATTTGGCATGTACGTAGGGCATGGTTGAAGAATGTATACAGGTAAGTCATTCTTTTATTAAAATACTTGGAATACCTGAACATTTCATGTTCGAATTTCATAGCTTGATATTATGTTTTATAATCCAGGTATGTCAGTAATAAGGATGTTGGGAGTAATATGTTCAATAGATTGGGTGAGATAATGTATGCAATGAGTGATGATGAAGACATCACTACTCATCTAATAACAAATTTCATGGAGGAATTCAAAGAGGAGAAGAAATTTATTGATTACTTTCAACAAACTTGGTGTCATGATGAAACTCGTATTGGTAAGCTCATTGAATTATTCATTATGATTTTGTATGCATTTATATTGTTTAACTTGTTTTTTATTTATACTAAGACATCATTTTGTGGGTTTGTATAGCAATGTGGGCAAAAAATTATAGAGGTTTCCCTCATGCAAATCAAGAAACCAATGCTTCCATAGAGTCATACCACTGCCACATCAAGAGTCACTATTTAAGTGATCGTGCTAAGAGGTGCACGAGGAGAATGGATTGGCTTATCCATACACTTCTTCATAGGGTAGAGCCATTCTACAAAAATAAAAGATATTTGCAATTATTTGGGTTTCTGACTAACTTCAAAAAAGAACGATATTACACAACTGCATTAGAGAGGTAAAAAAAATACCAGATACAGATTGTTGCCCATATGATCTTGTCCCTAACACATACCAGATAAGAAGCCAAACAACTCCAACAAAATGGTACCTTGTTAGAAAATATGGACCAGATTTGCATGTGTGACTGTCAGTGGGCAAAGAAGGGAAACACATGCAAACATGTGTTAAATATTTTAGATCTTCTAAAGCGAAACAAAATAAATGAGCAAGATCAAGTTGTTGGTAAGGGTCATTTGAGATTTAATTTTAATATTTATATGTTAAATGATTATTATTATTTTTCAAAAATAACTAAATTAATCTCATTGAATTATAGATGGCACTACTCCATTGCTTGATGATGATGAGAATGTCAGAGGGAGATTTAGTCATGGAAACAATACCATTGGTAATATTGATATGGTATTTACAATTAAATATTAGTTTTTTTTATGGTTCACAAAATTAATTAGATCTTAATCGAATTATAGATGGTTGCAATCAAATAGAAGATCAAGAGGTGCTTAGGATTGCCATTGGTGAAGACCAAAGAACAGGTAAATCTCAATGTCACCATTTTATAATAAAATATTAAGATATTTTTAGATTTAATCATTTTTATTTGTATTACAGATGGCTGGAAATCATCTGGTGCTTTGAATGATAACTTTCGAAATTCTATTGATTATTTAAATCATCTACTCCAAAATTTACCAACCAGTGAAGATGAAAAGGAAAAGTTTTGTCAATGTATTGGGAGATTGCGAAAAGATATTCATACATCTCTTCCTTCCTCTTCCACATTTACATCAATCCCTGGTTCAGATAACATATCTACGAGACGAATATCACCATGGTTTAGTCCAAGCAAAATGTGTAAATGTCGTTCAATTCATCAAAGAGACAATGCCATTTCTGAAGACTTGAATGAAACAATTGAGGACTATGAAAATTTTCAATTCCCCTCTACAGGATGTAGAAAGAAAAAGAAAAAAAAGGTCATTAAACGCTCAAGCATCGCAATAGAAGAAGAAAGAGTTAGTATTATGCAACAACACAGTAAGTATATTTTTTAAAAAGAATTTTAGTAATTTGCATAACAATACTTCTTGTTTTTATTTCATATGTTAAATACATGTCATTGTAGGTTTGGATGATCAAGAAAGTACTCAACGACATCAATTACCTTTCTCGATTGATCTAAACCAAACAATAATAGATGAAATACAACTTATAGATGGTAATTTTTTAACTATTAAGTGTGTTTATTAACTTTATAGGAAATTAGTCAATTCCTATCTCTAATCAAATTTCTAATCTTTATAAATTTACTATTGTTTATATTAATTACATAATGTAGTTTTACACTTGAAAACTTTATCTATGTTGATGTGTTAAATATGTGTCATTGCAGCTTCAGAGGATCAACAAAATAGTAGAGAATACATGTTACCTTTTTCTATTGATCTTAACCAAGAAATGACAATGGAGACAATGCAAAGTGGAGATGGTATAAAAATTATAGAACACACTTCAATCAATTTTATGTTTTTAATTTGTAAATTATTTTTTTCTATGTTGATGTCTCAAATGTGCATGTTATTGTGGCTTTAGATGATCAACAAAACACCCAGCAACATATGTTTCCATTTTCTATTGATCTTAACCAAGAAGCAACAACAATGGATGTAATGCAAAGTAAAGATGGTAACAATATGGTAATTTGAAATTTCTAAATTATAAATAAGTTTTTATTTGGTGGTCTAATTTATTTACCATTTAGCTAATTAATCAAATTTATGGTTTGTCTTGTTACTGTGTAGTCAACTTTTCATCCATCTAGTGGCATGAGGAGGCTAGATTTTGATGATCCACCACAAATGTAAGATTTGTCTGAGACATAAGATCAATTCGACTATTGGAATGTGTAGTTATTCTACATACACTTGGTATGTAGATCTTGAGATGACATATGTAACATTTTGAGTTGGTATAAATGCCAATTTTGTATATGTGTAGAGAATTATTCTACAATTTTATATATAAAAGTCTATATACAATATAATTTTTGTTGACCCCTTTCACATAGGTTTTGACATTGATGTGAAGGGTTGATTTTAAAACTTATAGTGTTGGAATATATTCTAAGGTCTTCTGTATTTAATGATCATCGAGGTTCATTTTGGTTTGGTACATTTCTGGTGATACCTTTTTGCATACATTTTTGTAATTCATTGAAGGCTCAGTTCTATTGGTTTGGTCACAAAGGAAACATATATTTTTTAGTCACAAAATTATGCAGAGGCTATGGGACTTTTGGAAACACACAATGATTTGAAGGATTTTCTATGAAGCAATCTCAAACCCTCTTCTAGGCACCCTACAGGAGATAAGCCTCAAAGTTTCACTTATGACTTTAAACCTTCACTTATGGACCCAAACCCTTGGGAAGCTTTTAAAAGACTCAAAAAAACTTGTCTTGAATGGTTTCAAGCCCCAAACCTCTGACTTAAACACAAACTCACTTTTTGCACCTTGACTAGGCTTCTAGCCCAACTAGGCCTCTAGCAATGGTTTTTTTTTTTTACTTTTCACTCAACTTTTTCTAACAACTTTTTCTAAAGGACTCCCAAAATAAATGACTGATTAAGATGTATTTTGTGATGCTACACAACATACCAAAACCTTGTTGGCACTTGTTTTGGATCAGACCTACCAAAATCTGTTGTTTCCTCAAATTTGAGGCCCAATTAGCCCACTTTTTCAAAGCAACCCCTCTCTAAACTTATCCCCTAACTATGAAACTTTCAAAAGTATCTTAAAATGTTTCCAAACCAAGGATTTTCAAGTTTTTAGGCACCTATGACACCCTTGACACCCTCAAACACAAAACCCTCACCAAATTGCTCCAAAACTAGGGCCTCTTGAAAATTAGCTTTCCCAACACTTCCAGAACCTTATCTTGGACTTTTCACCAATAACTCAACATATATAAACACCTTAAACTCAAAAATATACCCCTCATTAAGGCATATCTTCTGCTGCTACACGTTAGCCTCCATTTCCATGCACTTTTCCTTGCTAAAACTCGGTGTACACCCAAGAATCACTCTTTCCTGTACAATAACTTGTTATATCTGTATTATACATGTTAGAATAGATCCATTTCACAAGTTACAGCATCATTCCCTCATGAAATGGATCAAACATCTATGAAAAACCTCAAAATTAGTGAAAAATCTGCACTTTCTTGAGGACAGTTAGCAATAATATACAAAGAATTGATTGTTGTTGCTTTCAGGACATTCAAATGACTTCAAAAAAAGTTGATACAAGTCCCTAAACCATCCTACTAAAAAAATCTTCAATAGAAATCAATAAATCATCAAAAGAGCACAAGAAGAATGCAAGAAATTGCTATTTTTTTGCTTCTTCCTATAGCAGTCCGTACAAAATCCGTACCAGCAACCCAAACTCCCTACAAATGATTCCTTTATGGTTATAGACCCATCCCACAACTGCTCAAACCATTTTGTATTGGTTTGATTACATTAAAGTTGCTAAAACTCCTAAAAATCACTTTCCCGCCCAAAGTTGGAAATTTAAAATTTGAATTTTCCAACTTTTATTTTATTAACTCCTACTAACTAAAAATACTTAAAACCTATTAAATGGCATTATTCAACCTTAATTAACATGATTAAAACACTAAAAACCTATCTAGACTCTTAGGACATTATTTGTGCAATTACAATGCATTTTGGTCCTATGGTCCTTATCAAGACCCTTAGGACATTTGACTCCCTTAATGTTTTTAACCATTTCAAAAGTCATTATAGGCTTCAAAATGTCATAATTAACTTTCTGAGTTCCTTGATAGGTCTTCATGACCCTTGCATCCTCATGTCTGTTGAAGTGTTCCTTGAAGAGCTTGGGTGCTCCTGCACCATTCTCCCCAAGAAAGAAAAAGTTCTTGCCCCAAGAAGTATCCAACTTGTTGCTGCCATAATACTCCTTGTTCCTGTATGTTTGCACCTTTTGATTACCAAGCATGAAATCTCCCAAAGTTACCTTCTTCCTTTTCTGCCAACCTGCATTCATGTCACTCAACATGTTAGTGTCAAAACTGTGTTTTGTTTGTCCTTTTTGCTGCTTGATCTCAGTTTGATCTTGTGCCCTGTTTTTTCCCTTAATCCCCTGATTTCTTTGGGAAAGAACACCTCCTCTATCACCCTCAACTATAGGGCATTCAATGCCTCCAACCTTAATACTGTCCAAGTCCCACAAATTCTGATTTTTAGGACTGTGTGCTTCAAATCTCTGCTGCAACTTACTATTTTTCAACCAACCAGTATCTTCCCCTGTCTTACCCTGCACTTTGGCCTGCAAATTCTTCTCAAAACAGATCACAAAACTCTCATTAGACTGCTCCAAAGGCAAAGGAACCAACTTATACCTAATAGCATCTTTATGCACCAAATATGTGTTATGAAATCCATCTTTAAACAGCATACTAGGGATGGATTTTGATGAGAAATTACTTTGTTTCAACACCCATGACAAGTACTAATGCGGTTTCAAACTGTTTTGCATGTTTTGCTTATACTGTCCTATGGAGACAGCCCCAAACAAAGAAAACTCAGGCTTGAATTGACCAAGCCATGCCTGCCCTAGACTTGTAGAGACTCCAAAGACCCTTAAAAACATGAGACAACAGTAGTTACTTGGAAATCCAATGTGGGTTTTAGGCAACCAACATTAAAAGATCAAAATACATAGTTTTCTTGAAAGATTCTCTTCACTGTTCTAATGGGACAGTCTAGAAGGAAACAAACCAAGCTTCAAACAACCAAAGTAAGCCTTGCTCCAGGTCTACACACTCACCAAAAACATCAATAAACGTTTTTCAAGCCATGGATCAAGTTTTTCAAACGTGGGTTGAGAGATTTAGTAGCAAAAAGAGAGAAATCACTGTTTTTCCCTAGTTTCCTCCTATGGACTGTCATAGATTTCTCACAATACCAAGCAAATGAAGACTCAAACCCAAAGCCAAATTAAAATATAGATCAAGACAGGATTTTTCTCAATATTTCAGGGTTTTTGAGTGGTTAGAAAAAAATTTATTACATTTTTAGTGCTTGCTGCCCGCCCTAGCTAGGGTTTAGACAGTTTTCACCAAAATCACTATAACTTCAACAAAACTTTATGAAATCTCCTGCAATCAACGCCATTTGAAAGAGGATTCAACAATCTTTAACATGCAACTGGTTTCAAGCCATTACCAAGGCCGTAGAGTTCATACCAAACTAAGAAAGTGACCTGAAACTTAGAAAATCACAACAAAACTGGGACAGTTTTTGGAAAAATCTCAATAACTTTCTCAAAACATGATGAAAATGCATGAAACCAACACCAAATGAAAGAGGGAACACAATAATATAACATGCAATTGGTTTTATTCCATAAGTAGGGCCGTACATGCCGTACAAGAGCCAAAAACTTGCTGCAACTATAGAAAACAATGGAAATCTTATTCAAAATTCTTGCATAAACACCAAAAATCACTTCAAATGTTCAATGCTCAACCATTCCAGGCTCCAACTTTCCTTTTACAACCAATTTTAGCAGTTCAAGATGTTTCCCATTAATATTAATGAGTTTTCATCATTTTTGCCAAGTTGCCAAGATGCATGACACCCCAAATAGCAACTTTTGCAAGTTTTGGACAAACTCACACACAGCTGAAAACCCACACCCAAAATGATGTAATTTCACTAAACAACAGTAGGATTGAATGGTTTTTGAGGTCATAGGTCTTTAGGATTGAAAGTTGCTCCAAAATTGCAAAGTTTTCACGTTGTAAGTTTGTGTAATTTCACCATAATGATGTAATTTCACTAAACAACAGTTCCCTCTTTTAAAAAATTAGTTGAGGGCTGTTGGGGAAGGTGGGATAATGTTTAAAAAGCCTCCCTTGGGTCGAGGGTGGGGGTTGGTTGGCATTTTTTAAGTTTTCAAGCATTTAATAAGAAGAAACTCTATTTTTACAGTGTTTTTGACTATTTTTTCAATTGGTACGGCCTGTAGCAACATTGTGTGGCCCTCTAATGCATATGGTTCGATAGAGGGGAGAGTCTTCTTTCTTTTGGCAGTGAGTTGAGTTAATTTCATTAAGAATTGAGCAAGTTACATCAATTTTAGTGAAAGTGGGTCTGAAACTCTACAAATCAAGGGTTTTGATCACAAAATGCTTATAACTCAGCATTCCACCGTGGGAAAATTATGAAACCTGGTGGAATGGTGGATTTAGGGGTACTATTCATGTTTCAATTTGTTTTAGAGCGAAAGATGGAGGTTTGCAAAAGTTATCTGATGCCCTAGGTCAGTTTTTTTCCTTGTAAATGTATGAAAATGGTCTCTAGAATGCACTTTTCATAGTTTTCTGAGTATTTGTGCAATACTAATGGATGGAAAGCATGGAACAGGTCTTGAGGAACCTGTTGGAGTCTTTTAAAGGCATTAAGGGTGTTGGGGTGTGCCTTGAAAAGTTGAAAGCTTCCTTATGCAGGCCTAGTTAAGCCTTGTTTGTGGCTTGTAAATCAATCTTTTGATATGTTTGTTTTGGGTGTTTGATCCTGTGATTTTGGGAACTTGTGGAGGATGGTGTAAGGAGTCTAAAACCATGTTTCATTGTCTGATTAATGCCTTTAATCAGTTTTAATTTTGACTATCCTATTGGTGAATATTGCAAAGTTACATGGGCTTGTGTAGGAGCGATGGAAGAATGGATGTTTTTGGGTGCAAGGTCTATTTGTTTGGTCAAGTTGTGTTGTGTGAAGAGTGTTTACATCATCCCCAAGTCCTGTTGAGATGTCTGGTTGTGTGAGTCAAGTTGCATTGTTGAGAGGAATAGTGAAGTTCATTGTCGAGTCCTAGGATAAAATTCTAAGTTCATTGTTCTCTATGTTGTATTTTTTGCTTATTTGCATTTCTGATTCTAAAATTAACATGGTATCTAAGCAGGGTTCAGTAATATATGATTAGATTTGACTAAGCAATTCGACTCATAGCATATTGGAGATGTTTTGAACTATTGGAAAATAGGATTTTGAAAGAGCATCTTTAGAAATTCTACGCATGTTGATTTTAATGAAAGTTCGATTGTTTATTATTATTATTGGCTTGTATTGCATTCTGATGCTTAGCTTATTGGGAGGTGTTGGCCAATTAGATTCTTGATAATTGACCACTAACATACCTAATTAATTATTTCTCAGAAGAGCTCAAACCTCTTCTCTTTCCAAATCCAAGCATTGAAATAATTCTATTTTTCAGGTCCCTTAGCTTTCACCGCCTCTGCTCTGCATGTCAAATTCTTCACCAAACTCCTTTGAGAAGTTTTGCTTCTATTAAATAACTCTAATATGGTCCACAAATGATGCAACTGATATTTTTATGCTTGGTTTCGGAAAGAAGAGGGGTACGAACTCTTCAGAAAAATAATCCATTAGGTATATTTCAATTCATTTTTGTAAAAGATTATACTCTTAATGTTTTTGGATGTGTTCAACTTACTATACATAGAGCCACTTTTACTTGGATTGTTGATTTGTTTATCAAGATTGGGGACTGTGTTTATGTGAGGCCACAAGATTCGAGCTCCAATTCAGATGAAGCACAGTGCGAGGCCTGCAAAATAAGTAACAAGGTTGGAAGGGGGATTATGGTGGAATGTGAGGAGTTGTCCCCCTAGACCCTCCCCCTACGGACTTGAGGTCACCGGGGTATCCTTCACCCAAGGACCGCCTACGTTCCTGCTTTCAAACGGGTCAAAGTCACACGTAGTTCTCCTTACAAGGTCTCTCAAAGACACCTACACTCGAGTTACCAGAATCAAGATTTTTCCAATGTTTCTCTTCAAATAATAATAGTTAACAATAATTAGTAATTAAGTCAGTTCGCCATTTAACAACCCATACTATAATCCTTCCATTCACGTAGGTTGTTATCTTAAACTAGTTTGAAACCATAACCTGTTTCAAGCCATAGCATGTTTGAAACCATAACTTATTTGAAACTATAACCTGTTTCAAACTATGAATGATCATAAATGGACTTACAAATCATGCAAGGTACCGACTTCTCTTCCATTTTTTCTCTACATGGAATGTTGATTTGTTCATTAGGGTTGGTCTGTATGTAATAACCCAAAATAATACCCCAAAAGTTACCACTATTTTTTTTATTATTATCTTATTTTGTGTTCATTCACTTGCATACTCAGGTACTTCTATCCATACGGGATAGGCATCCATCCATCCGAGATGGGCATCCAACCATACAAGTTAGGCATTAGTCCATATGGGACAAGAATTCATATATCCATCCGTGATAGGAATCTACCCAAACGAGGTAGTCATCTATCCTATCATGCCCAAAATTTCACACAAAAATACAATTAAGGACAAAACACAAATTTCAAATTTTGACCACAAACTCTAACATAATTCCCAAAAGCTGCTTCCTACACATGTACCTCATGAAAACCTAGCAAACATTAGACCAATAATTTATAAGGACCTTAGCCATCAACACCATTGAGTTGACGATCATGGTCGAGTTTCTAATGAAGATATGGAATCCACATCACTAAGGTAGGTTGGATTAGATCTACTAACTCATCAATAAACACAGACTTAATTCAAGTCACAAGTTATGCAAATAAAATATATATATATCAATAGCAACTTTAAATATTTAATAAGAGAACAAGCCTAGGGGCCAAACCTAATTCCTCGGGGGCTCGTCTTTGATGGCCTTGCCTAGGTATATAATTCGCAGAGGAATCGTAGTTCGACTTATGAATTCGAACCAACTCTTATTTGGTTGGTCTACAATGGAGAATAACCACAAGGTTCAAAAAGTATATTGGCTTCAAATACGATCATAAATCATTCACACCAATCCAACTATAAATTTGAGATAAGAACTATTGCCAAGTACCCATATAGGGTTATTTAAAATTGGCTATAACATTGCAGGACTTAATTGGTGTTAGGGAAGAACTATATTATCAAGAAAACCCTAACTTGACCCAGTATAATAAAGACACAAGTAATTATTTATCTCATTTAATTTTCTAAAGCCAACAAAAGACATATCAGTTCTACATAGACGAGACTCAAAAACAATTGAAATCTTGTCTCCAAGAATATCAGAAGGCAAGCCTAAATACACGAATTCTCCTAATCACATGACATAGTTAAACTTCTACTCATAAGATACTTCTCTTTTTAAATAATTCTTCTCAAATAAACCAAGACAATACCATCAATACAATCCCAAGCTAAATATTTAACAATTTAAACCCATCCTCAAATATTCCCATCATTGAGCTATCCATTTCTTCTCCTTTAAAAAAAATAATTGTCAATCCTATTTTCTTCAATAAAATCTACACTTTTCCACATACAAAAATAGAATACAATAAAACTATGTCATTAGGTATAATTTCTTCAAATAGGCATTTGAATATTAAATTATTGATTAGCAATAAATATGGTAAAATATGAAGAACCCCATCCATATTTTATCTAAACAATTGTTCATGTACTTAATTTAAGTTTATATAGACGTCAATGTAAACTTTGAGAATAAAATAAAAATAAATAAATAAATAATAATTTTCAATAACCACCGTTTAATTGATAAACTAGGACATGTGCAGGATTAGGAATTTTTTCAAGGTAAGACAAAGGTTATCACCACTTCTAATATACAAGTTGATTATGAAAGAAACAACCCGATTCCCACTCAAATTAACTCTTATCCCAAGAATATTTGTCATTGGATACACCAAACGACATCCTAAGTCAAAGTTTAAGTAAAGTTCACATCAAAGATCTTAAAGCCATAAATTTATGGGCAACAAACCTAGGCGCATCCAATCGATTAGATTGTATCTTCCTCTTCAAGTCCAAGGATTGGAGTTTAACTTAAAGCCTTTAACAAACTAGACTTCATAAAAATATGAAAACTTATGCTTTCAATTTAGGTTTCATGTTATGTTGCTAAGGAATCAGACTTCAGTGAATTACTACATTCATTCTTAGAGTGCATATTAGCCAAGGAATCTCTTAATACTTTTAGACTTTGTAAACTCGAGTCTCAAAAGTAAGAACATTTGAAGAACTAGAAACATAATGAGTTGTAGAATTTTCCACTTGTTTATTACCACCTAGTTGAGAATTCTGCTTATTTTAGAACTTATTAGTATATGAACTCATGGAAAGAGTGTGACAAGAATCATATTGAAGTGTGTTCTTGTTGCTAACAATTTTGACTTAATAGTTTTCACATGTGCACATAAATCCATAAATGAAGCGTAAGCATTTAGAAACAAACTTTGTTGAATAGGAGACAAAATAAAATTAGATAACAATTATACTTGGATTTGCACTACCAAGGAGTTTGTGCTCCAATATTAGCTTAGTGATTGGTTCCCAAAAATATAAACAATCAAAATAGATTAGTGTTGAAACATTGTATATTCAATACAACTATCTTTATTATGTTAGCGCCAATATTGGTATGGACCTATGAAACTTTGTTTCTATGTCTAATTTGCAATTAGCATCTTTTGTGATTAGCCAAGTTATCCTTCTCATCAATATGTTGAGCCTCTCCTCCAATCGAGTGTGTGAAGACAGGCCAAACATGATAATCCAAAGAAAAAAATGTGTTACCCAAATTGATTATTATGACATTCAGAATAATAACAAAAATATTTCAAATATAATAAATTGATCTTGTGATGCAATGAAATGTATGTCAAGAAAATATTTGCTCATCACAAGATTGTAATTTTAATATTTTCTCCTTTAGACTTAGATTTGTTTCTAGTAGTAACTCAAAGGGAGAAATGAGCAAAAAGACTACATTACAAAGTTAAAGAAGATTAGAGCAAATATCAAGATCAACATCTTTGAATATCTTAGCAAGAACTGGCAACCTTCCCCTGCGAAAATTCCACATTATGAACAAGCACAAAAGGAAAGAAAAAAATCAACTGGATCTGGGAATCTGAACGTCCTCCACATCCTAGGTAGGTAACCTGGAGGAACTTTAGTCAGCATAAAGCTTGGCTTGGGAATCATTATGAGGGACATCACCATCAGTGATATCCAGATTGGGATCAGCTGCGGGTTCATCATCAGGCTGCACCATACCTGTATCTCTATCTAGGCTGTTGACATCCTTCTGGAGTACTTCCAGCACCCTGTGAAGACAAACAGATTCATCTTCGTTTAGGTGGAGTGGTTTTCTACACAACCTTGGATCTCTGTTAACGGCCCTTGTTTCACCCCTTATGTGGCGCAACAAATTAGTTGGAGAGATCTCAATTTGAGCCAAAATCTGCATAGCAACATTGAGGAACGTGAGTTTCTTATGAAATTCAGTAAGTTCCCTCTTCATACCCATGAACTTATTTGCATTATAATTCATTAACTTGGGCTGTCTCTATAAGTCAGCATAAGCAAGTAGTGCAAGAATGGGTTGAGCCCGTGTTGTTTCATGAAGTTAAGCATTGCATGGTGTGTAGCCTCTTTGAAATTATCTTATTCTTGCTGTTTTGGGAGGTACCTCAACTTGTGTCATGTTTGAATGCTCTTGTAAGGGACTGTTTTGGTCATTTAGCATTATTTTCATTTAGAGGAGTAGCAATAGGTCTTAGTCTTCATGAAAGCTTTTTGTGTTCTTCCCTACAAGTGATCTGTCCACTATTTTAAGACCCATACTTGTGCTAATGATGCTGTCCCTGATTGTTGAATCAAGTCTTGAAGCCCTTTTGTTAAGCAATATGGAGAAATGTGTGAAGAAGCAACATGTTGAGTTCAAGTTCATCATGCCCTTCCATGTGTTTGGCCTTGTTTTATGGTAGTCCAAGCTGCCTTTGCATTACATATATATATGTATGTATGTATAAGTATATGTATGTATGTATGTATGTATGTATGTATGTATATATATATATATGTATGTATGTACATACATATATATATGTATATGTGTATATATATATGTATGTGTGTATATATATATATATGTGTATGTATATGTATATATATATACATATATATATGTACATACATATACATATATATACATGTACATACACACACACACACACATATATATATACATACACACACACACACACATATATAATATCAATAATATCACTATTAATAGGAACAAAAAATGTTCCAGATAGTGCAAGGTGTTGCGGGCAAACCGAACTTCCCACTTCGAGGAACTCCATTTTGTGATCCTACTTCCTTCCAGCCTAACTTCGTGAGTCCACCCTATGATTACCACTTATTACAAGACTTTCTTCCAGCCTAACTTTGGAGAAATTGGCTTGGCGAATGAAGGTAGCAGGGTATTTCCAAATTCAAGACTTTTACTTAATGCTTATTACAAGAGGATTTTCCAGATTCAAGAGGAGTTTATTACAATGAGCCCAAGACTATTGCAACATGATTCCAGAGCTTTAGGGGTGCTTGTTTATGAGGTTTCAAGTGCTCTTCCCTTGTTAAAAGTGTTTGGTGGTGTTTGGGAATGAAATGATGGATATTTACTATTTTTGAGTGAAATCCTTTTCTGTCTAGCCTTGAAAATGACATAGCCCTGAATCTCCAAAAATTGAGCATAACTCTCATACTATTTAACATCATACACATAAGCTTTAAACTAGCAAAATAAATTTGGTGATGAGGAGATAATTTATGCAAATTGAAATATACCTCCCTCTTAAGACACCTATTGATCAAGTTTCTCAACACTTATCTCTTCATCATAGGGCTATATGTTGATCTAAATTTTTTAGATGTACACCATATGTGAGATAGCCCATGAATATCATTAATTTTTTAAAAATGACTATCATGGGATGGTAATAGTCATTAAAATTTAATAAAATGATTGCATGGGCTAGATAGTCATTAAAAAGATTTTTGTTTCTGGATTTTTAATTTATTTCTGTATTTTGTATTTTTTAAAAATTGACATCCCATAGCAAAGAGAAATGACTTTGAGAAAATTCCAAGCTTTTGAACATATTTTATGTTTTCATAATTTGAAATCATCTAAAACTAATTGCAACTCCAACAAGGTGGTTGGTTTAAGAGGAGGTCCTGGAATTGACACTTGGATCAGATCTTGGCATGAGGTATTCGTATCAAACATATGTTTGTTTGGCTTATTTATTTATGTGCATTAAATTATTTTCTTCGAAGTGTAAGTGTGTTATGTGGTAACTAAGTATATGGTAGCAGTGTATATCCTCACCATTATCTCATGAATGGACAATCAGACTATGGATATACTTTAGAAGGTGGACTTCACTAAGTATTATTTATGATGGATTGTGAGATGAGGTAATGTTTAAAGAAAGCTCTGAAGTTGGGACATATATGAATGCAATAGCTCTCCATTTAATGATTCATTAAAGGGGTAGTGATTTTGGCATTCAACTATTTCTCTTGTTGAACATGGATGATGATGGACATGCTTTTTTGTTGGGCTGAGAGCTTTTGCAAACATATTCATCATGTCTTGAAATACCTTTTCTTGGAACTTTTGCTAATTTGTCTCTATATTGTGACCTTGTTGGTGAGGTTGTGGATTGACACAAGGGGTCTTGTTTCTTTATAGTCAGTTTAAATATTTTTCTTGGCATGTAAGGTTAGGTGGTTAAACCATGATATCTTCAAGGGGCACAAATCCTACTTTGTGTGTCAGGTATGTATCCCCTTGTTATAATATGAAATATTTTTTCAAAAATTATTGGTAGTAAATCCATCATAAAGAATTAAAAGAGTTAAAGGTGGATCTTATGTTAGATGCATTGGAAAGAACTCCAAAAAAATATAAGTAGAAATACAAAGAGGGTTAGTCAAAGGCAACACAATCATGTTATAAGTGAAAAAATAAATAAGATAAAATCATGTTATAAGTGATGCTAAGAGTGTCTCAATAAAAGTAGACTTAGAGTAGGAACTAGGTTCTATTAATCAAATCATGTGTGTGCATGATTCAATTACTCATTTTCATGCTGACTTTGAATTGCCATTTAGAAAGGGATACTAGGCACATAAAAACAATTATTCCTAACACATGCTTAGACATTATTTCAATGCTACTAGCCAAGCATCTATAGCCCTAATAGAGTTATCTCTAGTCACACTCAAAGCATAACTCCATTGCTACTTAAACATCTAAAGAATTAGTAGAGATACCTAATTCACTATTTTTTTTAATTTTTTAAACATTTTCTCATTTTATTTCTTATTTTTTCTTGTATTAATTTCTTTTGATTTTCTTTTAGCTCAACTAGCAAGATATGAATCTTGTTACCTAGTTTGGGGACCACCAATGGCATGTGAGAGGATCTCTTAGGAAAAGAGAAAATTAATTACCTAAAACCACAATGGGTCACCCTAGCATACTAGACAATACAATGTTGATTATTATTTTGATTAAATAAATTATCATGCATACTTAGCAAGTTATGAATAACTCAACTAAGAAGGGAACAAAACCTAAGGGGGCTAGTGCATTGAATTGGGGGAAAAAAGAGGCAAAATAATAAAATTTCACTATAACATGATCGTGCTATAGCTAATGCAAACATTTTATATACAACATAAAGGAAAAATACCCTGCTACCTTCATTTGCCAAGCCAATTTCTCTGAAGTTAGGCTGGAAGAAAGTCTTGTAATAAGTGGTAATCACAGGGTGGACTCACGAAGTTAGGCTGGAAGGAAGTAGGATCACAAAATGGAGTTCCTTGAAGTGGGAAGTTAGTGCACAATTTGTTGCAGGTTCGAACATCAGTTTGAACTCCTATCTTTAGCTTAAGATTTGGCTTTACAATGTGCAATGAACCTTAGCATAGGTTACTTATTAAAAAAAAAAGGAAAAGGGCAAGGAAGAGAGAAGGTTCCTAGACCTAAAATTTAGCAATGAACAGTGATCATGGAGGATTTTACTATGGACAACCTTCCTAAAACATAATTTCACTTAACCAGATTACTACACAATCTCATGAAATTTGTGCAAGCTTCAAAGGACTGCAGATATTCAGTTATTCATTCACCATAAGCATGAGCAAACAATAGAAATTTAGAGCAGCCGTTAATCGAAGTCCAGACTAACTTTACACAACTGTATGTCATCAACAAACAACCAAAAGTATGGATCAAGAAGGCATCTAACAACCATCTCTTCTCCATGCTTGGTACATTTTGAAGTGGCTTCCACCATTTGTTTCGATCAAGCGAATGCCCTAGCAACAAAATTCATGAAGAGCAAAGATATTTCGTCCATTGCACTCTCCTCCATCTTCTTATGGAAATATTCTTTAACTTTTTCCACATCTAGTTCCTTGATAGACATATTTTTATCACTCATTAATTGGATATAACCTTCGTTGTCTGCCTGATGTTCTTTAGCCCACTCGAGGCTGAGCTTGGCTTCATGCAACACCTTTTCCAATACCTCGTTTCGATGATGATGATGAGGTATGTTACAAGAGTGTACAATGACCTTGCTTATATAAACCAAAACCCCAATAAAAAATTCATCTAATCTACCTTAAAAAAAGACAAACCCAAAACTAAATGGTTAAAAATATACACAAGTCAATAGATAAATATATTAATAAAGAAGAGTAACTCAACAAACCTTCCACCAACATCCTCAAATAGGAGTCATTCTTCAATTAGGTATCTTTTCTCTTTCTCATTATTGGCTATCTTGTTCCATTCTTAATGTTTCTACTTACCCCATCTAAGCTATGTGGCAATCTCTACCTTATACCTCCTTGAATACAAAAAATGAAGAATAATATATAAAAGTGGTGGAGAGAGGGGCCTTGAAAAGGCATTCAATGCTTGCTTATGATTAAGAATAATTAAGTGATAAGGTTTTGGTTGAAAAGAATGATATTATTTTATTATCTTGACAAATGAAGTTGATAAGAGTTTACCAAACATGCTTTTTATAGAACAAAAAGTAGTCCCTTGCTTGGTTTTGGGTCAAATCTATTCTTCTTTTTGAGTGCATTCTATTTTAGCATGCTTATGTAGATGACTTTCACTAAATTTCATTCATGTTTGGATTTTCATTATTGTGTGGGTCTGCAAACTTTCAAAAATTTAGATATTATCATTACTCATACGTTCATTCTAATTTCTTCCTTTCATTCTTTTGTGCAAGTATGTATTATGATGTTTTCAATTTTTTAGTTTTTAAGCTTTTTTTTTTTAAGTTTTAATTTTAAGATTTTGATTTTTAATGACTATCTATAGCCCATGACAAATATTTTATAAAATTTTAATGACTGTTACCATCCCATGACAGTCCATGGGCTATCTTCTATCTGGTACAACTCTTCCTTTTGGTGCAACACTTCGGAAAAAATAAAATATTTAATTAGTTGCCTTTTGGAAAATTAAATATTTTAATCTTTAATCCTCGTCTTTGTGAAAATTAATTCAATAATAGTCTTCTTTCGTTGGAAAAATTCACTTCACTTTTTTCTTGTATGTTTCTTCAGTATGCTCTTTAGGTAAAAATAATTATCCCTTTTATAACCCTCTGGTAAAAATTGATTCATTTGGCTTTTCACATAAAAATATTTTTGGGTAAAATAATTACCTAATTCGATAAAATTATCTTACCTCCCAACACAAGCACTTTAAATCTTCGGTAAAAAATAATTACTTTTCAATATTATTGCACATTTTGATAAAATAAAAAAATTAAAATAACTTTTAAATAAATAAAAATACTCTTTAAATAAAATAAAATAATTTAAAAGATTAAAATTATGTATTATGTATAATAAATAAAATGATTAAGATATTTTTACAATCTATATTAATTATTCTTTATTTCTTATTTACAAAATAAAATCTAAAACATTATTAAAAAATAATTATTTAAAAAAAACAACTATTAAATAAAAAAAATAACATTAACTAATCTTCAATTATTAATCAATGAAATTAAATATAAAAAAAATTACATATTAAAAATAAAATTTATACAACATTACATGTTAAGAATGAAATTTAAAGAAGATAAAATAAAACGTAAGGCACTAAATGGGGGAAAGTATGGCTATAAAAAAAATCAATAAATCAATAAATATAGCCATACTTTTGGATTGACCCAAAGAGATAAAATTGATGGGTTTTAAACTTAGATTCATACTATAAAACTATAATTATATTAACAAATAATTAACATACAAAAGTTACATTATGCGAAGAACATTTATTTAAATCTAGATTGAAAAATACATAAAGGTGAAAATTTGATAATTAGAATAATTTAAAGTATTTATTGATTTTTATTTTACAGTTCATGAATATCAATGTTTTCTCTCATAACATTCTATTCATCATCAACCCTTTGAAATTACACAATTCAATTAAAAACTAATTTATAAATTGTAAAATAAAAATTGATATTGCATCCAAAAATATCTAATTTTAGTTATAATTTATAGTAACTTAAAAATAAAGAATTTATAAAAATATTATTAAATTTATGAAAAAAATAAATAAAATAAATAAAAATTCATATATAAAAAAATCAATAAATATTTTGTAATTAAAATATATTAAAATCAATTTTTTAAAATAAAAAAAACTACATATATTTAATTTTAGTTATAATTTATATTAAATAAAAAATTATAAAAAATTATTAAATTTTTTAAAAATATATATTTAAAAAATAATAAAAATTCATATTAAAAAAAATCAATAAATATTTAATAATAAAAATATATTAAAATCATTTAAAAAAAATAAAAATAAACTACATATATTTAATTTAGATTAACTAAAAATAAAAAAGTTATAAAAATATTACTCCAAATGGCAGGCGGAAGGGGATGAATCAAACTAAAATTCAAACTCAATAAAATTAAACTGCACGGAAGTCTAGGGCGAATTTTCCTGCACGGAAGTCTAGGGCGTATGGAACAGGACTGACGAGGACAGGAAAATACGACACTGGCACAGCAGTTATGTCAGGGACCAACGAGGACTGGAAAATACGGCAGCAGGTATGTCAGGGGGATGGCAGCGGATGGGCATCGATGCCATGCGGTGCAAATTGTCACCCCTATAGACATTGCCCTTTTTCTCACCTAGATAAGTAGTCAATGGTTGTCATTGTCAAATCATCTTTAGAATCGCCTAATTGGACAAATTCCATTTAGGAGCACTTTTTTAAAAGTTATTTTTATTTTAGTCACCTAATTAATGTACTGTTTGGGGGTCTGAGATGACACTACCATTGGTTGACTACAAAAAGTCAAGTGATGAATCAGTTCCTTTCTGAGTGGGTTTCTTTATTTTTAAGTGCAATTAAATAAATAGTAAGGCATGTTGATAGAAAAATATTTGTAAGTTAATATGTTAGAAAGTATAATTCGATCTATGTATAAAAGATATATTGTTTTTATAATCTAATTTTGTATATAAAGATATTTAAAGTATGATGCATTTTGTTATGTTTTTTATGTATAAAATATTATTTTTGTAGGTTTACTTTTATTTTGTAGATTACATTAATAATTATGAGAAACACATGTTCGAGGGTGCTATTTGAAATATACTTGTATACATATTTTTTATAATCAATTGAAGGAATGTTCTATAACAGAGTACAATTGGTTTGGAATAGGAAGTTAATGATATGTACCCAACATACAAGTATGGCTACTTGTCTAATGATGTTTTGAGCAAGATCAAGTGGTAAAGGCTTGACAAGAATCACCACCTTCTTGATAGCTCTCTTGAAATAGTACACAAGCTTTCCTTACATTTCTAAGAATGATTTAATCATAATAAAGGTGCATAAATGGACTTGTTTTAAAGATGTTTTGTAGGTTTGACATCCATCTGCTATTGTCTTTCAACACACTGATAACATGCTACACTTTAAAGAGTCATCAAACAACTTGAGTAGATGAAAAATTTGAGTTGCATGAGCATGATCAATCAATATTAAAACCCATAAATGCGGAATTTTGAAGTCTTCATATTTTATGCAAGCTCAATTGAGTGGAATACCAAATAATTATGTCAATATTAAATGAATTTTCTAACCACATCAAAGTCGATCCAACTTGGGGCATCTAATTATCTCCAAAACCTTGAATGGTTACCAAGCCATCGTGAATACCCTTATGTTCCCCTCTGTTATGCACTCCTACGTTTCTCTTTGGTATTGGATAGATGCAATTCCAAAACATTCCACAAATTCCTAGTTTTTAAAGGAATAGTGCAGCTTAAAAAGTTCCTATCAAATCTCATCACCTCTAATGATTCTGAAACTTTAGCACTAGCATACAATGATCCAAAATTAATATTTTTTACCTATTAGATAGAGGGACTCAAAGAATTCTACATAAAATAGTTCAAATTTATTTGTAACCTCTACAACTTCTTTCATAATCCATTCTTATGAATTAGGGTAATTAAATTTTAAATCTTAAGGTGGTAAATACATTAGAAAAACATTTATAATGTAAGGTCCAACCTTGCATGTTATTCTTGTGGTACCTTTCCCTACATTGGCCATAATGTTACTAGCTAGTTGAGTCTGTTGGAAAACCTTGTTACTGTTGTCCTAATATAATTTCAATAACATCAACCCTTGGAAGAACCATAAAGATGATTCTTTAGATTGGAACCTTAATATTATGATTTTTTTATTGTTATCAAGTTTTGCATGATTGTTACTTGATTCTCCTTTTAGTTTGAAACTCATTATATCTAGTGTAGATACCAAAATATGGCTTTAGACTTTTGTATTTGTTGTATGATATATGTGTATAGTTGGATTGCAAGTTCCATTTGTTGTGTAGATGTGCTAATTGTTGAGATAATTGTGCTAACCCTAGGAAAGACATTGTGATGCTTACATAAATAATTGAGTTAAATTATGTATTTTGAGTATTTGAATGATAATCCTAATAGAAGGAAAAACTCTTAAGGTACATTTTTTTGTGTTGTTATTGTTATCTTGGGATCCCAACCCAAGTACCTATGGGTAGGGCACTTGGAAAAAGGTTAAAACAACAATATTAGTCCATTAGTGTAGATTTATTTGGAAATAAGAGCTATGAGTATGTGCTTGACTTTTATTACCTTTTTTTAATCATAATAACATATTAATATTAATATTCAAAAAGGTACAAATGTACAAAATTTTATATTATATTCCATAATCATTTCTAGGTGAATTTTTTGTGTAATGTGGTATAAGATTAAACAAAACTAGAATTTGAATACACCTTTTGTGTTTGTTATTAAAGAGTGGATTTCAAATGTTTCCATTAATGTGTGTTTGTTAATAATAATAATCAAATAATACTAATAATTTATGGAATTTAAACTTGTCATACTCTACTTTACAGGAGGCTTAATAGGTCTTTTGTGGAAACATGGGGTGTGGTTGTGTGGACATAAGTTAAATTTTATATTATTTTTAAACTTGTCTAGAGACCTTAGGGAAACACCCTCCTAAGTTTGGTAAAGATTGAAGAAAAAGAATAGCTTGCTCACTTTTGTCACTTGGTATCTAACCATGTCCATTCTCTAAGGATAAACCTTTCCCTTGTATTTGGGTCAAATTTATTCTCCTTTCCTCAAAGTGTAAACTCTAAGAGAAATAAATTGTTTTGAAAGCCAATAGAGTGGAAGACAAAGAGAATAACTCACTTTCATCAAGTTGCACATGTATCTAGTATGGATCATAACAAATTTGGTGGTTTAATGTTTCGTGAAGAAATGTCCTAATAACATAGAAGTGATAGCATTTCAATATTAATGACTTTTTTCCTTACAATTATGATGTCCAATTGATCTATATACACCTAAACAATTATTTTGCAAATTCAAAAATATTTTGCAAAAAATTACTTATGACTATTGTTTTTGAATTCCCCCCTTCTTACATAGGTGACTTAAAGAATTGAATTAACTCTTGATATTAAAATTCAGTTAATCTAAGTTAGATTTTGTAAACAAATTGATTGGTTTCCAATTCATATTATTTTAATTTAAAAATGATTGCTATATTTCTCTACATAACATTGTAGCAAATAACAGTTTGATTTAATTAAATAATAAAAAACCATGAAATGAAAGAAATAGAATTATATATGATGGACAACATCATATTTAATAGTGGAGGCTATGAATTTGTAAAAAAATCAAATAAAAATCTTGTGCTCATTTTTCTATTAATTTCATGCACTTGATGTAATTCATCACTATAATATAGAAACAAAATTTCAATAAATTTGGGAATCATTCATGAGTTTAGTTGGTTTGAATCACGTGATCAAGTATTAGTGTGTAACTTCTTATTATTTAAAGTGAATGTAAATGATTATTTTAATATAGTATGAACAAAACATCAGACATGAGAGACAAGAAAAGACACTGGTATCTCCAATGGAAAACTTTTCTACTTTACCATTAATACAATCTAATAAAAAAAAAAGATGAGAGAGAGAGAAAACAACATTGATAGCCCCAAAAATATGTTATTGAGGATGTTTGTTGGAATGTTTTAAGGTATGAAATGTTAACATTGCAAGATAATTCATGTAGCAACACATAAAATAAATTTTGTGATTAAAAAAATATTTTCAACACCTAGCACATTTGATGGTATTTCCCTAAGAGAAAAGCATAGAAAAGCATTAACTTAAATTATCCTTAAAGATACATAGAAATTGAAAATAATAAGATATTTAGAAGTACATGAGCTAAATGTGCCCTAAAATCAAAATTATTCAAGACAATGAGCTAAATTTGTTATTAGATCCAAATAATTATAAGGCTTGGCTGAAATTATCTTAAAACTATAATATCTATACATCCTCACTAAAATTATTCCCTTTTCAAATATAATTATACCCATGTTAATAATGTTTAAGTCTTAGCTACATTTGCAATTATGAATATAAAATAAAATTATTTTTGTGGTAATAAAAACTTGAAGACTATGGATTGAAATGTGTCATATATATTTACAAACCTAAACTAAATTTGTTTCATAAAGAGAATATTTATAAATCTCCATTAAAATTATCATAGGATAAAAATATCTACAAATATGAAACTAAAATCAGATTACAAAATATTAAGTTTGTAAGCTAAAATTATTGACAAGAAAAAATTATCTTTAAATATCCAAGTTAAAATTTACAACTTCAAAACTATTAAGATTCTCTAGTAAAACTAACCTAGAAAAGAACAAACTTCCACTAAATTTGCCTCTATAGAATTTTAAAAATATTTTTTGAGTAAAATTATCTAAAATAGTGAACTTAAATTACCCAAAATAAAAATATTTAAATTATTAACCACAAAAAAAAATAAAGAAATATTTGCCAATCTAAGCATAATTTTGAAATAAATTTGTACCCATAACAAAATATTTATAAGCCCTCACAAAAATTATCACCAACACAAAGTGAGACTAAGTTATCCACAGTTATCTACAACACATGAATATTTACAAATAAAACTATCCTTAATGTAGAATGGCTTAGAGTTTGAGCTAAATTTGGCCCTGAAGTGGAGACATATATGAGTTTGACTTAAATTTATAGGAAACTTTATTCTTGCAAGTGCAACTTATCCAATGACCTTACAATTGATGTCATGGATTTGTTTATTGTCGCCATTTTGGCATGGGATTCAAGCTTGGAAATCATTGCATTCAAATGAGAGGCCAAGAACATGTTCTTTAATTTTTCATTACATTTTTTGATAGATTTATTTGCATAAATATGAGCTCCATCCATGTTTCCTTTCTCTATGACTATTGAAGGTAAATTTGAACTAAAAGACCTAATCTATCAACATATGAATGTTCCCCATTGAATTCATACATCTAAAACTCAAAATTAAATGATTTGAGCCCTTAAAAAATTCTTGCAATACCACAAGTCTTTATTTTTCAAACACACAAATCTTTCATTTAACAGATAAAAACACTAATGTTTTAGAATGAAATAAAAACAATAGAAAATGATCCCGCTACATATAGATTCCTATATAAAAAACTCATTAGAACCATCACAAGTGACTTACCTCAAGATTCTGCACAAATTGTGTCATCTTGTCAACAATGTTAACGAGAAAAACTAGAGAGAATTTGCAAGAAAAATATTACGAAACCTTATCAAAGTGGGAATTTCTTTGAGATGAAACAAACCAAAAATAATCTCCTACAACTGTTGCTTCAACCTATATATAATAGGAAAAAAGCAAATCTAGAAATATCAATCTCTTGAGCTAGAGACAAGATTATTATAGTATTTTAGGCCAAAATATTAATTGTGAGTTAAAATGTGATTTTATCACCTATTCAAAATATGATTTAATTCGAAGATAAAATTTTATCTAATTTAAATGCATTTATTGCATTCTATTTCCTAGCTTGTATTTTAGTGAAGTTTATTGGGCAAGAGACAAGTTTTGAGCATGAGATATAGGTTTCCAGTCAAAACCCCACACAGTTTATAGCCTCAATTAATAATAAAATTGAGTAATATATATTTAGCTAGTTTTGTTGGGAAGCATTTTTGGTATGTGGAGGAGAATATTGAATATCTATGCATGTAGAGAGAATAAACATGTCTAATTAATGATATAATAATTATTAAACAAAAATTAAATCAAGAATTATGATTAATAAGTGAAAGGTAAATGATTAGGAATGTTTAGTTATTAGTCTTTATTATGGAATAATTATTATAATGACCGATCTTTGTTGGTTTTGTTGTATTTAGTTGGTCTCTATCTCATTCAATTTGTGAGACTTGTCTTGTTTGCCTCTTGGTTGTCTTGATGTTTGTGGATCATTTTTCTATACATGGGTCTAGGCCCTTTCAAAATCCTTGTTTACCTTAAATCAAAACAAAATAAATTTTAATAAATAGATCGATCATCATGTATATTATTTTTAAGGTTAAGAGTGATTTAGTCAATAGTCTAGCTATTATGATTATTGAAATCAACAACAAATTTTGTAATGAATAGATCAATCATCACATATTATTTTTTAGAGTTAGGAGTGGCCTAATCACTAGTCTGTATTATGATATAGTTATTATAATGATCGATTGACAACAAATTTTTTAATGAATAAATCAATCATCACATATTATTTGTTAGGGTTAGGAGTGGTTTAGTCACTAGTCTCTATTATGATATAGTTATTATAATGATCAATCAAAAAAACAAATCTAATGAATAGATCAATCAAAACAAAAAAATTTCCAATGAATAGATCAATCATCACATATGTTTAGAGTTAGGAGTGGTTTATTCACTATTATATAGTTATTATAATGGTCGAACAACAAAAAAGTTTCTAGATTGAATAGAACAATCATCACTTATTAGTTTTTCTTATTTTCAAAGTTTTTATAAATATGCAAAAAATATTTTTTAATATGTAGGATTTACTAATTAACAATATTTAAAATTTATGTGATATTTTATTAGCTCGTCAAAGGAAGTGATTATTTTATGTCTTTTTTTATGACTATTTTGTATTCATTTAATTTATTTTTTGAAACATTTGATCTTATGTGTTTATTTTCCTCTCTATAAATATTTAATATTTGTAATTATTTTCCTCCATTTCAAATGTAAATGCCAAATATTAAAAATATTTATTATTGTATTCACCATAAATGTTGTCTACTTAAGGTGATAAAAATACAATATGAATGTAATAGGTGTCCAATTTAATATTAGTTCCCTTAATGCAAAATCAATGACATTTACTTCATTATTATATTTCCCTTAGTGCAAAAATTATTGCATTCAAAGTATTATTATCATGAAAATGATTTTTGATGTTATTAGAGTCATTTTTCCTATGTGGGCTAGTGACCTAAACATATAGTCCCTTAATGCAAACACAATGGCATTCACTCCATTCTTATATTTCCCTTAAGGCAAGAAGTGTTGCTTTCACTCCATCTTTTAATGCAAAAAATGGTTGCATTCATAATATCTTATCATGATAATTATTTTTGATGTCATTACAATCATTTTTTCTGTATGAGCTAGTGACCTAAACATTATGACTTCCAAGATCATAAAGCAAAAACCAAAAACTTCCAAAAAATAATTGTACACAATAGGTCTAATTGCTATTATCAAAGAGTTGATAGAAGAGTTGATTTGAATGTACAAAGTAACCTTGCTTATATAGGAAAGGTTATGAAGGAAGTCAAGTCGAACACAATGACTAACTAACCCTTCAATGGAACACTTGTTAACTCATATTAAAAGTGTTCTAGTGAGTGGAAAGTGACCATACAAGAGGTGTCTCAAAAAGTGAGGACACTTGTTTCAACCACATGAGGTGAGACAAAAAATTAGAATAGCCTAAGTAAACTTAAGCAAATGTTAATAGGTCAAACTAAAAATTGATGATTTAAATTAACTAGTTATCTAATGACATTATTTACACCAACACCCCACCTTAAGTGCAACTTAGGGAGTAATTTATGCATGATGACGAGTCTCCAATACTAGGCCATGCTAGGTACTCATTTACAAATTTCTCATAAAGTGGAGAAAAAGAGAAACCTTGTGGAAAATAAAAACCCCTTTTCAAAAGAGAAATGATATAATGAAGAGAGACTATGTAGCCCCCCATAAGATGATGAAGACTTCTCTACATGCTTCTCAAATTCTCCATGTGAAGACTGATGTAGAAAAAGTACCAAAGAAGTGATGTGAAGTCTTGCTATAAAGAATATTTGTATGCTTTCGATGAAGCACCTCTATATTCTGATGCAAGAAGTGATGTTCTGCTAGAAAGAATCTCTTAATGCTCTTGATGAAGTGTCTCTGAAATCTCATGTAGTAGATGTTGGTGGGTGAGTTGATCATATTTTCAATCATTCCAACATTCTTTGAGTTGAAAACTTAATAGTATCATAGAGGAAATGCAAAATAAATATAAAGTGCTCAATACACGATGATAATGACAACCCCTTTGATTATTTTGATCCCCCTAAATTGGTACTTTATATGTTTTAGTACATATAACAATTTCAATGTAATGAATGATTGCACTTTATAATTGAGCATGATATCATTTCTACTAAAATGAGCAAGTGATATTCACTTTCACAAAAGCAATATTGACTATGAGTAGCTAATCAAAAGATATAATAATCATATGTGCCTAATTTTTCACTTAGAAACTTAAAGTTTTCTCATTAAAGGAGGAGAAAAAATATTTGTTAAAAATACATTTTTCATATCATCTAAATGCTAAAGTATCTGGAATGGAAAGTGATTTCAGTTGACTATTCACAATTGAAAATTTGACCTCCCATTTGAAAGTTCACCAAAAATAAAACTACTCCACCCTTACAAGTTCTTGATGGTTTATATAGACCACAAACATAAATTTGAAGGTTTAAAATGAACCACAAGTGGTTAATAGAAAACGCTAATGGTTTAGTTACAATAGACAAGAAACATTAAATGCTTAATGAAAAAAAAAGTAATAAAAAATGAATTAGGAAAATGAGGGCCAAAGTCACCACCATGTAGATATCAACCATAGTTAGAATGTTGTGTGAGCTACTTAATAGGGTGTTGACTAGTTCAAAGAACCATTAAAAATCCATTGATATTAAGGCATCACATTAAGGGTTTGACCGTCAAATGAGAGAGTTGTTATGGAGGTAAGACTGGATATTATAATCACAATTGATTGCACAACTATTGACCCCTCTCCCCTAAAGCCCAAGTTACCACCAAATATGACCATTGAGAGGGAATATATGTGGGAGAAGTATACTAATAAGACTATATGGAGGCCTTGTGGGTTTATACAGGTGTTGTAACACCTCACCGAGAACCCTAGAGGACTAAACTTATACTACGAAAAACAAACAATTTTTTTTTGTCTAGCACAAATGGTCTAAGGAATTGGTAATTATTTTGTTTAATTGAAACATATACAAATGACTATTTGGCTGCAAGATAGAGTGTCAAAAAACATTGATTAGCTTAGATAAAAAGATAGTATTCCATAGGAACAACTGGTTCCAGCGAGTGATAGAATGAAGAATGCAAACCAAGATTGATAAATGCAAAAAATTACACCAAAGATAATAGAGACATTGAAGGGTTAGTTTTATAAAGGTCTGCACATTTTCCAGCTTGTGCTCTATTAAAATACACACTCAAAAACCTAACCAGTAAATATTTGTTTCACCAGCAACCATGAAAGAACATTCTTTGAGAAATATCTAAATCTGGGAATAAACTATGGAAAAGTGAAGAAACCTGGAAAAGGTAGCCAGATTCCACCTCAAGATGCAGCTCCAAATTTCTCCCAAGGCCTCAATCTATAGCTTAGCAGCTCCAATTTCTTTTGCCCCCAAGAAAAGTTTTAGAAATAGAGCAAGTTTCCTAGAAACCTTTGAGAAGAAATTCACGACAAAAGCCTCATGAATTAGTTTTTTCCTTTGAGAGAATAAAGGCCAATTTTTCATGTGGATTTAACTCCACTTCTTTTAAATTAATATCTTTCATAATTGCATTTCCCACTTCCTCCAAAACTTTCAATTTCCTTCATTTGAAAATTCTCACTTAATTTTACCTTCCAATTTTACTTGTAATCCCTCTCTTTCACATTGTCCACCACATACCATTAGTTTATTAACTTATTATTTTAAATTTCATATTAAGTTTTCCTACATAAACAAAGTAATACACATATATATTACTTAAATACTCTATCTTGAGCAATAAACCTTAATTTATTAAAATTAAATACCATATTTGCTTTAAATTTTATTCTTTAATTTAATATAGCTTTTATTTAAAACCTTCAATTTCATCAATTTTAAGTTTAAGGAAATAATCAAATAAAGCATAAGTTCAAGCGTGACTCAAGATGGTTCGAACAATCAAGCAATAACAATGTAGATAGAAAATCAGGAAACAAAATGACAACCAACAAAGACGGATGAAGCCACATACATCAATGTTGTCAGGACAAAGCACATAGGGGCATCACATCCTCCCCCCTAAGATCTAACTTACTCCTATAAGTCACAAGATACAAATAGAACATACAAAAGCACATCAAAATACCAACAAATACCTTTGACCAAAATACGAAATGAAGAGCAAAAAACAACAACATCAACAGTACAACTCGGTTTGACCTTACAGATAGGGCATGACAATAGACTCTCATCCTCGACAAGGACATTGAATCAGTGTGGGGGACCTAGTGCTACCTCTAAAACAACAACTCCATTGGGCTCTAGCATGCTCATGCCTATTAATCAAGTGGATTTGATGCCCTATACTTGCAACCTGTAGCAAAATAGAGGGTTGAACATGTGCATAAAGAAATCACCAGTCACACCGTGATGAGGAAATCATAGAGTTGTAGGGCGTTCACAAGTAAGTGATGTGACACTGTCCCCATCACTGATGCATAAAAAATAATATCAAAACATGATAAATCCTACATCTACCCATACATAACATCATCATATCCATGATACTCAAATAAGAAATCAACTAATCTGCTATACATGATATGATGAGAACATCAAATATTACAATGCCATCATTATCATTAAGCTAAGCATCATAATGTTAACAAACAGTCACAACATCTACACATCAAAATATCACCATGTTTGAATAATAACCAACATATTCATAATGTTTATCAATAGTAACATAGAGTCTAACAAACAACATCATAGAGTCAAAATGCAAATCTAAGAAGTTGTCCCAACATAAGTAAACTAAGGGGGCATAACATCTAAGACTAGGCTTACTCCTAAAAGCCTATAACAATATGGTAATAAACATACACATTTGGAATACATCCTCCCATGAGATAGAAGACTCGACACTAGGATCCCATTGGACTCACACCAGGACCATGACTCGCTCCCTGAGGGTCAACTCCTGACACTGCAGGATGTGCACGATTTCCAGAGAATGATACATATCCTCTTCTAGAAGTCTCTCCAACTACGCCCTGATGCTCGACCTAGCAGTTATCCACTATGGAAAAGATCCTATGCGATCTGTCAACGTCACCTATTGTTGGCTCAAAAGTCACTAGTTTTTGACTGAATCCAAAAGTGCCCTTCTAAGGACACCATCGAGCAATGTGACCCTACTAACCACAAGAAAAACATCCTATACCTCTCCTAAATCCTCTATCACTTGGAGGAGCACTAGAATACTGAACACTACCCCTATTAACTATAGAATATGAACTCCGGGCTAGCTAATTGATACAGTCATGTTGAGATCACTGGAAACTCTGATCTCTCCTCTTCTAAATCCAACTACCACCATGTTGAGATTGATAAGTCCTATGTTTCAAATGAGAGTTCTATTGTTGCTCACCCTTAGTAGGTGTTTGATGCCCCTTGGAGGAGCCCACAGCTTGGGACTGACCACCCTGAGATCCAACACCAATGGAAGGTACATTGCCAATTTGAACCCATGTATGTCCACTTAGAGCCATAGCTAGATTCTCAACAATTTGAACTTTTTCCATAGCTACCTCCATAGTTTTCGGCTCAAACACCCGAACTCCACCACTGATGTAGACATTTAAACCCCTGATGAAATATTGTACTAGCATGCCCTCATCATCCCCAATGTCAGTGTACTGCTTAAGTTCAACTATCTCAACTCATGAAACTCATCTACTTAGTGTTGTTGCCAATGGTTAGACAAGAATTGAGCTCTAAAATGATCAAGGAACATCTCCCATGACACTGAGTCAATATCTAGATGGAGCTTTTTCTCCTCAAGACACCATCACGTAGAAGAAAACCCACAGAGATGCATAATGGCACATCTGGCCTTGGTATTACTACCATAAGGGTGCATAGTAATACATTAGTTTAGATCGATAAGCCAAGTCTCTCCCTCTAGTCCACTGCCTGACCTATCAAATGTCAGAGGACGAGCTCAAAGTAGATCCCTCATGTGTCCAACTAGAATGGTATCTTTCTCAATGACTAATTCCCTCCTCCTAGCATATCTCTCTCTCTCTCCCGAATCACTAATTTCTTTCCTTCCTTCCTTAGACCAAGCTAGGAAAGAACCTCCTCTAGTAATTGGCACAATTGTGTGCCCTCCATGCCAGGCTGACCCTGATTCTGCCCTTCACCACCCTGGTTGTTTTGTGAAATTTGATGCTCCTCACGATCTGACTCATGAGAGCTTTGTGGAGGTGAATCTTGGTGATTGACCCCACGACCACAACCACAACCTCAGCCTCTCCCTTGATCTCTACCCTGTGTCCTGCAATGATCCTACATAGACAAGTTCAAGGTATTAGATGAGATAAAAAAGGGAATACTAAACTTCAAAATGTACATCTAAAACAAATTAATGGGCTAAATGTTTTACCAAGAGCACCTAGTGTTTAAACCTGGGCTCTGATACCATGTGCAACATGCTGTTGAGAACCCTAGAGGACTAAACTTATACTACGAAAAATAGATTTTTTTTTGTCTAGCATAGATGGTCTGAGGAATTGGTTATTATTTTGTTTAATTGACACAGATACAAATGACTATTTGGCTGCAAGATAGAGTGTCGACATACATCGATCGAATTAGATGAAAATATAGTATTCCACAGGAACAATTGGTTCCAACGAGCAACAAAATGAAGAATGAAAACCAAGATTGATAAATGAAAACAATTACACCAAAGATAATAGAGACATTGAAGGGTCAATTTTCTAAAGGTTTTTATATTTTCTAGCCTTTTCTCTATTAAAATACACACTCAGAAACCTAACTAGTAAATATTTATTTCATCAACAACCATGCAAGAACATTCTTTGAGAAATCTCTAAATCTGGGATAAACTATGGAAAAGTGGAGAAACCTGGAAAAGGTAGCCGAATTCCACCTCAATATGCAGCTCCAAATTTCTCCCAAGGCCTCAATCTACAGCTTAGTAGCTCTAGTTTCTTCTACCCCCAAGACAAGTTTCAGAAATAGAGCAAGTTTCCCAGAAACCTCTGAGAAGAAATTCACGGCAAAAGCCTCCTGAATTAGTTTTTTCCTCTGAGAGAATAAAGGCCAATTGCCCCTGTGGATTTAACTCCACTTCTTTTAAATTAATATCTTTCGTAATTGCATTTCCCACTTCCTCCAAAACTTTCAATTTCCTTCATTTAAAAATTCTCACTTATTTTTACCTTCCAATTTTACTTTTAATCCCTCTCTTTCACATTGTCCACCACATACCATTAGTTCAATAACTTATTATTTTAAATTTCATATTAAGTTTTCCTACATAAACAAAGTAATACACATATATATTACTTAAATACTCTATCTTGAGCAATAAACCTTAATTTATTAAAATTAAATACCATATTTTCTTTAAATTTTATTCTTTAATTTAATATAGCTTTTACTTAAAATCTTCAATTTCATCAATTTTAAGTTTAAAGAATATAGCATAAGTTCAAGCATGAATCAAGATGGAACAATCAAGCAATAACAATCTAAATAATGAATTGGGAAAAAAAATGACAACCAACAAAGACAAACCAAGCCACATACAACAACACTGTCAGGACAAAGTGCAGAGGAGGATCATAGGTGTGGAAGATGCTGCTAGATCGAGTCAAATCACACTTGTTGCTTCAATTGTTTTCTGCACTTTTTCTTCACACTAAGTATCATGGACTTGGAGATCGATATTTTTGGGCTCCTATTTGAGGCACCTCTATCACTTGTACAATTGTTGTTGTGGAATTGGCTTCAACTTCAACATTGCCTTCACAATCTCCATTGTTACAACCTTTGAATTCAAGAGAAGTTTAAGTTTTTCTTAAAACTAAATGGTCTATGCATCGAACCCATGCTCCTAGAAGGTTGATATCATCAATTTTTTTAGGGAAACTAGATCTATCAAAAGAGGATTAAGCATGGGGAATATAAGTTCCTTTCTAGAATTTTGAATCTTGGTTGATTTGTGTGTAGGCTGATGGAAATACCAGGTCGTGCAGGTTGACTCCTTCAGATGCCTCCAATCTCTACAATAATAAATCAATAGGAATATTTCCCTATCAACAAATAATGAATGGAGGCTACGTGGGCCTATGGAGGGAAATTTATCTCCACACCAAAACCCTATATTACTTGCAAAATGTAGGTCGAAGCCAAATTTGCACCAAAAAATAGGGAAAATTATAGATTGATTGCCAAGAATTGCTCAAATTGTTGGTTGAATCCTAAAAAATTGACAAGAATTTACAAATGAACACTAAAATACTAAGAAAACAATCCCTGCAAGCAAACCAAGAATAAAACCATCAATCCTAATGATGTCAAATAAAATTTGAAATTATGTCCAAACAAATATCTGTTTTACATGCAAATCAAATTGCATATATCTCTATACTAAGCTAGATGCAATATTTTGGGAAGGGTTTTGTTTGCATGACATTGATACTATGTTATGATTTCCAAGATCATAAAGCAAGAACCAAAAAATTCCACAAAATACTTGCACACAATAATCCTAATTGTTATTATAAAAGAGTTGATAGAAGAGTTGATTTGGATGTACAAAGTAACCTTGCTTATATAAGCAATATGGTGAAGGTAGTCTAATTAAACACAATGAATAACTAACCCTTCAATTATGGAACACTTGTTAGCTCACATGAAAATTGTTATAGTGCATGGAAAGTGACCATGCAAGAGGTGTCTCACAAAGTGAGGATACTTATCTCAACCACATGAGGTGAGACAAAACTTTAGAATAGCCTAAGTTAACTTAAGCAAATGTGAATAGATCAAATTGGAAAGTGATGAAAACTTAACTAGTTATCTAATGAAACTATTTACATCGACACTAAGTGTATAGTGTATCATTATTGCTCTTCCTTTTTAAGTAACTACCATTGAAGGATGCTATAGTGTTTAAAATATAAGTTTCTTCAATTAATTTTTCAAAAAATAACCAATTATATCTCTTAATTTTTTCTTACAAATATATTTTTCAATGTTAAAAATGATTGGATGTTCAATTTAACCTCACATTTCCCCCTTCACTTCAATTAATGTACAAATTTATTTTTACCATACAATCTAAGAAGCTTAACCTAGTGAAGGCAATGAATTTTGCTTTTTTTTATTTCACATGTTCATTAATATCTATATGAGTGTACAAGTGAGTGGAAGTGATAAACAATAATGACCTCATCTCCTTTTAAATGAAAAACTCTGTAAAATGCTTCTTTGGACTTCAATAAAACTCACTCTTATGTAAATCAATAATGTGTTAATTTACAAGTCATTTCATACTATCTATCACAAAGATAGTTTATAAATTTATTACAATATAAGATCACATCAAAATATTTAAGTTTTAATGATTTTCAATTTTCAAATACCATTTTCATATTTAGAAATCCCCACTTATCAATTTCAAAACTTGGATTTTTACTTTTCAAATATCACAATGCAAAAGAATAGTTTATTAAAGTACAATAAGAGAGTCAAGGATTGAAATGGTTTATCTTTTTATTTAAACTTTAAGAAAGTTTGACTCGCTTTAAATTAAGATATACAAGAATGTTTGGACATGGTTAATGCTAAGAGAATAGTATTTCAAATTATGAAACTATGGGTCGATGCATTTATTTCTCACCACCACTCTACCAACTCATCACCATCAAATAGTTTATGGTTCAACACATAAAATAAATTTCTCACAACTTAAGTAAAACATTTTAGCTTCCTATGGACATGCCTCATGTCAAATCAATCCATTTATTTTTCATCACCCATCTACTAGATACTCATTGATGTTTTAGTGTGTTTAATATTCAAATTGATTAATGGTGAGTGGTGACAATATCTTGGTTGTTATATTGCTTTCACAACACAAAGACCAAATTCAACTCTAGGTTTTTTTTTTTTTTTTGGTCATTTTTTTCTTTTCTTCAGTAATAAGAGTTTGTATTTCTTGAAAATAAGATTACATCATTAGTTTTAGTAGATCACCAAACAACCCAAAAACCCATCTACAACTATAAAGCTTCATCCAAAAGGCACATGAACATGCTAAAAAACTTTCTCTATACCCCCGTTCCCTTACAACATTTCAAAAAAATTTGGGTTGTCCTAGTATCATCACCATTATCCCTTAAACCAATCACCTAACCCTAAACAGTAGTTTCACATTTCGTACCAGATATAATTCAACCTCCATGAAAAACCTAGCTTAAAATGACAACATGAGAAATTCATACACAAAACATAGGAAATCATTTTCTTTCAGATTGAGCTACCTGGCTCCATCTTGGCCTTGTGGATTGCTTTTGTCTTCCTCTTTTGTTGGCGGTTCCCTTCTCTTTCCATTCGCTTCACTTCCACCTTCGCCTAGGCGATTACAACTTCCACTTTCATTAGCTCGACAAAGAGCTTTAATGCCTTCCAGCCGAGTCTCGCTTCTTCTTTGTAATTCTCTTTAAACTTCCCCTTTGGCCAACAAACAAATGGTATATATCCCACAGACCCTTCAAGCTCTTCAATCTCAATTCCCTCCCCGATGTTTGGCCCTTCGCCTAGGACTACCCATTCTAGTATTGACTCAAAACCTTCCAAGAAATCTACATGTACAATTGTTTCCATCACCTCTCTAATTGTTTCTACCTTCTCTCCTAGGTCCAAACCCCATGCTACTATCAAAGAATACACATCCATGTTTTTCTTGTGTGTATGCCTCAGAATTCCAAATTCCCTACCCAGAATCATCCTCACACACTGCACCAATCTCCCATTGTTAAAAAGAAACATTCATGCCCATTAATCTCTTCTCAGATGCATCTCCATAAAAAGGGCTTAGTTTTCTCCTTGGAAGGAGAGTGAAGTTTGTGTCCATTGGAGCCTTGTTGTGAAAGTTTTGCCACCACAATTACTCCTTCTTTGAGCCTTCTTCAACACACTAAACACTTATGAATTCATCTAAAACTGAGGGTTGAGGGATTTTAAAACTTCTTGATTAATTCACTCTGATTTAAATGTCGTATGTACTGGGGATGCCATTGCCAACCTTCCTAACGTTTCTCCCGTCATGTCAAATCTACTTCAATTTGTCCACATTCTTTTCCATTAAATGAAACATACTCGCCAACTTCTTTAGCTTATTCCACTAAGTCCACATCCCTTAATTCTTCAAATTTTAATTCACCAACTTCTCTAAATGTTAAAGCCCATTTAGAGAGGACATTGACTTCAAAATTTCTCAATCTTCTAATGTGACTCACATAAAAGTTTTCACATGAAGCTAATTCTTCTCTAATTTTCTCAATTACGTTCTGAAGGTGCCATGCACCAATGGTTCCCTTCATCACGACTTGAACAATTATTAGTGAGTCACCTTCTAAATGAATTTTTGAAGCTCCTAGATTTTTTCCAAATTTAATTGCCGTTAAGGCTGCTGAGGCTTCTACTGCATTATTTGTTCCTTCCACCAACTTCTTCGCCCCCAAGGCTAATAAATCCCCTTTCCAATCTCAAATAATGAATCCTGCCCCTAATGGTCTAGGGTTCCCTTTTGATGCACCATCAATTTTTTTTTTCCACCATCCTTCCATTGGTTTTTCCAAGTCACCTCCATAAACTCCTTTGCAGCTGGTTTAATCCAATTAGGCCCCTTAATAGGCTGTGTCATTTTTCATTATTATTTTATTCTAGAATTACTTCAAAGAAGGAAAATTATCAAGAAAATAAGAAAGTTGTTTTCTTGCATTATTTTGCTAAAGGAAAAAATATATAGGTTTCAAGAGAAAGACCCATACAATTCTTGCCTTGAATTTAGACCCATAAAATTCTTGCCTTGATTCATTTTTATAGAATGTATATTTGTCCTTTTTATTTTAAACTTTTCAAATAGTTGTAATACATAGTAAAACCCATAAGATATATCATTTTCCCCATTATAACATAAGTCTAGAATACAATTCAAATTGCTAAACTAAACTTCATTTTATTCCAAACTAATCTTTGTCTTAAATGAATAATTTTTATTTTTTTTAAATTACATTTTTGAAAGCAATTAGCCCATAAAAAATTAGATAAAAATAATCATAAAATGATTTGAAAAAATAAATTACTCAAAATTAAAAAGTTGCATAATTAAAATTAAATTAATTCAAAACTAAGTGTTACATAATTGTGAGTACTTGCCTTTGTATTATTGTAAGAAAAGTCTTTGTTGTCAATTTCAAGGTAGGTAAAGAATATGTTATCTAGTTGATAGACAAGTTTACATGACATAATTATTTAGAGGTAGGTGAAAATTAGTTTGAGGCCAATAGACTCTTGCAAGCTAAATCTATCCCAATGTTAATGGTTCAATGAAGATTAGTTGTTAGGACTAACCTTGAGGCAAATTTTCATCCATACCAAGTGCAAATGTGAATAGTGTAGTTGAAGTTATGTTTGGTCCTTAAAATAAATAATTGAATGGTTAGTTGATTTTAAGTTTGATAGGTAGATATTTAGAAGTGTAGTACAATTTGAGTTTAGAGAGTAGGGTTTGGTTTGACATTCTATCTTATTTTTCTCTTGCTTCATCTAGAAACATTAATTTAGATTTAAAAGTGTTGTTTTCTTCTTGAATGTACCTTCTCCACTACAAATCAAGATGGCCAGGGTTCTCAATTGTTATACTCATCTTCTCTCATCCTATTACCTAGGAATTTCATTAACTAATGATATGTTGATGGGATTTTTGCACCTTCTCAACATAGGTAGTGCATAGATGCACTACCTCTCTTGAAAGGCAATCTCCAACAAGTTGTTTAAAATCACCCGACGGTCTCTCGGGTGTTAGGTCATGATGTGCTTGGAATTTATTAGATGGTTCAATGTGATCTTGTTGGTAATCACAAGGAAGACCTACAAAGTTAAGCTAGAGGGAAGTCAGATCTTAGAATGGAGTTCTTGAGATGGGGAAGTTGTTGCACAATTGCTGCAGGTTCAAACAATAGTCTCAAACTCCTATTTTAGCTTTAGATTTGGATTTACAATGTGAAATGAACCTAAGCTTAGTTTACTTATAAAAAAAAGGAAAAAGGGCAGGGAGGAGGGGAAGTTCTCGGATCTGAACTAACAATGAACAATGATCATGGGGGATTCTATTGTGAACAACTTCCTAAAACAAAATTTCACTTAACCAGATTACCTCAAAGTCTCATTAAATTTGTGCAAGCTTCTAAGGACTACAAATATTCAACCATTCATTCACCATAAGCATGAATAAAAGATATAAGTTTAGAGAAGCTTTTATTTTATGCCCAGACTAACTTTAAACATCCATTTATCATCAATAAACAACAAAAAGTATGGACAGGGAAGGTTGACAACACACAACAAAATTCTTCAAAACTAGTGAACAACATTAACTAATCTACTAACAACATTCAAAGATCATAAACAACAAAGTAAATCTACTTAAATTAACTAACTATGGGAGAAGAACCATGTAACATGCAGTTGAAACTCAAGAATCCACCAAAAGTCAATGAACTTCTATTAAAATTTCAATAGCATTCCTTTACAACAACTCAAATCTCTCTTGAAAATGAGAGGAGACCCCCATATTTATAGTGCCCAAAGAGAAAAATGAATGGCCAAGATTGATTTGCATTGTGTGGCCAAGATTCACTACAAACTAGGGTTTCATCTACCCCCAAATATATTACAATTTAAAATTACATCTTTGTCATGTAGCCTATTTTGTCTTCTTGTGGTAGCACTGTAGCTCTTTTTTCTTTTGTTGATTTCCTTTTGTTGTAGCTACTTTGTGAGGAAATCATAATCTATGATAGGATTTCCTTCACTCTTCTTCACCATGGCACATTCTATAAACTTTAAGATCAATGCCATGAGATTGTTCCATTCCAATATATCTAATTGGATCACTTGAAAGTTGAGCCTCCTTGATTTTCTTGTGATGTCATCCCAGTCTTTGTCATATTTGGGCTTGTTCTTTACTACTTGCTTGGATTGAGCGAAGGCTCATGCAACAAAACCCAAGAAATCCATTGTGATGGCATTTGTATTCCCATTTCCCATTTTCTTGTGGAAATATGGCTTCAATTTCTTTGCATCCAGCTCACTAGTGGGTACATCAAGATCTGTAATCATTTTTAAGTATTCTTCGTAGGCTGCCCTGATTTCCTTGACCCAATCAATATGTAACTCCACTTCATGGAGCACTTGTTCCAACACCTTCCTTCTTGTGATCTAGGCATAGCTTCCATGTCTTTATGAGCTAATGGTCACCCTCCACCAGAGCAAGCTCCTTCTCCCAGGATTTATCTAGTATCTTGATAATAGCCTCAAGTTTGGGATAAATAATCCTATACAACTCAGGGAAGTCAGTGTAGAACTTCCTTATTCCCTCGAGTATCTTTTTCACTTCTAGGAACTTGTTTTTTGTCCTGGCAGCACGACCTATTCCCATGTTGCCATTGTAGAGGACATGTTAAAACTAATCCTCTATGGACTTCATCTAATTCTTTCTCTTCTCCAATTGGTCAATGTGGTCCTTGGATAGCAACTACGGCGATGCTGAGGACATAGTAGGGAGCTCTTCAACTAATGACCATTGTTCGATATAGGTGGTTAAATCAATGACTTGTGCTTTTAGTTCCTCCTTATATGTCTTGTCCTTGTTCATTTGATGCACTATATTGGCAACAGACCCCTAGAGATGATCAATCTTTTTCTCTCTTGTGGTAATTCCTAGATCAAGGGTGGAGATGTAGCTTACCCCTTCTTCTCCCATAATTGGAGTGGCTATTTATACTATTCTAGATCTGGACACATCCATCGTTAGCTGAGATCTGACCTTCAACTTCTTCTCTTTCTTCGTTCTTATTTAGGCTTGAGCCAAGATTGTCTCCAACCTTGCTCTTGGATCCCTTGGGTTCAGGGTTTTCTTCTCCAATTATTTCTCTAGCCATTAAGGCATTTGAGTTTCCCCTTTTGGCGATTCGTGATCACCTTCTTCCTCATGGGTGTGTTGGATTTCAATTTATTTTCTTCCCAGAGTCTCCTACTCTATCTTTCCTCCTTTTACTACTCTTCTAAAAGAGGCATTTCTTCATCATGTTTGGGGCTTTTGTCATGTTCCTCGGTTGGAGGTTCAGTGTCTTCCTCCATTTCAACTTTAGTGTTCTCCTTGTGAGAAGGCTACCTCTCTACTTCCTCTTCAACATTCTTAAGTTGTTGAGCCGATTCCTCCTCTAACTCTATGTCAAAGGTCTCCACAATATATTTGGCACCTGACTCTTTAGTGTCTTCCTTTGATGACTATGTTTCTTCCTCCTCTCCCTCGCACACCACCTTATCAATTGAAAAATAATGGTACTTGGGGTGCTCATGGTAATCACCTGCTTCTTCTTCCACCTCTTTTGTAGCTTCCATTTCTTATCTTTCCAACACTTCTGATATTTCCATGGTGGCCTTCATCTCTGGTGGTTCAGTTGGAGGATTATGGATAGGAAGACTGGCAACAATTATGCCAAGGCAGCTTGTATGGATAGGTTCATTAACACCATAGATAGCTCTGCAGGAATATTTTGCATGTGGTAGGAGAAGGCCTCTAGGAGTGAGAGAGTAGGCATTGGTATTGTTGATGTAGCTAGTGGAAGAGATGTTGTCAGAGACATGGAAAAAGAGGAGAGTGAAGAGGTAGTTGCAAAAGAAGAGTCTATTATCATTACTTATGTAGTGGGTGGGGTGGAAGCAAGGTGGGCGGAGATATCCACTATAGGTGAGGAAGTAGCAACCATTGCCTAAATGGTAGGTAGAGAGGCAAAAGAAATAGCAACATCAATAGCAACAATGGCTATGAGAGTGGAGACAAGAGGTGGAGACTTTGGTTGTTCAACCTCTAGTTCTTCTCCCTCATGGAGGGGGTCCTCTTAGATGGTAGGCAACTCCATGAAACTCCTTGAATTCTTCTATTTCTTGGAAGGTTCTCCTTCAGAAACCTTTCCTGTATATACCTTAGGCTTGGGTTGACTCTCAACCATTTCTTTCCTCTTCCTTGACTTGGTGGTTGGGGGATATTTTGAAGTTTCTCTAGATGGGGCAACAACTATCCCATTGTTTGTTTCACTGGTTGACTCATTCTCAAGCTCACCATAGGTTAGGGTAACCTCTTGTTGCTTCAATGGGGAAATATACCTGTCAATCCATTCCTTGGTTCTAGCCTCAATGGGATTTGTCAAAATATCAAGGTCATCAACCTCTTGTTTGTTCCAATCAATCAGTGGCAGTGGAAGATTGACAACTGGATTATACTAAGGATCCAAAACTATATTCTCATCCTCCAACACTTGATCCAACATAGGGAACAAGTTGAAACTCTTCACAAAATACACTATCATGCACATGTAGTGCCTCATTCGCACTTATTTTTCATCCTTGTAGTTGGCCCAAAAGTCCTCAACATCATGCAAATGGTTGTATTCAACCACGACCATATTTCTGATTTTTCCATAGGGGTCCATTCACGACTGGGTAGTGTGGAACATTAGGTTATAATCCATGAGTTCTTTATCTGAATTGTCTACACATTGAGATGTGTGGAGTTCATACATACCTTGGATGAAGGAGAGGGGATAAGGAATCCCCACTTTATGTTTGCTGCTTAGGAGGGCGTGTGCATGTCATAGCTGCCGAGAGAGTTCTAGCAATATTATCCAGTCATTTGGGTACTGGGGCAGCTTGTACGGTTTCTCTGAGAACCCTTCAACTCAAATATAGGTAAAATTTGGAAATTGTATGAACAAGAAGGAAAATTTTTAGAGGAAGGCATATTACTATGGGATACTCTTCTTTCGAAGTCACCCTCGAGCAATCTAATAATATGAACTATGAAAGCATCATTGACTCTACAATAATCCCTCTTGAAGTTCATGTACTGTAGCTAAGGGTATCTATCATAAACCTTCAATTCTCTACCTGGAGCCTCATTAGGGGCTCAAAATAAGCCTCTGTACTGCATCTGATCAGCTAACAAATAGACAAGGTAGGACGTCATGTATTAGCATGAGGTCTTCTTCATAGCCATAAATTGCTCATGCAAGCAATTACTAATTATTCTTGCCCAGTAGAATTTGATTTTACCACAGAGGATCTATTCTACAAAATATAACATCCACTCCTGGAAGTAGGCAGCAGTTGGAAGGCCCATGACTCTGCTTAGTAGGGTTACCAAGTCATGGTAATCCTCATAGAAGTCACTGTGGAAGAGCTCTTGTGACACCTTAGCTGCACTGCCCCTCTTTTCCTTTAACCAATACTGATTGATGATCTTTTTGCACTTGACGGGGTCTAAATCCCACATATCCTTGGCATCTTCCTTGGAGGCTTCCTCCATCTCTTTGAATCCACTGCTTTAGCTTTAGACAATCCACTGCTTTTGATTTCCTGGCATTATTTGTTGTGGGGTTGATCCAAAATATTTGCTTAAATTCATTAATATATATGTGTCTAATGTTTGTATTTGAGATTTCCTTCCAAGCTGTGGTGACCTTGGAGTTGAGGGGTTCCCCTTGGAACTTGTACTTCATTTGATCTTTGTCCTCGTTTCCTCGAGGTGCTTTGGCTAACTTCTTTCCCTTGTCCTGCTCCATGACTACCTCCAAAGGTTTTGCACCTGGTTCCATATATCTTGAGGGTGAGAAAGAGGTAAGCACATTCAAGCATCAAAACATGGGGAAAGTTAGCCAAAATCCTACAAAACAATATTAGATTAGATAATTGATCATTTAAGAACCCTAACATCTCTTCTAGATTGATATTAACCTTTAATAGGAGGGAGTTTCAACAGTTCGGGCAAAGGTACACAAACTTCCTAGGGCTGGTGGCTTTTCTGAGGTAGCTATAGAAGGGACAACAGTTAGGGCATGATGACCCACCTATCCCAACCCACCTTAGGATTTGATCATCATGTGGGGGTCCACCAAGGTGAAAGCACCATTTAGGCACATGGGTCAAAGTCCATTTGAAGATTGGAGGGCATTAAGGTAATCTTTTAGGCATGCAGGGTTAGAGGGGAACTTAGTAGTTTGGGGTCTTCCGTTAAAATGATGCAAGGAAGACAACAAACTATGAGTGATGTTCTATCATTCGAGACTCGTAGCTCCATAGGATGGCGTCATAGTGCTTTTGGAATTTAAATCATCACAGGCCAGAAGGTGTGGGTGGACAGTGGGTGATGGCCATTCAGGACAGCGAAGGTTGGATGGTGGCCCTATTGGAGAAACCCGCAACATTGGGTTCACAAAAGGCTTCAGTTTAATTCTTTTATCATTGGAGAGTCCAAAGGTGATGGGGAGGTCAAGTCCCATGTAGCGGGCGAATGTGGATTATTTTCTGTTTAAGAAAGGCAGGACCAGGATGGAGTCCCGTGGATGACAACTCAGTGGGAGAAACTCGCTTAATGTTCAACACTTAACAATTCTCATCTTCACATACTAGTAACCACAGTGAGATTGGGACGCAAAGGGAAAAAAGTCAATCGTCATAAGCCATTCGGGATGGCCGACTCACCACAACGGTCTGTGGACGAAAGTCTGCTAGGAGGGGCCCACAAATAGGCCTTTACTTGGTCATTTCTTGCTTCGAGTTTGAATGAACATGGTGTGCTCAGGACCTGCAGCTCAGAAGGTTGGGTGGCAGAGGTTGTTTGGAATGGTGGACATGCTATAACATTCTGTGGATGGAGGTCCACGGGGTGAGGCCCGCGAAGAAGTAGGATTTAAAATTTTTCCAAGTTTAAATTCGAGGGATGATGACTAAGGTAGAACCCACTTATTGAAAGGTCATGACTGAATAGTTGTTTGGAGCAGTGATGAAGGAAGGACAGATGTCCGAAGGGTCAAACTTGACTGGGGAGGAGGCTGCCACATATATTTTTTCTAAATTTTAATCAATAGTTGGAAAAGAGGGGGGGTCCTTCTGTGAACACGGGTCTACAGGGGCCATCAATCACTTGTTTTGACATTTGTTTTTCTAAGGAAGGAGATGGTGGTAGAAACCTAGTGAGCCTACATGGAGCAAAATCCCTGGCTGAAGAATGGTTGTGGGAGTGTTGAGTTTCATAGGTGGCTTGTGGATTAATTTTGAAGTTTACCAAGATTTTAGTTTGTGGGTTTTGTGCACCTTGGTTTAATTTAGTTAATTTCAAGTTTTCCTCCCTTTAGATTTAGCAACCTTTCATAAATCAAAGGAAACATAATACAAGGCTCGTAGACAAAAAACCTACCTCTAAAACCCAACGAAGAAAGTCGACCAAACTAGTAATAAAGATCTCGAAGCGGAAAATGAATGTGGCAGGCGTGATGATGGAGTTTGCAAGGCTTTGACTCACTTCTAAATAGTTGACAGGATGAAAATGACAACTCAACTTGAGCTATTTATAGAAAATTATACATTTAATTCACCCCATTAATGATTGTACTAAGGCCTTGGCAGTTGGTGAAGTCATTTTGAAAACGGCCATGGGAAGGTTGGAGTCCGCCGAGCAGACGACGATTAGTAGTTGGTCATTTGATCACTTAGTAAGGGAAACAATAGTCAAAGGGGTGGGTTCCGACAGGTGGAAGGCTACTAGATGCAGGCCATTTGAAATGGCCACAGGGCGAAGGGAACCCGCATGGGGCAGCCCAACGGACCCGCCTAGCTCCAAGGACGTCAGTTCTGAAAAGTGAAGGCAATCAACCAAGGAACCTCCACATAGGTCTAAAGCCCTAAATATTTGAGGGGGGAAAAACATGGTCAACTCAAGATGACTTCTTTAAAGTTTATTGACCATCTTAGACACAAAAGAGGGGGCACATAAAATGAGGCGACAACCAAAGTTACCCGGTGAGGTGAAAAGAAAAGAGGGTCCCCATTCAGAATGGGGCATGTGTGTTGAGGGCACAACAAATGGAAAATCTATTGGAGAATGCTCCTGAGCATTCTAAGGATAAGTATTAACTTAGAACCCAAAATCTCTTGTTTCACATAGGGGACGATTCCCAAAAATTAACTAGAAGAATTGGATCCTTAGTTGAATCAACCCACGAAACATCTTAGAAATGTGTGCATTTAGTGAATTCATTCCCTTCCCTTAGAAACTATGACAAGTGGTGGCTAATCAAATTGGGCAAGCTACATGAATCATCGAACCCCAAAAGTAACCTGGACATTGCCTTGCTGCTAGTTAGGTGTCCATAGCTCTGGTGGAGTTGTTGTTGTGACCCCACGAACATTGCTCTTTTTCCAGTCGGGCATCCATAGCCCTGATAGAGCTATCCACACACCCATATGGTTGCTTGATTTCAACTTTTTTTTTCTTTTCTTTTCTTTCAATACTAATTTTAATACTTTCTTCTTTTTCTCAACTGTGTAAGCATCAAAGCCTACTATGGGTTTGGGAACCACAGTGGTCACGAGAGCGAGCTTAAGATTTTTTTCTTGCTAAGTCATCATAAAAAACCACTATACAACTCTTTGGAAACAATTATTATGCTTTTTTTGCTGGATCTGAGATGAATGTAAAAGGAAGATTCAATCAAGGGTTAGGTTCTAAGTCAAAGTTCAAGTGAGGAAACCATTCCTTGGTAGCTATCAGAGACCAGTAGTTGAGAGTGAATATTTAGCCAAAGAACACCAAGAGTGGGCAACAAAGTGAACCATTTGTTAAACAAGCATGGCCACTATAACAAGAATGAGGAAAACCCCCATCAAAGCAAAACAACCAAGAAACGAAAGAAACAAAAGCGACATGAAACGACATAACAAAGCAAACCAAAAGTAGCCTAAACTAACCTATATACAAGTATTTATAGGAAGAAATCCACAAGAGCTCAAGCTTGGAAGTATTGCTTTAGGTGCTACTTGTTGATAGGAAATGATACATTTTCACTGGTTAGAGTCTTGAGGCAAAAATAATTGTCTCTGAGGATTTCAACAATTTGAAAGGGGCCAACCTAGAGCTTGTCAAATTTTTCATGTCCCCCTTTCTTCTCATGGGCCTTATCCCAGCATAGGACTAGATCAGTAATTCTAAAGGCCTTGAATTTGGCTTATCAATTGAACCATCTTTTCACGACGCCCTAGTGTTTAGGAAATTCTCAATGGAATGGTCACGTACTTCTTCTAAGTATAGCAGCTTAGCTAAGCGAGCTTCTCTTCGATCTCCCTCTTTGTAAAAGGTATTGATGAACTAAAGGGTGGGGATTTTTAGGTGAATTGAGAATATTAGCTCTAATCCGTAGATGAGGTGAAATGGTGAATCTTCTAAGGAAGCCTTATGGCATGTGTCATTTTCCTAGAGGTCAAAGCAGAGTTGGGTATACCAGTCCTTGGGGTTCTTGTCAAGAAGTTTTTGGATGATAGTAATTAGGTTTTTGTTTATAGATTCATCTATACCATTTCCCTAAGGATAGTATTTGGATGATAACTTAAGGGAAATACTATAATCGAAGGCCCAACTAGAAAAGTTAAGTGAGACAAAGGTTGGGCCATTATCACATGTTAATGCATAGAGGCAACCAAATTGATTTAAAATGAATCTTTCAAGAAAATTTATAACTACCTTTGTCGTACATTGCCAGTATGCAATGGATTCTGTCCTTCTAGTACAATAATCAAAGGTGGTTAGAATATAATTGTGTCCTATAGATGTTGGTGGGATTACCGGACCAATGAAGTTGAGACCCCATTGCACAAACGGTCTCACCTCCAAGACTGGTTGTTGCAGGACAACAACATTCCTTTCTTTGGTTGCGGTGGTTTGGCAGACATGGAATGTGCAAAAATGGATGTGAGCATCCTTGAAGACTATTGGCCAATAGTAACCTGCTCGTAGGATTTGATGTGCGGTGGAGGGACCAGACCTGTGATTGGTGCCAAAATTTTCGTGGAATTTTTTCAAGACCTAGTTCGCTTCTTCTTTGCCAAGGCATCTCAAATAGACACCTTCATGGTTTTTTTTGTAGAGGATGGATCCTTGCAACATATAGCTATTTCTTTTCAGTCTAAGGGCACATTTTTGAACTCCTTGTAAGTGAGACAGGCACTTGTTGTGCAACAAGTAGTAGATGATGTTGTTGTACCACTCCCTAGGGAAAAGATCTTCAAGTTGATAATGTTGAACCATAAGCTCAGGTCTTGCTTCAGCTTTGGTTTCAACTATTGTCTAAGTGAGGGCTTGTCCTCTTACCAACTTCATCAGCTGAATTTCCATGTTGTATTCCTGCAGTATGGTAGCCAACTTGGCCCTTCATTCTCCCAACTCATTTTGCATGAGCAACATATTCACTACTGGGTCAGGGACAATGAAAAAGAGCTTGTTCCACAAGATGTAATGCCTAAAATTCTTAACTCCATAGACGAGATAGTGTTAGAACTATAAAATTTTGAAAATTTTACAGTTATTTATGCACACGAGTCAACAAAATAGTCTTCACCATAAGCACAATTTCCTCTCTTCATAATATTTTTGCCCATATTTTGCCATGTGGTTCCATAGTTTCCATTAGGTCATGCATATTTCACTGCATAATCCATATCAGCGAGAGAAGGACATGGTCTCCCTGATCTATAATGTTTTTCCACTAATGAATACTTATTGTAGACTATCGGCAAGACTTCAGAAAGATCACACCGATCAAAAATTATACTCAAGCACTTATTGACAAAACACATCTATTGTCTCGGCGACAAAAAAGTCATATCGGCAGGAGAATTGTTATCAGAATGAGTCATAGCGAACTCGTATATGTCTCACCGGCTAGCGGATTGAGTGATGTATCGGCCAAACAAAAGATTATCAGAGTAATTTCTTAGCAAAAGCATTGGGTCTTGTCGATATAGCACAAAAGGATTCCCTCAGAAGGCTATTAGGAGGAAGTCACGTAGTCTTGCCAACTCTAATTGTCACACTGATAAAGATAGACATCGGAAAGAGAAAGGTCATCGGCATGAGTTTCACCGAAATATGAAAGTTACACCGATAAAATACTTCGGGGAGAGTCTCACCGAATAGAGTAATTTGGAGAAACGGGTTCGGCAAGACATTTGGCATTGGTATGAGTCTTTTCAAGATTCTTAGTCTTGCCGATAGAATTTGTTTCATCGGTAAGATTAATTTCATCGGTGAGAAACTTGAAGGTCACGCCGAAATGCGGTTTCATCGGTGAAAAGGTGGTTATGTCTCAACGACCAGGAAATTACCATGGGGTGCATCTCGATAAGACACAATGAAGTATATGAAACATCTCCCCGACTCAAAATTTTCACAGCGACATATAAAACTAAAGCGATACCTATCGGTGAGACTTGAAGGTTTCAGGGAGACTACAGGATGTTTTGGCGAAAGGTTTAATGAATGTTGCAAAATAGATTTCGCCCCAGATTTTAAATTTTCTCATTAACAAGACATCTGATGCGACAGTGCAAGTTTCAAATAACTCTTCATTCATGCTTCAACTGACACATTAATGGCGCGATAGATATAACAGGGAAAATCTAATAAAATGCATCAGTGTCGAATTGATAGTAGAGGAGCCAACAAAGCAAACAGAGCCAGGGCATTCTTTCATTCTGAAAACTTCAAGAAAATACAGTAAGTTTTCATGTCTTAATTCCTCTGGTTTTAATTATTGTCATTTTGAGGAAATGGAAACGCCTAGCTCAGGGAAGTTGAAGGGTAAGAAACAGGGTGAAAGTAGTCAGCCAAAAGGAAAAAAATAGAAAACTGAGACAAAACATGAAGGCACAGAACAAAGACTAAATCAGGATCTCATCGACCAGTTGCCTGGCTCAGGGCCTAAAGCCAGAAGGTCTGCACAACTTAGGGTAGAAGTTGATAAACTAGATGATAAATGAAAATTCATAGGAGACGTTTGGACTACCATAAGGGGGTATGAGTTGTTTAATTTTCATTATCATAGGAGAAGCCATTTTGAACTAGTAAGCAATCCATGGAAACTCAACTTAGGAAAACTGGTGTGCCCTAATGTTTTTGTAAATGCCGAACTGGTAAAATTGTTGGCTGATCACTATGACCCGAAGCACAAAGCTATATGTGACTCGTCTGGAAAACCACAGATATATTTTTCAAAAGAGGAAATTGGGCAGGTTTCAATTTGGAAGGGTTTTGCAATGAGGAGATCATTTACGAGGAATTGGAGAAGGAATTTTTGAGAATGGATATAATCTATAAGGGTTGGAGGTTGCCAATTCACAAAGTTAAACAAGGAAACAAATCAGATCCTCTGCAGGATAGTGAGGGGCCCCCTTATCATGTGGACTTGTTTTAACCCTATATGAAATACACTTATTTCTCAGTGTGTCGGGTATTGTGAATGGATGCCCCAGAACTCATGTCAATTGTGCCGATGATTATCACATCAGATATCTAGTACCATAATTCTAGGCCATTTGATTATGCCTCATTTATTTCTAGGGGACTTGATTCAGGTTTGATGGCTATAAAAGTGGACCATCTACTCTTCATCTCAGGCATTATTCATTGTTGATGCATCTAGTACTCTATTTTGGACAGGAGTTGGGAGTATGGCCTCCGAAAATGAGAATTTCTCAGCTTAGTAAAGATGGTGAAGCATTACCAGTTTAGTTGTGGACTGCTATTTGGGATAGCAGGTTTGCTAATGCTAGTTTCATTCATTTTGAGGAATATTTTGTGAAAACATTGTACAAATTGTATAATTATCCCTGTAATTATTTATTATCTGATGAGATAAAGAGATTTCTTCGGCCAAAAGATTTCAATGGGACAATTGATCATAATTGGGGAGATTGGTATTGTTTAGAGGGAGCTACAATGATTAGAGTTTATGGGTTTGAAGATGCCCCTTTCATTTTTCCAAAAATAGTCCCAAACAAGATTGCATATCTGGAGATTGTCAGACAGATGGATTACTACAGTGTAATGTATTTCAGCTCTTTTGGGAAGTAGGCTTTTATGCCTAGTACATTGTGTTTTGGTGACTTTACTATGTTGGCCAAAGAAGGATATAATTTGATCCTTGACAAATTGCTTCAATACAATATGAAGAGGGGACCACCCAGAAAGAAATTTGACCCAAAGGGGAAGAAATTTGACCCAAAGGGGCATATCAATTCCGCCAAAATGAAGACAAAATTTGGAGGGTATCAACATGTGCCCTATCCCTTTGATGATATGATTCAGAATCTGGAGGAAGAAGAAGCTGAAATGGTGGTTGAAAGATATAACCAAGGGCTATAAGATGCAAAGAAATTGTCTTCAAGGGAAGAGACACCTAAGGATAATGTGCCACAAAGCCAACTAGGAAAGGTATCTAGGTTGAGAACTCAGCAGTATGTTTTCCCAATCAGAGAATTGAGTGTTGAAGAAAGTGGAGAGGCAGATGTAAGAAATATTGAGTATAGATCATTTGTTTTAGATGATGAGTTCATAAATTCCCCATAGTTCAAAGCATTTTTGTATAAACAAAAATGGAAAGAAATAAGGGATAAAGTTGATGATGTTACTACAGGGAATGAAGACCAATTGCTGAGCGAGATGAGGAAATGTGTAGATGAGGAAATGACAATTATGACCCTTGAAAAGGGGAGGAAAATGTTGCAAAATGCTGGTGTCATGATCTTTCTCGGGCTAGATCTCAATTCTGCCCTTATCTTTGATAGTTTCTTAAGGGACAACAATGCTACACATAAGCTTGACAAAGAAAAAGTAACAAAGGTATATGTAGGATCCAAGTACAACACAGATGAAGGATCATTGATGATCTGGGCCTTATATCCACCCCATAGGAAATCAATGGTTATTGACACTGAGAAGGAATTTGGGCATTTCATGAGTTTAAAAGTTGGAGAAGTTGATCCTATAGCCATTGCAAAAATTGGAATTAATATTGCAAAACTGAACAAAGCCCAAATTTAGATGTTAATAAAAGAGAAAGAGATGTACAAATCAAATAACGAAAGAATGTTGAGAGAAAATGACAGATTAAAAGATTTGGTAGGCATTTCAATGAGGCCAACCAAGATGCTTACTCAAGGAGAAAGCTCTTAGTCGAAAGATCATTGGGAAGGATCAAGTGCTTATTCCCAGGGAAAGCATGATGCAATTATAGCAATAATCAAGAAAAGGTAGGATAATTTAACACCTTGGTTGAATAAACTTTGGGGAAAACATTCACATACCCTTGCTACATTGAAGGAGCATAAAAGGATGGATGGACATATTATGGAGAAGTTTCATGAAATAGACCAAAGAGATGCTTCTAATAGTGCAAGAATTGAAGCTGCAAATCATATTATAAATCAACATCGAAATTTCTATGATGAACTGCAAGGGGACGAACAGGGGTTGGTAAGCGTTGCCAAGAAAACGTTGATTGCATTCTCTGATGACAAAGGGGAACTTAGGAAAGCTGCTAGATGGAAAAATGAGAGTGATTCATTACTAAATGAAGTCATGAGGGTAGCTTTTGCAGAGGGTACAACGTTAGAAGAAGTGAGCGAGCAGAATGAGAAGATGATAAAGATGGAAATCATGATCCAGAATGCAGTTGGAGATGCAGATACATACGAGCACTGGGATTATTTGGATCATCTTGCTAAAAATCACTTGTGGCTAAACAGAGCTTAATTATCCTCTAAACTAGTTGTTATGTAAACATATGACATTTCTGAAAGGACACGCCCTTTCATGTATTCGATGTATAAATATCTATTTCAATCACAAAATAGAGATATAAGATATATAATAGAAAATAGGATAGAAGAGATATAGTATAATACTATGTTTCACCAATATGAGACTATGTTGCATGTTTAAAATCATGGAGATATCAATGGAAATCTTTTAATATGGTGCAGTTTTTTTGGTATCAGTTGTTTATTGTGTTTGTTGAAAGCATTATCGAAGTTGTCTCCAATGTGGTGTTTTCTAGTTATTTAAATTGGTGTAATAAGTTTATATCCAATTTTTCAGCGCACATTTGCTGTATCTATATGGTCAATTGATTGGTTCTTTCCAGTAAAGATTAAATCCTTTAAGTTGATCATAGTAATTACTCCTTTAAGTTGATCATAGTAATTAGAGAATGTTAGTTGGATCACTAAGAAGAACTCGGTAATCATAACCTTGCATGTTTATAAAATTTATAAACTAAATCATATGTTGAACAACTTGAATGCTTGCCAGAAAGAAGTACTTGTTTCAGATTTCCCTTGACTCCACATACCCTATAAGGCACTAGTCTCTACATTTCATTGATTGGTTTTATTGAGTTCTTTTTTACATCTGTTAATTGAACATATTAGGTTTTAGTTTCATATAGTTTGCACCAAGTCAATTTTCAAGTTTTCCACTCCCATCTGCCATCGTGGGAAAATCACTACAAAAGAAATAATCATAAATCAAGTCTGCCCAATTCATATAGGTACACCCGCCTAGGTCTTGTAGCGCCTGAAGAGTAGAAAGCTTAACCATTTGGCTTTGTTTGTTACCCTAAAATGTACCAAGAGATTGGCAGCCTCTTGAGGTAATCCTACTTGCATTTTTGAGAGCTAATAGAGCATATGACTACTTCTCCACACCATGATATCTTACTTCAAAAATTTTCAAGGGATCACTCATGAAGGAAATCAGGTGCTCATTTCCTTCGTTATCCTTTTTTGTCAAGATGCTAACACATGAGTGGTCTAAAGTGAAGGAGTAAATGTAGAAGGGCTTTAGATAATCTAGGCTAACTAGCACTAATGCTTCAGCAATAGCTTTCTTGATTTCTTTAAAGGCCTGATTTTCTTCTAGGGTCCACTCAATTTTAGCATCTTGCTTCAACATTGCATTGAGCGACTTGACGATTTCAACAAAGTCTGTGATGAATTTTCTGACAAAATTTATCTTTCCAAAGAAAGATTTCAGCTCTTTCTTATTGCCTAGTAGTTGAATCTTCAAGAGGGATTGAATGCACTCAGGATCTATGGAGATTCCTCATTCTGAAATAACATGCCCGAGTAGTTTCCCTTTAGGGACACTGAAAATATATTTCTTTGGGTTAAGGGAAACCCAAAATTCTCTAGACCTCTGAAAAACCTTGCACAGATCAGAGACATGGTCACTTCGCTTCTTTGAAAACACTGTCAAATCATCCATGTAGATGATTATCCACTTTTTGATCAGATCTTTGAAGTGTATTTCCATCGCATGTTGGAAAGTGGCACCAACGTTGATGAGCTTGAACGACATTCTCCTATAGGAAAAGGTCCCCCACTTAGTGGTGAATGTGGTCTTGTGCCGATCTTTGTATTGCACTATGACTTGGTTGTATCCATAATAATCATCAAGAAAGGACATCATCTATGAACCATTAACAATCTGCAATACCTCATCCAGTGAGGGCATGCGATAATTGTCCTTCTCCAAAGTTTTGTTCAGATTGCAGAAGTCCACACACAACCTAATTTATCCATTCTTTTTCCTAATTGGGACCAAGTTGGCCACCCATGTGGAGTGGTTGATAGGAAAGATGATTTTGGCTAAAAATAATTTATGCACTTCTTTATAAATGATAGGTTCCAATAATGCATTAATGGGACATTGTCGTTGTTGGAATGGATGAACATCCAGTTTAAGGGGGATGGTATGTGTGATAATGGAGGTATCATAAGTATTCAAATCTTGATAACTCCATGCTACCACATCATGATACTTTTGTAAATCATCAATGAACCCTTTCTTCTCTTTAGGCATGCAAACTTTACCAATAAATACATTTTTGACTTACTCGGTTGTTTCGAGGTTGTGGGCGTCACACTGGTTGTTTATATATTCCTTCTTTTCTTGCTGAACTTGATCTTGAATCTGATCTAGGTCAAATATGTGCTCAAGATGCACCATACCTCTGGGGATTGTATTGGTTTTGAGGTTAATGATCCCCTCTATATCTAATTCAACTTCCTTGGGGTCAACTTCATCAATTATTTGGGTCGCAAACACGTCATAACTAGTGATGAATTCCAAGATGTGCTTGTTATCATTAAAAACTTGGAAGTGAGTGATGTTGTCAGGTATAAATGGGGTGGATGTCAATTTAGCAGTGAATCATTTGAGACTAGACAAAGACAGGGGTTGTAGCATGCTAGCTACTTGAGCTAAAGCATCAACAATATGGTTTTGGGAATGTGGGATGAGCTGGATTTTAAATGCATCTAGGCTTTCTAAAAGGTCCCAAAATCTATGCCTATAGTTTGCAAGCCGTTTATCATGATAAGAGTACAATTTTATGACTTGTTTTACTACCAGTTCTGAGTAACCAAATACTTGCAGCATTTTAAACTTCTTTCTCAAAGCCATTTAAAGACCATGAACTAATGCTTCATATTCCACTACATTATTGGTACAATAAAATTGAAGCCTATAGGCAGCGAAGTAGGTCTTACTCGTAGGGATGATGGGTTTGAATCTAGCTCTAGCTCCTTGCCTGGACTTGGATCCATCAAAGTGTATTACATCCAGAACTTGTAAGGTTCTTTGACTTTAGGACCGATCATGTGTACATTCTTCCTTGGTTGCCAATTTGCACCTGTCACTCTTGGAACATGGATAGGCTCATTGTAGTTGATGACAAGCTATTTGGCTCGCGACTCCTTTTGAGATATGGCTTGCCCTTTGATGTGCTCTACTACTAGCTGACACAAGCAACACTCAAATTCTAAGTGAGAAACTTTATGAACCTTGCACCAACTTGGCAACAAGAGTTCCTAGAAATCCATCCTTTCCCATAGGCTGAGTTGATCTTGTATGTATTTCTCAATGAAGTCTTGGAATCCATCTAGTAGTCCTAAATTACCATCTTCATAAGATTCATCATCTTCTGATTCCACTAATATTTTTGTACTTTGAGGTGCATAGCCCAAGTTAGTTAGAGGACTGCATTGCACCAAAAATACCTCCATAGCTAGCTCTTCTTCTTGAGGCTTCACTTCTTCTTGATAAGCGAAGGGGCAATAATTTACCAACTCGGTTTTAGCAAACCACACCTCATTGGTGTTGTTGTATTATGTGATCATGAACTTCATACATGGCTCTTGATCTATTCAAATTTGGTTTGGTAGCCCTTTCCATGGCAGCCACATGAGAGAAAATTTGGTTGCGACATACCCATTCAATGCTCGAGTGAAATCTCATCCCAAGATTATTCCATATGTGTCCAAGATATCCGTAACCTAGATGTCAATAACTCGCTATACCCTAGAGTCTACAACAATTTGCATGGGGATGCAATTGATTTATCCAATGATGTTTACCTCAATTTTGTATAGCTGAGTCACTTTTCTTCTTGAAGGTGTGGGGACAATCCCAAGAGCCTTGCATATAGCCAAATGCCTGACATTGGTTGATGTTGTAAAGTCAATCAAACAATTGTGTAGTTTCTTCCCGAATATCCTGATGGTGGTTAGGAAGGGAGGAATTTCAAACATTCCTTGGAAGAGACCCATAGGCGTGTCGACCTCGACCACTTGACCCTTGTCCTTTTCATCTATCTTTTCGTTGGATTGCCCTTGATTTTTCTCTTTGGCAGGTTGTTTGCCATTTTGCTGATTTGGAGGGGCGTCCTTCTTCTTTTGTAGAATTTCTTGGATTATTGGTTCATGTGGTGGCTCTTTGAAGGTGACCTTCTTCGCTATAATTTCTAGTGTCACCTTAGAGGAAGGAGATCCATTAATTACCCTAAAGAAGGTGTGCCTAACTATAGGAACTTTAAGCAACTCAAAGGAAGACAAGTTGATTTTGAATTTCTTGAATTCTTCAACAACATATTCACCCATTTGTTCAATTTCAGCCTCAAAGGATCTTCCTATGGATGAGCTAGCGGGTTGGCTTTTCATTTTTCCTGGTTGCTTGTTTCAATTCAAGTATTATTTGGGAACATGGGGATAGCCAGGGTTGTTATTGGCATTGGGGTTAGGTGGGATGCTAAATTTATTAGGTAGAATGGAAGTCATGAACATTCCTCCTGCTTGTTTGTTCCTTAAGTTATATGGAGTGGCTCTCTGATGGAATATTTGGACCTCATCCTCATGAGACTCTTCTTCATCTAAATAACCATTATCTACTAAAGTAAAGAGTTGAGATAAAGCTTCTTCATTACTTACCTCTTATACTTCTTCATTCTTGGCATAGACGGTCTCAATCTCTAGCTTGTTGCTCTCACTTTGTGGGAATGGGGCCTAGTTGACCACAAGACATGAAGAATCGTATTGGTTGGATGGAACTATGTATCTACAATTCATGCTCTCAACATCATTTTGGACCTCCACTTGAAATATTTTTGTGGCTATTTGTTACTTGGGGCAATCTAATTTGGAATGCCTACTAGTCTTGTGAATCCCACACCATCCGGATAAGGAAGCCTCAATGAGAAACACCCCACTGGTTTTCTTCTTACTACTAGTAGATTGATCAAGAGGAGTGGAAACACCCTTGTTTTTCAGCCTTGTATTCCACGTCCGATTCTATCTTTGTGAGCGTCTCCATTAAAAATTATGATTGGAGTTCTATCCTCACTTATAGTTTGGTGTGGACAAGGTACCTGAATCCCAATTATCCTGACTATCTCGATCGAGATTGGATTGAAGGCTGCGTTAAGAGGCCTAAAATTGATTATTTTGATTATGGAGGTGACTCATTTTAATGGATATCTTTCTAATCATCTTCGTTAGCTCATCAAATCAATCTTTCTTAGCATTGCTCAGCTGTGGAATTTGATTCTAGAGGAAGATAGGCTATTCTACTGGCTGGTTTTCTAAGCGACTGGGAATTTAGGCCCTTGGAGGTATGTTAGTACCTGTGGTGGCTATGCATAAGTCTATGGTTTCTAAGGTTGCAAGTAATGAGGCACTGGGGGTGCTTGGTTCATGGGCTACCTTGGATGAGGCACTATGGGTAGTTGTGACACTTGATTCATTAGGGGAGTTTGATGTTGTAGTGAATGAGAGTGTCCTTGAATCTGTAGGGGATGGGAAGCTTTCCCTAAGGAGGGTAGTGGACTAGAGATGTTATGTCCCAAGTTGGTGCTAGCTATGACTACCTCAGCATAAGCATCCACTAATGTTGTAGGAGTTGGTCGCATCCTCCTCACCAATGCAGTTGTGAGGTTATCTAATGCTGCATAATAAATGGGCAAGGTGGTAGCATCATTGAGCACATACGAGGCTTACAACCTTGTGTAAGCTAGGTGGAATTGATTGTTGAAGGAGCTGATCGACTCATTGACTTTCCTTCAAATGGACATGAATTTCCAGTACAACTCTAAAGGGCTGATTGGGATCTTATATTTTTGCAAGAAGGTATTCATTGACAAGGTCCAAGATGTGATTGAACCCATTGATAAATTGATATACCAATAGAAGGCCTCTTCTCGCAATGAATAATGGAAAATCCTACATGCTATGTCCTCCTAATCAATTTTCTTATATTTCAATGTTGCTTGGAAGATCTTAATATGTTCTTTAGCTATCCTTTGCGGATCTTGAGGTTTGAACTTTGAGAAAAAGCTCTTCGGGTTCTTAGGCATGTCATGGTAAGCATTGAAGAACAACAGGGAAGGATTATTTCCCAACCAAGCCATGAGGGAAGGTGGGGGTGGTATTTTTTGTTGAACCATAACTTGGGGCTGCACAGGGGTAGTGATAGTTGGGACTGAGCCATGGACTTGGAAGGCAGTGATTGGGGCAACACCTTGGCTGTGGGAAGCAAGCAGTTGAAATGTAGTTTCAGATGGCTGAGTGGAAGAGGTAGAGATGGAAGAGGAAGGGTGAGTGTTTGGTCAATGGAAAGAGGAAGGAGGTGAAAGTGAAGGTGAAGTGGATGGAATGGAGGAGGAAGAAGAGGTTGTGTCCTCTCTCTTAGTCCTTCTATCCCTTCTAGGGGGCTACAATTCCTAAAATTCTCCTTTGTTTGGCATTGACCTTAAAACTCTCTGGAATATTTCAAGGGTGAATGAAGTGATTCAATCCAACTTATATCAAATTCCCTCCTTCTAGTTCCAATTTTGTTGATGGGTGTTTTTGCACCTTCTCAACATAGGCAGTGCATAGATGCACTACCTCTCTTGAAAGACAATCTCCAACAACAAGTTGCTAAAAATCACCCCAAGGTCTCTCAGATGTTAGGTGATGATGTGCTTAGAATTTCTTAGTTGGTTCAACGTGATCTTGCTAGTAATCATAGGGAAAAATTATGGAGTTAAGTTGGAGGGAAGTCGGATCTTAGAATGGAGTTCTTAAGATGGGGAAGTTGTTGCACAATTGCTGTAGGTTCAAACAACATTCTCAAACTCCTATTTCAGTATTAGATTTGGCTTTACAATGTGCAATTAACCTAAGCTTAGGTTACTTATAAAAAGAAGGAAAAAGGGAAGGGAGGAGGAAAAGTTCCTAGATCTGAACTAAAAATGAACAGTGATCATGGAGGATTCTATTACGGACAACCTTCCTAAAAAATAATTTCACTTAACTTGATTGCCTCATAGTCTCATGAAATTTGTGCAAGCTTCTAAGGATTGTAGATATTCAACCATTCATTCACAATAAGCATGAATACAAGATAGAAGTTTAGGGTAGCTTTTAGTTTATGCCTAGACTAACTTTACACAACCATTTATCAACAATAAACAATAAAAAGTATGGACAAGGAAGGTTGCCAACACACAAAAAAATTCTTCAAAAATAGTGAACAACATTAAATAATCTACTAACAAAATGAAAAGCTCATAAAAAATGAAGTAAATCTACTTAAATTAACTAACTATGGGAGAAGAACCATGTAACATGCAGTTGAAACTCAAGAATCTACCAAAAGTTAATGAAATTCTATTAAAATTTCAGCAGCATGCCTTTACAACAGCTCAACTCTCTCTTGAAAATGAGAGGAGACCCCCTATTTATAGTGCCCAAAAAGAAAAATGAATGGCCAAGATTCACTACAAACTAGGGTTTCACCTACCCCCAAATATATTATAATTTAAAATTACATCTTTGTCATGTAGCCTATTTTGTCTTCTTGTGGTAGCATTGTAGCTCTTTTGTCTTTTGCTAATTTCCTTTTGCTCTAGCTACTTTGTGAGGAACTCATCATCTATGACAAGATTTCCTTCGCTCTTCTTCACTGTGGCATATTCTATAAACTTTAGGATCAACACTTGGAGCTTGTTCCATTCCAATATATCTGATTGGATCACTTGAAATTTTAGCAGGTCCTTGATTTTCTTGTGATGTCATCCTAGTCTTTGTCATATTTGGGCGTGTTTTTTACTACTTGCTCAGATTGAGAAAAGGATCATGCAACAAAACTCAAGAAATCTGGTGTCATGGCATCCGTGGTCCCATTTTCAATTTTCTTATGGAAATATGGCTTCAATTTCTTTGCATCCAACTCACTTGTGGGCACATCAAGATCTATCATCATTTTCAAGTATTCTTCATAGGTTGCCTTGATTTCGTTGACCCAATCAATATATAACTCCACTTCATGGAGCACTTGTTCCAACACTTCCTTCCTGTGATCTAGGCCTAGCTTCCATGTCTTTACCAACCAATGGTCATGCTCCACCACAACAAGCTCCTTCTCCTAGGATTTATTTGGTATCTTGGGAATAGTCTCAAGTTTGTGATACATAATCCTTTACAACTTGGGGAAGTCAATGCATATTTTTTTTTATTCCATCGAGTATCTTTTGCACTTTTAGGTACTTGTTTGTTGTCATGGCAGCGTAGCCTATGCCCATGTTGTCGTTGTAGAGGACCTGTCAGAACCAATCCTTTTTGGTCATCGTCCAATTCTTTCTCTTCTCTAATTGGTCAATGTGGTCCTTGGAAAGAAACTACAATAGTGTCGAGGACGTAGTAGGGAGCTCTTCAACTGATGACCATTGTAGGATATAGGTGGTTAAATCAGCCACTTGTGCTTTTAGTTCCTCCTTAGAGGTCTTGTCCTTGTTCATTTGAGGTAGTATGGTGGTGACATACCCATGGAGATCAATATTTTTCTCACTTTGGGTGATTCCTAGATCAAGGGTGGAGACATTGTAGCTTATCTCTTCTTCTCCCACAATTGGAGTAGCTATTTTTATCGTTTTGGATCTAGACACATCCATCGTCAACTAAGATTTGACCTTCGACTTCTTCTCTTTCTTCGTGCTTATTTGGGCTCAAGAGAAGATTTCCTCCAACCTTGCTTGTGGATCCCTTGGGGTTGGGGTTTTCTTCTCCAATTGTTTCTCTAGCCACTCAAGCATCTAAGAGTCCCCTTTTGGTGATTCATGATTATCTTCTTCCCCTTGGGTGTGTTGGATTTCAATTTCTTTACTTCTTGGAGTCTCCTACTCTATCTTTTCTCCTTTTTCTTCTCTTCTAAAAGAGGCATTTCTTCATCATGTTTGGGGGTTTTGTCATGCTCCCCAGTTGGAGGTTCATTGTCTTCCTCCATTTCCTCTTTAGCATTCTTCTCCTTGTCAGAAGGATGCCTCTCTACTTTCTCTTCAACATTCTTAAGTTGCTAAGCCAATTCCTCCTCTAAATCCTTGTCAAAGGTATCCAAAATATATTTGGCACTTGACTCTTCAGTGTCTTCCTTTTATGACTATGTTTCTTCTTCCTCTTCCCTGCGCACCACCTTATCAATTGTGAAATGTTGGTACTTAGAGTTTTTATGGTAATCATTTGATTCTTCTTCCACCTATTTTGTAGCTTCCCTTTCTTGTCTCTCAAACTCTTTTGATATTTCCAAGGTGGCATTCGTCTCTGGTGGTTCAGTTGGAGGAGTATGGACAAGAAGATTGGAAACAATTTGTGCCAAGGCAGCTTGTAAGGTTGGGTTCATCAGCACCCCAAATAACTCTATAGGAATGTTTTGCATGTAGTGGAAGAAGGCCTTTGGAAGTGAGAGAGCGGTCATTGGTATTGTTGTTGTAGCTAGTGGAAGAGATGTTGTCAGAGACATGGAGGAAGAGGAGAGTGGAGAGATAGTGGCAGAAGAAGAGTCTATTATCATTACTTGCGTAGTGGGTGGGGTGGAAGAAGGGTGGAAAAAGATATCCACTGTAGGCAAGGAAGTAGCAACCATCTCCTGAGAGTTAGGTAAACAGGAAACAACAATAGCAACATTAGTAGCAATAGTGGCTATGAGAGTGAAGGTGGCAGGTGAAGACTTTGGTTGCTCAGCCTTTAGTTCTTCTCCCTCATGGAGAGGGTCCTCTTGGATGGTAGGCATCTGTGTGAAACTCCATGTCTTCTTTTGTTTCTTGGAAGGTTCTCCTTCCAAATCCTTTGTTACATATACCTTAGACTTTGACTGTCTCTCAACCATTTATTTTCTCTTCCTCGACCTGGTGGCTGGAGGATATTTTGAATTTTCTCCAAATGGGGTAGCAGCTGTCCCACTATCTGTTTCACTGGTCGACTCATTTTCGAGCTCACCATAGGTCAGGGTAACCCCTTACTGCTTCAATGGGGAAATCTTCTCATTAATCCATTCCTTGGTTCTAGCCTCAATGGGCTTTGTTAGAATATCAAGGTCATCAACCTCTTGTTCATTCCAATCAATCAACGACAACAAAAAATTGGCAATTGTATTATATCGAGGATCCATAACTATATTTTCATCCTCCACCACTTGATCCAGCACAGGGAACAAGTTGACCCTCTTCAAAAAATACGCTCTCATGCATATGTAGTGCCTCATTCACACTTCTTTGTTATCCTTGTAGTTTTCCTAGAAGTCCTCAACATCATGCAAATGGGCACATTCAACTACGACCATCTTTTTGAGTTTTCCATAGGGGTCCATTTGTGGCCGGGCAGTGTGGAACTTTAGGTTATACTCCACAAGTTCTTTATCTGAATTGTCTACACATTGAGATGTGTGGAGTTCATACATCCCTTGGCCGAAGGAGAGGGGATAAGGAATCTGCACCTTATATTTGCTGCTTAGGAAGGCGTGTGCATGTCACAATTGCTGAGAGAGTTCTAGCAATATTATCCAATCATTTGGGTACTAGGGCAGATTATATGGTTTCTTTGAGAACCCTTCAGCTCGAATATAGGTAAACTTTGGAAATTATACAAACAAGAAGGAGAATTGGCAGAGGAAGACATTAGCACTATGGGAGACTCTTCTTTCGATATCACCCCCAAGCTATCTTAAAATATGACCTATAAAAGCATTATTGAATCTACAATAATCCCTCTTGAAGTTCCTATACTGTAGCTAAGGGTATCTGTCATAAACCTTCAATTCTCTACCTAGAGTCTCATTAGGGGCTTGAGACAAGCCTCTTTACTACATCTAGTCAGCCAACAAATAGACAAGGTACAAAGCCATGTAGAAGCATGAGGTCTTCTTCACAACCACAAATTGCTTGTGCAAGCAATTACTAATTATTCTTACCTAGTAGAATTTTATTTTACCACAAAGGATCTCTTCTACAAAATATAACATCCACTCCTAGAAGTAGGTAGTGGTTGGAAGGCCCATGACTCTACTTAGTAGGGTTACGAAGTCATGGTAATCCTCATAGATGTCGCTGCAGAAGAGCTCTTGGGGCACCTTAGCTGCAGTGCCCCTCTTTTCTTTCAACCAATACTGATTGATGATCTTTTTGCACTTGAGGGGGTCTAAATCCCACATCTCCTTGGCATCTTCCTTGGAGGATTCTTCCAACTCTCTGAATGTATGGATATGAAAAGCTCTCCCTATTGACTTGACGGATAAAACAACCAATACATTTATGTGCCTGTCCACAATTATTCTAGTATCCTCTTGGTATGCTTCCCTAAAGGCTATCACAAGTTCAGGTTCAACGAGAGTAGGTAGGAAACCTGTAGCTTTAGCCAATCCACTACTTCTAATTTTCTTGGTATTATCTGTTGTGGGACAAATCCAAACTCTTTGCTGAAATTCGTCAATATATATGTGTCCGATGTTTGTATATGAGATTTCCTTCCAAGCTGTGGGACCTTGGAGTTGAGGGGTTCCCCTTGGAACTTGTACTTCATTTTATCTTTTTCCTCCTTTCCCTGAGGTGCTTTGGCTGACATCTTTCCCTTGTCTTTCTCCACTATTGCTTTCAAAGGTCCTGCACCTGGTTTCATATATCTTGCGGGCGAGAAAGAGGTAAGCACATTCAAGCATGAAAACATGGGAAAAGTTAGCAAAATCCTACAAAATGATGTTAGATTAGATAATCCATCATTTTAGAATCCTAACATCTCTTCCAGATTGATATTAACCTTTCACAGGAGGGAGTTTCAATAGTTCGAGCCTAGGGGTGCAAACTTCCTAGGGCCGGTGGCTTTTCTAAGGTAGCTGCAGAAGGGACAATAATCATGGCATGGTAGCCCACCTATCCCAACTCACCTTAGGATTTGATCATCGTGTCAATGTCCACCAAGGTGAAAGAACCATTTAGGCACATGGGTTGAAGTCCATTTGAATATTGGAGGGCATTGAGGTAATCTTTTAGGCATGCAGGGTCAAAGGGGAGCTCAAAAATTTGGGGCCTACTATTAAAACACCATAGGGAAGATAGGGGCTCGCTAGTGGCATTCTGCCATTCAAGACCCGCAACTCTAGAGGACAACGTCATAGTGATTTTGGTGTTTATATCATCGCAGGCTAAAGGTGCAGGTTGACAGTGGGTGAGAGCCATTTCAGATGGTGAAGGCCGGATAGTGGCCCAATAGGAGAAACCCTTAGCATCAGGTCTATAGAAGGCTTCAATTTCATTCATTTATCATTGCAGAGTCCAAAGGTGATGGGGAGGTTAGGTCCCATGTAGCAAGCAAATGTGGATTATTTTCTTTTTGATAATGACGGGACCAAGACGGAGTCCTGCGAACAACAACTCGGTGGGAGAAACCCACTTAAGGTTCAAAACTTAACAATTATCATCTTCACACACCAGCAACCATGATAGAATTGAGACCCGAAGGATGGAAAGTTAGTCATTAGAATCCATTCGGGATGACAAATTCACCACAGCGGTCCACGAACGTAAGTCCACTAGGAGGGGCCCAGGAAGAGGCTTTTACTTGGTTGTTTCTTGCTTCGAGTTTGAATGGACATGGCGGGTTGGGGGCTCACAACTTAGAAGGTTGGGTGGTGGAGGCCATTTGGAATGATAGAATTGTTAGGGAATTCCATAGATGAAGGTCCGTGGGGTGAGGCCCGTGAAGTAGCATGACTTAAAATTTTTCCAAGTTTAAATTCGAGGGATGATGACTAACATGGAACCCTGCTACTAGAAGGTCACGACCGAATAGTTGTTTGGAGTGGTGATGAAGGCAAGACAAATGTCTAAAGGGTCAAACCTGATTGGGAAGGAGGCCGCCACATAGATGTTTTCTAAAGTTTGATCAATAGTTGACAAAGAGGAATCCTTCCATGAATGCGGATCTGCAAGGGACATCGGTCACTTGTTTTGATGTTTATTTTTCTAAGGAAGAAAACGGCGGTAGACACTTGGCATGCCCACATAGAACAAAATCCCTGGCTAAAGAATGGCTGCAAGAGTGTTGAGTTTCGCAAGCGGCATGTGGATTAATTTTGAAGTTTACCAAGATTTCAGTTTGTGAGTTTTGTGCATCCTAGTTTAATTTAGTTAATTGCAAGTTTTCCTCCCATTAGATTTAGCAACCTTTCAGAAATAAAAGGAAATGTAATACAAGGCTCGTGGATGGAAAAACTACCTCTAAGACCTGACAAAGAGGGTCAACCGAACTGGTAATAAAGATCTTGAAGTGGCAAATGAATGTGGCGGGCACGATGGCAATGTTTATAGGGCTTTAACTTACTTCTGAATAGCTAACACGATGAAAATGACAACTCAACTCAAGTTATTTATAGAAAATGATGCATTTAATGCACCTCGTTAATGATCATATGGAGGCCTTAGCAGTTGGTGAAGTCATTTTGAAAATGATCGTAAGAAGGTTGAAGTCTACTGGGTAGATGGTGGTTAGTAGTTGGTCATTTGATCGCTCAATAAGGGAAATGATAGTCAAAGGGGCAATTTCCAACAGGTAGTAGGTTGTTGGACACATGATGTTTGAAATGGCTGGAAGGTGAAGGGAACCTATATGGGGTGGCCCGAAGAGGTAGAGCCGCCCAACTCCAAGGACGTTAGTTCTAAAAAGTGAAGGAAATGAACCAAGGAAGTTCCGCATAGGCCTAAAGCCTTCAATATTTGAGGGGGGTGAAACATTGTCAACTCAAGATGACTTCTCTAAAGCTCATTGAGCATCCAAGACACAAAATAGGAGGCATGCAAAATGAGGTGGTGACCTAGTGAGGCAAAAAGAAAAGAGGGTCCCGTTCTAAATGGGGTGTGTGTGCTAAGGGAACAAAAAATGGCGACTCTGCTGTAATAACGCTCCTGAGCATTCTAAGGATAAGTATTCACTCAAAACCTAGAATCTTTGGTTTCATATAGGTGTTGGTTTCCAAAATTGAACTAGGAGAATTGGATCCTTAGCTGAATCAACCCACGAAATATCTCAAAAATGTATGTATTTAGTGAATTCATTTCCTTCCCTTAGAAATTGTGACAAGTGGCAGCTAATCAAACTAGGCAAGCTACATGAATCATCCAACCCAAAAAGTAACCTGGACATTGCCCCATTGCTAGTCAGGCATCCACAACCTCGACGGAGTTGTCATTGCGACCCCATGAAAATTTCTCTACTGCCAACCAAGCATCCATAGCCTCGATAGAGTTATCCACACACCCATAACATTGCTTAATTTCAGCAATTTCTATTTTTTCTTTCAATATTTCTTTTAATACTTTGTTCTTTTTCTCAACCATGTAAACATCGAAGCCTACTATGGGTTTGGGAACCATAGTGGTTATTGGAGCGTGCTTAAGAGTTTTTGCTTTCTAATTCACCATAAACAACAATTGTACAACTCTTTAGAAACAATTATTATGTGTTTTGTGTTGGATTTGACATGAATGTAAAAGGAAGATTCAACCAAGGGTTAGGTTCTAAGTCAAAGTTCAAGTGAGGAAACCATTCCTCGATAGCCATCAGAGACCAGTAGTTGAGAGTGAATATTTAGCCAAAGAACACCAAGAGCAGGTAGCAAAGTGAACCATTCATTAAATGAGCATGACCACCACATCAAGAACAAGGAACACTCCAATCAAAGCAATATAACTGGGAGACAAACAAAACAAAATCAATGCAAAAAAATAGAACAAAGCAAACCAAAAGTAGCCTAAACTAACCTATATACAAGTATTTACAAGAATAGCTCCACAAGATCTCAAGCTTGGAAGTAGTGCTTTAGGTGTTTCCCATTGACAGGCAATGAGACATCTTCACTAATTAGGGTCTTGAGGTGGAAAGCATTCTCTCTAAGGATTTCAACAATTTGAAAGGGGCCAAGCCAGAGCTTGTCGAATTTGTCATGTCCCCCTTTCTTCTCACAGGTCTTATCCCAGCATAGGACTAGATCAATGATTCTAAAGGCCTTGAATTTGGCTTGTCAATCAAACCATCTTTTTACCACACCCTAGTATTTAGCAAAATTCTCAATGGCACAGTCACATACTTCTTCTAGGTATAGTAGCTTAGCTAAGCAAGATTCTCTTCGATTTGCCTCTTCATAAAAGGTATTGATGAATTGGAGGGTGGGTATTTTTAGGTGAATTGAGACTATTGGCTTTAATCCATAGACAAGGTGAAATGGTGAATCTTCTAAGGAAGCCTTATGGCATGTGTGGTCTGCCCATAGGGAAAAGTGGAGTTGGGTATGCCAATCCTTGGGATTCTTGTCAAGCAGTTTTTTTATGACAGTAATGAAGTTTTTGTTTATAGACTTAGCCAGGCCATTTCCTTGAGGATAGTAGTTAGATGAGAACTTAAGGGAAATACCATAATTGAAGGCCCAACTAGTGAATTTGAGTGAGGAAAAGGTTGGGCAATTATCACATACTAACACATATTGGACACCAAATTGATTTGAAATGAAGCTTTCAAGAAAATTTATAACTACCTCTGTCATACATTTCCTACATGCAATGGATTTTGTCCATCTAGTACAATATTCAGAGGTGGTTAGAATATACCTTTGTCCTATAGATGATGGTGGGCTTACCAGACCAATGAAGTTGAGACCCCATTGCGCGAATGGTCTCACCTTCAAGATTGGTTACAGTGGGACAACAACGTTCCTTTCTTTGGTTGCGACGGTTTGGCAGACATGGCATGTGCGAACATGGCTGTGATCGTCCTTGAATACTATTGGACAATAGTAGCCTACTAATAGGATCTGATGTGCGGTGGAGGGATCAGACCCATGATTGGTGCTAAAATTTTCATGGAATTCATTCAAGACCTGGTCTGCTTCTTCTTTGCCAAGGCATCTTAGATAGACACCTTCATGGTTTTTCCCTTAGAGTATGGATCCTTGTAGCATATAGTTGTTTCTTTTCAGTCCGAGGGGACGCTTTTAAACTCCCTGTAAGCAAGATGAGCACTTGTTCTACAACAAGTAATAGACGATGTGGTCATACCACTCCCTAGGGGAAACATCTTCAAGTTGATATTGTTGAACTGTAAGCTTAGGTTCTGCTTTAGCTATGGTTTCAACTATTATCCAAGTGAGGGCCTATCCTCTTACCAACTTCATCAGCTAAATTTTTTTCTCGTATTCCTACAATGGAAAAGACCTTGTTCGCAAGATGTAATGCCTAAAATTCTTAAATCCTTAGATGAGAGTTTATGCCTGCTTTGCTTCTGGGGTTCACTCAATTTTAGCATCTTGCTTCAAAATTGCATTTAGTGGCTTGACGATCTCAACAAAGCCTGTGATGAATTTTTTGACGAAATTTATCTTTCCAAAGAAAGATTTCAGCTCTTTCTTACTGCCTGATAGCTGAATCTTCAAGAAGGACCAAATGCACTTGGGATCTATGGAGATTCCTCATTATGAAATAACATTCCTGAGTAGTTTCCCTTCAGTGACACTAAAAATACATTTCTTTAGGTTAAGGGAAACCCCAAATTCACTACACCTCTGAAAAAACTTACCTAGATAAGAGACATGGTCACTTTGTTTCTTTGAAAACACTGTCAAATCATCCATGTAGATGATTATACACTTTCTAATCAGATCTTTAAAGGCTATTTCCATCACACGCTGGAAAGTGGCACCAACGTTGATGAGCTCAAACAACATTCTCTTATAGGAAAATGTCCCTCACTTAGTGGTGAATGCGGTCTTGTGCCAATCTTCGTACTGTACCATGACTTGGTTATATCTAGAATACTAGTCGAGGAAGGAAATCATCTATGAACCATTAACAATCTTCAATACCTCATCCAATGAGGGCACATGATAATTTTCCTTCTTCAAAGCTTTGTTCAGATTTCAGAAGTCTACGCACAACCTAATTTCTCTGTTCTTTTTCCTAACTAGGACCAAGTTGGCCACCCATGTGGAGTGCCTAATAGGAAAGATGGTTCTAGCTGAAAGTCATTTCTACACTTCTTTATAAATGATAGGTTCTAATTGTAGACACCTAAATTTGGACACTCACATTTGTCCAAATTTATCCTTTTTCGTCTAAATATCCTCTTACTTGCATTAATTAAGTAATATTACTATTATTTAATTAATACCCTTAATTCTTCTAAATCTCCAAGGTATTTAGTTAATAATTAAATACCTTACCCTTTATCCCCATTTTCCTTAAAAGAATAAAATAAATAATACATTTATTTAATTCGTCACATGTCACATCCTCCATCACTTTCACTTAATCTTAATCCATCTCCTATTCCCATCATTAGGGATGTGCACATGGCTAATCCATGATTAGGATGTGTCACATCCTCCAACTTTTGCAAGTTGGCTTTTACTTCATTAGCCACTAACTGTCTTCTAATCACAGATTAGCTAGTCTAATTAGTACTTTAGTCAATTCTCTCATCTCCCAAGGAATATTAAATTCCTTTTATTATCCCCATGTCCTTCCAAATGGAATTTTAAATTCCATTTTATCCCTCCTAAGAATCTCCTCTTCCCCATGCGATCATTGAAAAGTCACATTAGTCACATGGGTTAGGAACCTTCTATTATAAGAACCTTATCTTATCCTTAAGATATCCCCAATTATGTGAATTTAAAATTCACTTTTGTTCGTCCAAGGAATCTCCTCTTCCCTATGTGATCATTGAGAGGTCACATCAGTGACATCCCAGGTACTTGTGTTTCTTTCATATCACTTTTCCTTCGTCCACATCATTTGTACCCTTTCCATCTCACCACGTCCTTTGGACACTACATCCTTCACATGGCAAGATGTGAGGGCTTGTGAGTACTCAACTCACCATATCCCTCCATCTTGGCCATAGTAGCTCAATCTTGATCATTGAATTCTCTAGAGAATTCAATTTCTTCTATAAATAACCCCCCTTCTCATTCATTCATGGAGATTAGGCATTTTATCACACTTATGTTCTCAAGCCATTCAAAAATTCATCAAGCTCTAACACTTGTTCATCTTTTTCATTTGCATACTTAGCTCTCATCCTCCATTGTAGAATCCTTAAGCTTTTATTACATTTATCTCATACTCACATCCTTCATTGCACTCATCTTGCATCTTAACAACTTGGCATCCACTTTTCATCACATTGCCATCAAAGGAGTACACACTCAAGTTTCAATCAAGGGCCAACCAAGGGATTGACACAGATAAAAGGTATATTTACTTGCTTTATCTTTTATTTTGTTTATGTTCAATGTATCCCAATCTTGAGGTGGTCTAGTGTTCTTTACTTTGCATTTCTTAGTTAGTTTTGCATATTAGGAGGTAATAAAACTTGCACACATTTCTGGAACACCCGATGGGACCCACAAATAGGTCTTTTTACTCTTACGTTTATTGTTTTTTCTATATTTTGTAGGTTTTGGTGACATAGAGGGGTGACTAGGACCTACAGAGGGGGAACCCCGCCTAGACACAAACACTTGTCTAAGATAGAACAACCAGTTTAACTCTTTGTTTTGACCAGAGGAGTGACTAGGACCTACAGAGGGGTGACCATGCCCTGAAAAAGGTGACCAGGCTCTCAGATAGGCAACAAGGACCTGCAGAGGGGAAACCATGCCTTGACAGGGGTGACTAAGCCCAGAATAGGGGCGACTAGGCCTAGACAAAGCCTTATGCAAGGAAAAAATAACATTTTAAATAATTTTTACATATTGTTTTCTGTCGTTTTGGTTATTATTGACCCCCTAACTCGTGTTGCTGGTAATTGTGAAAGTTTTTACTAATGCTTGTGCAATTATTTCATGCTTGATGAAGAATAGAGGTTAAAACTACTAACAAATTTGTTGCAGGATGAAAGGACCAAGGCATTTAGTTAGTTGTTTTCTTTCATTTTCGCACTAATTAGGCACATAGTCTAAGTAGGGGAGTCAATACATTGTGTGCTTTTTTTGTAAGTAAGCTATTGACATAAATAATCCCCTTGTGCCATTTGGTGATCCTCGATGAAGAGAAATCATAGCTTACTTAAGTCCTTTATGTTACCCAAGGGGGAGTTACATCATTCAAGCTTTCCCCTTGCACTTTGTGTGAGCTTGGGGAGTAGCCAAAAATGGTTAGCGTTCTCTTCTTAGTGGGACCTGCTTGGGGATTTCATCACCCAAAGGATGATTCCAACCCAACATGCTAATAGGGTATACAGAGGGGGGAGGCCAAAGTTGTACCCCAATCTAAGCACGCCATGTTTGGAAGAGTGTCAAAGTTAGGGTGATACCTAGATAGATGTGAAGAGTTGGTTTTAGCCTTCAGTATCTCGTTTGGGTTCCCAACTCATGCTTGTGATAGGATGGTGTTCACGGTTGTGCCTCAGGTATCAAGCATATATCAATGACTCCCTAAATTGCCTTTTTTAACCTAGTTAGAGGACTATCTTGGTCATACCCCTCATACTAATCATAGGATTATGCTACTTGAACTATCTTTTCTATGAAAAACCAATGCATATCTTACTAGTCAAGTTAGTGTTTCCTTTTGCTTGCTATTTGAAGTATTTTATGTCCTTTACCATAGTTGTTTTTCCTAAGTCAAGCTCAAGTCTGTTGACAAAGGTGACCATGCCCTGACTAGGGGCGACCCCAACCTTAAGAGGGGCGACCTTGCCCTCCGTCAGTCATTTTTGAGTAAAAAATTGTTCACTTTTCACCCAGACATGTGACCCTGCCCTAAACAGGGGCGACCAAGACCTATCCAGGGGTGACCTCGCCTTATAGAGGGGAAACCACGCCTTGAAAGGGGTGACCAAGCCCAGAATAGGGGCGATCCTACCCAAACAACTGTTTTTCACTCTAAATAGTTAGTTCCATCATCCATTCCATCATTCCATCATTTCGTCAATCCATTTCCTAGTTTTGATAGTCCATTCTCCCATTTCGTGAACTCATTTGTTTGTTTAGAGAGTTCATTTTTGCATTTGGGCAACTCGTTTCATTGTTCGGGGAACCTATTTTGTCATTCAGGGAATTCATTTAATTGTTTAGGGATCTCATTTCACCATTCAGGGAGCCCATTCCATCATCTATTGAGTCTATTTCATTCCTTGTTAGAGTCATTTGCCTATTCTAATAGCTTGTTTGACCTCATTTTTTATTTAAACAAGTCCAAAAATCAGATAGGCGACTAGGCCCTAGGAATAGGCGACCACACTCAGAGAATAGGTGACCACACTGCTTAGACAAAGAACCTCACCCCTTGAATAGGAAACCCTGTCTAATCCAAAGAGTTAAGCAGTTGGGGACCTAAAACTTTGTCGTTTGTTGTGATATAAACACCTTCATCCCCTTTCGTTCTCTTGTAATTCATCTTTTAGTCCATCTGCACTTTTTGAAAGTTATTGCTTCATTGACCAAATCAGATAAGTGCAATATAGAACATCATTAGAGTCCATATCCATCATCAAATCATCCATCCCAATCACCTAGACTTTGTTTTAGGGATTTTGATTTTGACACAGAAACTTACGAAGGCCATAACTTTTGACTTGGGTGGCATGCGGATTTCCAACTAAACATTAGTTAGTTGGCCCCCATTTTGGCACATTTTTGGGGCCTCAAACTTTCATCTTGACCCTCAAAATCGCAATTTAGTGTTTTTTCCAATTTTTGAAAAATTATTTTTGTTAATAACTCAAGATGCTTGTCTCAGATTTAGGATGTTAATTGTAAATTCATCCTACCTTAGTTTTAGGAAGTTTTTAGGAAAAAAACTGGACTCTCAAAGATACACCTATGCAATTTCCTAAAATGGAAAAAATTGACAATTTTTGAAAACTGCCAAATTTGGAAAAATCTAATTGTCAGCACCTTATGTCCTCTAGTTAAAACCCATGAACTTGGTTTAGAATCAATCCCATAACATCCTCCAATTATCATAATTTGAGCTTACATCCAATCCAATCCCAATCTAAGCTTGACCTAAATCCCTAATTCGAGCTTTAGTCCATCTTCATCCGAGATCTTCTGATATCGAAGCAAACGTTAAGCCCCCTTCTCCCATCTCCTTCAGAGTCATCCCATTTATCCTTTCATCACCTTTTATTTCCTTCTAGTCATCTGTTCCCATTTTTATGCATCTAATCTAACATCATGAATCCTTATTCTTCATCAATGCAACCAAAAATAATAGTCAAGGGAAACTCTAAATACGTTGATGACGATAACGAGAATCTTGTTGATCAATAGGTTTATGAAATAGATCCCCTTGATTTTATCATTTCTAGTAAGATTTCATGAACTTATTTTCATATTTCAATCACTCATCCATGCTATCCTATTACGTCTTCATCCACACCTAGTAACGCTCCTTATGCTACCTTTGACAAGAGATATCCATTATCTTTCTCACCCGTATCTCTATCGTATCCTTCCTCTACATCATCTTCTTATCCAATGCCCATGCCTTCTTATCCCAATCCAATATACCAACATCCATATTATAATACCCCATTTGCATCCTCCTATTTCAATCCTTCATCCACATATGCCCATTATCTTAATCTGCCATACTAATTTACCTATCCTAATTCAACATCCATATCTTCCTATCCTTACCCTACATCCACATCTACCTATCCTAATCCTCCATACCTATCTACCTATCCTTATTCCACATCCACATCTACCTATCCTAATCCACCATCCATGTCTTCCTATCCAAATCCACCATCTCAATCTTCCCATCCTAATATGCCATCCCAATACCTTTATTGCAATCCACCACCCACATCCTGTTGTCCTAATCCACTGTCCATGTCCTCCTATCCTATTTTAGTATCCCAATATCCCTACCTTAACCCTCCATCCAATCCTAATCCTCCACCTACTCTTAGTCCTCCATCCAATCCCATCCCTCCATCTAATCCTAATCCACCAATCCATAATGCTAATCCTCCACGAATCCACAATCCTTCATCCACTTCTACTGCGCCATCTAAAGCCTAGAGTATGCACAATTATCACTCTAGAGGTTCTCCAAGGACTTATGATAAAGAAGACATCCCCAACTTGACATCTTGATGTCATGGAATTGTGCCATCCCAATCCATCATCCACGGTCACTAGTGATGAGACCCTTCTCCATACCACACTTACCATTTTTGTTACCACCCCTAGCACCACTCAAACCACTAAAAACATCAAATATACCGAATCCATTGAACCCCCATCTCCTACCCCAAGAGCAGCTAAACCTATCAAGGATAACCAAACCCAATCACCACCTCCTAGTCCTAGATCCATCCAATCCAACAAAGACACCAAAATCCAATCCAATCTTCCCACTCCCAATATCATTGAAATCCATTCCCATGAATGTCATGAATCTCCCATCCTTCCATTTCCATCATTTGATGAGTCTCCCCAACACTCCATTATCATGCCTCCCACACATGATGAGTCATTCCAAGAGCTTGATCCAAAGCATACCAACATATCCCCTCCTCCCAATCAAGATCCTACCATCCCATCTAATCCATCTCAGGATCACAATCCCCCATCCATTTCATCCCATGATCCCCTTGTCACTCAAGATTCCACCGCTCCATCTCATGAGCCCTTATCACCCTCTACCATAAATCTAGATCCTATCATGTCACCTAATCCCTTACCAGTCCCTTCTCCCGATCAAGATTTTGTTACATCATCATCTCCATACCATGATACTCCATCTTCACCTAAACCTTCTATCTCCAGACAACTTTTATATCCCCTTAGTACTCTCCTATTCTTCCATGGTGGTCTCCTTGCAGATGAAAAATAAAGCATATATACCACCCATCTTCCTTTTCCTAATAATGGACTCGCATCATTCTTCCAAAATAAAAAAATCCTATCATGGATGAAATGCTTAAGAACATGAACTATCAAGGAAAAGGTCTAGGCCTTCATGAGAAATTTATTTTAGAGCCCATCCAAGTCAAAGAACAAATCTATACACAAGGTCTTGGACATATCTCTCAAGACTCACAATCTAAAGATTTTGGTGCAACCTCTATATGTCCACAACGAGCCTCTTGCAAAAGAAATATAGGCTCTTCCCATCGCTCCACCAAACCATTTGCTGCCATCCCCCCTCCTCCATCATATCACCTCAAAACAACCATCCATATTCCTCCTTCATTTGATCCATCCATTTTTGGGTCCTTACATACCTCCATCCACTATCTCCCATCCTTCATCTACTCCATCCATTTTGGGTCCTTATGTCCCTCCACCTGCCATTACACATCCTTTGGGTACTACATCTATTTTAAGCCCTTATATCCCAAAATCACCTCCTCCATCTCACCCTATTCATCCTTTCATCCATCCATCACCTACAAATGTCACCCATCATAAATGTCCCACTCTCATGTTCTGTAATTAGGATAAAAAAAACCATGTACCTACACATCCTCCATCCACATATCATCCTCAAAATCCTTCCTCCATCACTCCATTTATGATTCCTCCACACCATCCATCTCATCATGCCCATCCCATTGCTACTAAAAGAAGTTTGGATGCCAAAGTAAAAATGCATAAATCTAAACATCCACATGAATCTAAAGCTACCCATGTACCCTCTAAAAGAAATGGTGAAGAAAAGAAAAATACAATCCAAAATCAAATCCAAAATCCAAATCAAATCCATAAGCCACAAAGGCCCACCAAAGCAAAGATCAAAACCATGTGGATCCCAAAGAAAAAAGATGCAATGCCTTCAAATAAAAAAATCTGTAACAACATCCAAAGTGGCTACTCCAAAAGCTAATCATTTTCATCCACCATCTCCTAAATCTATTTTGGGTCCTTATGTCCCAAAATTTATTGTCCAGTCTCCTCCATTATCCCCACATTCTCCATCCATTAATTCTCCTATCCTTTCACATACACCACCATATGTGCTAATGTTGGTCTTGAAAATATCTCCCCATCACATTCCTACCCCATCATTCCATCTATACACTTTCCAATATCCCATCCATTATCCCACATATCTCCCTCAACCAACCCCTTTAATCCATTCTCTTGCATAATCCGTTTATCTTGATAAGATTGTACGAACATCCAATAGTCACCTCGGCCATGGGATCGTACTACCCCGTATGGAACTTGATGCTTGAGTCCTTCACCCATCTCCTTGTCACATATTTTCTAAATCCACTTATCCCAATCCCTATCCTTATCCATGTCCATCCACATTCTATCCAAAAAAGTCAAAAGAGTCAAAAAAGTAAAAAAAGTTAAAAAATTCAAAAAAAGTAAAAAAGTAAAAAATAAATAAATAAATAAAATAGTAAAGAGAAATAATTCGTCCAATGATGAAAACTTGGAAAACAAGCACCTTGGATAAGTACCATGATGAAAACCTGGTAAATAGGCGTCATGTGTAAAGCTCACATAGTTGGGGGAAATTGCATTCCCTTTACCCATCTCCTCCATGGCACCTTTCTTGCCATATCCCATTTATCCCAATCCCTACATATTCCTTGGGATCTTGATTTAGATAGGGGAAAATATATATACATTCTTTGGACACCTCTTGGCATACATTCCCTTCATCCATACACTATCCTAATCCTTATCCACATCTATCTATCTACTTTGTCTACCCATCATGCTATCATCAGTCTCCCTTCCTTATCTAGGCATCCTATCTTCATCCATCAAATGCCCTCATCCACCCATCCTATCCTCCTCCATTTATCTCCTTTATCGTCCCATCCAATCGTCTTCCATCCCCCATGCCTCATCACATATGACATATACAGAGTGGGGGCATCTATCTTCCTTTGTGGTATAGTCCTTGGAAATATCATTCATCCATCTTGTCATCCGCCCCATCTTCTAAATCCTTACCTTTCCATCTATCCATCCAGTAACCTATTCCTCATCCAAATCCTTATTTGTCTATCCATCCATCACAACATGCTTTTAATCTCCCCATCCATATCCCTCTATATATCCATCCATCATAACAATCCATTTCATCTCCCCATCCTTCTCTTCGTATCCATCCCAAACAATCCCTTCCATCTCCCCATGCTTATCTTCCTATCCATCCAAACAATCCCTTTCATCTCCCCATCCTTCTCTTCCTATCCATCCAAACAATCTCTTCCATCTCCCCATCCTTATCTTCCCATCTGTCTATCATCGCATCCCTTTCATATCCCATCCTTATCTTCCATCCCTTCATCTTTATCCTCATCCCATCTCATAATCCCTTATCATTGGTATCTAGCTATAGGCTTCCCTCCTTCCAATCCAATCCATTTTTTATTCATCTCGTCGTCGTCACTCCCACTTATTTCACACATCTTTCCAATCTCCTATCACTTCTCATCACTCATATCTCCATCATATCATCCTCCCAATTCATCTTCTAATGATTTGGATAACTATCCCATCCCTGAGATTTGTACAATCACCACCATCCTATCCAATAGGTCTATCTTGTCTCATCATATCAGTTCCATCATTTTATTCTCTTATCTTGGTCATCTCATCATCCTTTATCCATTTTCTGTCTTTGAATTTTGTTGAACTACGTTGCCCCTACGCTTTCACGTAGGAAACCTTTATCATTTGATCCACCCCCAGGGATTTTTTTCATCGTGTCTTTGTCATCCATCGAGGTCTCCATTTCCCTCTTTCCACTTTTAACCATGGTATTTTACTAAACTACGAGGGCTCTGTTCTTTCACGTAGGCAAGGCTACTATTTGATCGACCCCAGAGCCCCTAGGTCGTTAGGGTGTGTCAGTTTGTGTCATGTCTCTCATGTCTTATGTCATGCCTCTTATGTCTTGTGCTGTCAAGTATGTCATGTCTCTCATGTATTATGTCTTGTGTCTTGTGTCTTGTGTTGTGTCATCAAGTATGTCCTTATCTAGCTAATTCTTAACAAACGAGATCCACCAGTATCATCAGATCCAATCGGTTTTGAATATCCTATGTCATATCGATCTTTTAGTTTAGTATCCATCTTTGGTCTTAATAAGATGCATCCTTCCAAATAGACCTCATCAACCCCATCCATCCCCTTGATCCTATGGCAAAGGACATTTGAAATTGATTGTGATCTTTTGATACTATTGGATTTTGTTTATTGTTTGAGCTTCCTATTACAACTTTTCAAGATCGCCATAATCTATCATATTATGGTGTGTTTTGATTGGTTAACATAGGGACATATCTTGGTCTTTTCTTTGTTGCTATCTTCTTGGTTGTCCCATGTAGTACCCGCCAAGATCCTTGCGGTCTTGTGTTACGTTGGGGAATCCTTTTTTGTTTGTGGTTATCACAATGCCTAACCCAACCAAGCTCTTTGCGACTTTGGGGTGTTGGGATAGCCTTCTTGTCTATTGTGTTTATTTTATGCATTAGACACTAATTTTCCTTGGTTTCACATACCCTATCATCTGGTGTCTTATGCTATAGCAAAAATCAGTGCTCCGAAAATGGAAAATTACATTAGGATTGCATTTCATGATCAATTCCATTGCATTTCATGATATTTTCCTCCATATTTTTTATTTTCTTTATCCATCTCACATCTCTGTCTAATCCTCATCCATTCAATCTAATGCAAACTACCTAATCACATCCTTGGTCTTGCTCTTAGCCTTGCTACAAGCCATGATCCAATCATCTTCATTTTCATCATAATCAGGATATATCCTTCCCTATCCTTTGGTATTTCTTTGGGATGTATCTTTCCCTCATCAAAAACACTTTCATCATTATCATCGGGATGTATCCTTCCCTATCCTTTGGTGTTATTTTTGGATGTATTTGTCTCTCATCAACAACACTCATTGGGATGTATCCTTCCCTATCCTTGTGTTGTTTCAAGATATACCCTTCCCTCATTGACAACACTCCATCCATCATCAACCCATTTTGAACTGTAGCTTGACTAGGGAAACATCACCTTTGTCCTTACATCCATTTGTGCTTCCTAATCTCCCATCGCTTATCATCATCTTCATCTCCCCTTCCATCATCTCATCCATTTCGAGAGCACACCCATGTTCTCTTAAACCCGCATGCCCTCTCGAGGGGGCATCCTCAATCCCTAATCTTCATCTTCACCCCCATCATATTTGTTCCTAGTTACTCTTTTGAAGCACTAGGGCATCTTTCCTAATCTAACCATCTTCTTTTGGGTTCTATGTTTTAATATTCTTTGAAATGATGTTACTTTGTAACACCATCTCAAAGAGGGGAAAAATGTAGACACCTAAATTCAGACACTCACATTTGTCCAAATTTATCCCTTTTCATCTAAATATCCTCTTACTTGCATTAATTAAGTAATATTACTATTATTTAATTAATACCCTTAATTCTTCTAAATCCCTAAGGTATTTAGTTAATAATTAAATACCTTACCCTTTATTATCCTTTTCCTCAAAATAATAAAATAAATAATACATTTATTTAATTTCTCACATGTTACATCCTCCATCACTTTCACTTAATCCTAATCCATCTCCAGTTCCCATTATTAGGGATGTGCACATGGCTAATCCATGATTAGGATGTGTCACATCCTCCAACTTTTGCAAGTTGGCTCTTAATATTCATTAGCCACTAACTATCTTCTAATCACTGATTACCTAGTCTAATTAGTACCTTAGTAAACTCTCTCATCTCCCAAGGAATATTAAATTCATTTTATTATCCCCATGTCCTTCCAAATGGAATTTTAATTTCTATTTTATCCCTCATAATAATTTTCTCTTCCCCATATGATCATTGAAAGGTCACATCAATCACATGGGTTAGGAACCTTCTATTATAAGAACCTTTTCTTATCCAAGGTACTTCTTAGCTCCATTTTTGGGAACCTTGTCTTATCCTTAAGATATCCCCAATCATGTGAATTTAAAATTCACTTTTATTCCTCCAAGGAATCTCCTCTTCCCCATGTGATCATTGAGAGGTCACATTCCAAGGCACTTATCCTTCTTGCACATCATTTGTACCCTTTCCATATCACCATGTCCTTTGGAAACTTAATTCTCCACATGGAAAGATGTGAGGGCTTGTGAGTCCTCAACTCACCATAGACCTCCATCTTGTCCATGGTGGCTCAATCTTGACTGTTGAATTCTCTAGAGAATTATATTTCTTCTATAAATAACTCCCCATCTCATCCATTCATGGAGATTAGGCATTTGATCACACTTATGTTCTCAAGCCATTCAAACATTCATCAAGCTCTAACATTTGCTCATCTTTTTTATTTGCATACTTAGCTCTCATCCTCCATTGTAGAATCCTTAAGCTTTTATTGCATTTATCTCATACTCACATCCTTCATTGCACTCATCTTGCATCTTAACCACTTTGCATCCACTTTTCATCACATTGCCATCAAAGGAGCACACACTCAAGTTTCAATCAAGGGCCAACCAAGGGATCAACACAGATAAAAGGTATATTTACTTGTTTTATCTTTTCTTTTGTTTGTGTTCAACATAGCCCAATATTGAGGTGGTCTAGTGTTCTTTACTTTGCATTTCTTAGTTAGTTTGCATATTAGGAGGTAATAACACTTGCATACACCAATAATGCATTAATGGGATGCTGCCATTGCCAGAATGGCCGAACATTCAATTTAAGGGGGATGGTATGTACGATAATGGAGGTACCATAAGTCTTCAAATCTTCATAACTCCATGCTACCACATCGTGATACTTTCGTAAAGCATCAATGATCCATTTTTTCTCTTTTGGTGTACATACTTTACCAGTAAACACATTTTTGACTTCCTCACATGTTCTGAGGTTGTGGGTGTCACATTAGTTGTTTACGGATTCCTTCTTTGCTTGCTGATCTTGATCTTGAATTTGATCTAGGCCAAATATGTACTCAAGCTGAACCATACCTCTAGGGATTGTATTGGTTTTGAGGTTAACAATCCCATCTATATCTAATTCAGGTTCCTTGGGTCAACTTCATCAATTATTTGGGTCACAAACACGTCATAACTAGTGCTAAATTCCAAGATATGCTTTTCATCATTGAACACCTAGAAGTGGGTGACATTGTCTGGTAAGACGAGGTGGATGTCAGCTCAACAGTGAATCGTTTGAGACCAAATAGAGATAGGGGTTGTAGTGTACTAGATTCTTGAGCTAAAGCATCAACAGTATGGTTTTGGGAACGTGGGATCAATTGGATGTTAAATGCATCCAAACTTTCTAAAAGGTCCCAAACTCTATGCCTATAGTTTGCAACCATCTATCATGACAAGAGTATAGTTTTTTGACTTGTTTTACTACCAGTTCCAAGTCACCAAAAACTTGCAACATTTTGACCTTCTTTCTTAAAGCCATTGAAATACCATGAACTAATGCTTCATATTCCACTATGTTATTGGTACAATAAAATTGAAGCCTATGGGCAGCGAAGTAGGTCTTACCCATAGGGCTAATGAGTTTGAATCCGACTCCAGCTCCTTGCTTGGACTTGGATCCATCAAAGCATAGTGTCCAAAATTGTTAGGGTTCTTTGACTTTAGGACTAGTCATGTGTACATTCTTCCTTGGTTTCTCATTCACATCTGTCACTCCTAGAATAGGGACAAGCTCATTGTGGCTGATGACAAGTTGTCCGACTGGTGGCTTCTTTTGAGATATGGCTTGTCCTTTGATGTGCTCTATTGTTGTCTAACACAATCAACACACAAATTCTGAGTGAGAAATATTATGAACCCTGCACCAACTTGGTAGCAAGAGTTCCTGGAAATTCATCCTTGCCCCTAGGCTGAGCTGATCTTGTATGCATTTCTCAATGAAGTCTTGGAATTTATCTACCAGTCCTAAACTACCATCTTCATAAGATTCATCATCTTCTGATTCCACTAATACTTTTGTAATTTGAGGTGCATAGGCCAAGTTAGTCAGAGGACTACATTGTACTAAGAATACCTCCGCAACTAGCTCTTCTTCTTGAGGCTCCACTTCTTCCTGATAAGAAAAGGGGAAATAATTTCCTAGCTTTGTTTCATCAAACAACACCTCATTGGTGTTGTATTTTGTGATCATGAAATTCATACATGTCTCCCGATCTATTTGAATTTGGTTTGGTAGCCCTTTCAACAACAACCACATGTGAGAAAATTCAGTTGTAGCGTAGACATTCAATGCTCAAGTGAAATATTGTCCCAAGATTATTCCATATGTGTTTGGGATATTCACAACTTGGATGTCAATAAATTTGTATACCCTCGGGTCTACAACAATTTGCATGGGGATGCGATTGATTTCTCTAATGACGTTTACCTCAATTTTGTCCAATTGAGTCACTTTTCTTCTATAGGGTGTGGGGAAAATTCCAAGAGCCTTGCATATAGCCAAAGGCATGGCATTGGTTGATGCTCTAGAGTCGATGAAATAGTTGTGTAGGTTCTTACCAAATATCCTGATGGTAGTTAGTAAGGGAGGCGTTTCAAACCTTCCTTGGAAGAGACCCATAGGCACATCAACCTAGGCCACTTGACCCTTATCCTTTTCATTTGTCTTTTCCTTGGATTGCTCTTGATTTTTCTCTTTGGCAGTTTGTTTTCCAGTTTATTGATTTGGAGGGGCATCCTTCTTTCCTAGAATTTCTTGGATTACTCGTTCATGTGGTGGCTCTTTGAAGGTGACCTTCTTGGCTATCATTTTCGATGTCACCTTAGAGGAAGGAGTTCCATTAATTACCCTAAAGAAGGCATGCCTAACTATAGGAACTTTAAGCAACTCAAAGGTAGATAAGTTGATTTTGACTTTCTTGAACTCTTCAACAAAATACTCGCCCATTTTTTCAATTTTAGTCTGGAAGGATCTTCCTATGGATGAGCTAGTGGGCTAGCTTTGTGTTTTCCTTGGTTGCTTGTTTTTGTTTGAGTATTGTGTGGGCACATGGGGATAGCTAGGGTTGTTACTAGCATTGGGGTCAAGTGGGATGCTAAAGTTATTAGGCGGAATGGAAGTTGTGAACGATCCTCCAACTTATCTATTCCTTAAGTTATATGGAGTGGCTCTCTGATGGAAAATTTGGACCTCATCCTCATGAGACTCTTCTTCATCTACGAGACCATTATCTATGGAAGTAAAGAGCTAAGATAAAGCTTCTTTGTTACTTACCTCTTGAACTTCTTTGTTCTTAGTAGATATGGCCTCAATCTCCAGCTTGTTGCTCTCTCTCCATGGGAATGGGGTCTGGTTGACTACAAGATAGAAAGAATTGTATGGGCTAGATGGAACTATGTCTCTACAATTCATGCTCTCAAAAAATTTTTGGGCCTCCACTTGAAAGATTTTCACGGATGTTTGAAACTTGGGGCAATCCAATTCAAAATGCCTACTAGTCTTGTGAATCCTACACCATCTGAATAAGGTAGCCTCTACAAGATACATCCCATCGGTTGTCTTCTCGCTACTAGAAGGTTTATCAAGAAGAGTGGGAACACCCCCGTTATTCAGCCTTGTAGTCCATGCCTGATTATATCTTGTGAGGGTCTCCTATCAAAATTATGATTGGAGTTCTATCCTTGCTCATAGTTTGGTTCAGACAAGGTACCTGCTTCCCAGTTGTCCTAGCTATCTAGATTAAGATTGGCTTGAAGGTTGTGTTGAGAGGCCTATAATTGATTATTTTGATTACAAAGGTGAGTCATTTTCGTGGATATCTTTCTAATCATCTCCGTCAGCTCATCCAACCGATCTTTTTAGCATTGCTCAGCTATGGCGTTTGATTCTTGAGGAAAATGAGTTGTACTATTGGCTAGTTTTGTTGAGTAGGATAGAATTCAGGCCCTTGGAGGTATGTCGGTACCTGTGGTGGTTGTGCATAAGTCTGTGGTTGTTGAGGATTCAAGTAATGAGGCACTGGGGAGGCACTGGGGACACCTGGTTCATGGGCTACCTTGGATGAGGCACTATGGACAGTTGTGATACTTGATTCATTAGGGGAATCTGATGTTGTAGTGCTTGAGTGAGTCCTTGAATCTATAAGGAATGGGAATCCTACCCCAAGGAGGGTAGTGTACCGAAGATGTTCTGGCCCAAGTCTGTGCTAGATACAACTACCTTAGTATAAGCATCCACTAATTTGGTAGGAGCTGGTTGCATCCTTCTCACCAATGTAGCTATGAGGTTATCTAATGCTTCATAATAAATAGGAAAGGTGGCAACATCATTGAGCACATATGAGACTTGCAACCTTGTGTAATCTCAATGGAATTGAGCATTGAAGGAGCTGATTGACTCAACTTATCTTTAGATGGAAACAAATTTCTGGGACAACTCTAAAGGGCTAATTGGGATCTTGTACTTTTTCAAGAAGGAATTCATCAACAAGCTCCAAGATGTGATGGACCTTTTCAGTAAGTTGATATACCAATAGAAGGCCTCTTCTCTGAAGGAATAATGGAAAATCCTACATGCTACGTCCTCTTGATTAATCTGCAATTCTTTCAATGTCGCTTGGAAGATCTTAATATGTTCTTTAGTTGTGCTTTATGGATCTCGAGGATTGAACTTTGAGAAAAATCTCTCTTGGTTCTTAGACATGTCATGGTATGCATTGAATAACAACAAGGAAGGATTATTTCCCAACCAAGCCATGAAGGGAGGCAGGGGTGGTATTTTCTATTGAACCATAACTTGGGGATGCACAGGGGCAACAAAAATTGGGATTGAGCCTTGGACTTGGAAGGGAGGGATTGGGGAAACACCCTAGTTGTGGGAAGCAAGCAGTTGAAATGCAGTTTGGGATGGCTAAGTGGAAGAGGTAGAGATGAAAGAGGAAGGGTGAGTGTGTGGTTGATGAAAAGAGGAAGGAGGTGAAAGTGAAGGTGAAGTGGATGGAATGGAGGAGGAAGAAGAGGCTGTGTCCTCTCTCTTAGTCCTTCTAGCCCTTGTAGGGGGCTAGAGTTCCTAAAATTCCCCTTTGTTTGGTGTTGACCTTAAAACTCCCTGGAATATTTTAGGGGAGAATGAATCAATTTGATCCAACTTAGCTCAATTTCCCTCCTTCTAGCGCTAGTTCTTTTGATGGGTGTTTTTGCACCTTATCAACACAGGCAGTGCATAGATGTACTACCTCTCTTGAAAGGCAATCTCCAACAAGTTGTTGAAAATCAACCCAAGGTCTTTTGGTTGTTAGGTCATGACGTGCTTGGAGTTTCTTAGTTGGTTCAATGTGATCTTGCTAGTAATCACAAGGTAGACTTACGAAGTTAAGTTGGAGGGAAGTCATATCTTAGAATGGAGTTCTTGAGATGGGGAAGTTGTTGCACAATTGTTACAGGTTCAAACAACAGTCTTAAACTCCTATTTCAGCTTTAAATTTGGCTTTACAATGTGGAATGAATCCAAGCTTAGATAACTTATAAAAAAAGGAAAAAGGGTAGGGAGGAGGGGAAGTTCTTGGATCTAAGATAACAATGAACAGTGATCATGGAGGATTCTACCACAAACAACCTTCCTAAAAAAAAAATTCACGTAACCAGATTATATCACAGTCTCATGAAATTTGTGCAAGCTTCTAAGGACTATAAATATTCAACCATTCATTCACAATAAGCATGAATAAAAGATAGAATTTTAGAGAAACTTTTTGTTTATTCCCAAACTAACTTTATACAACCATTTATCATCAATAAACAATTAAAAGTATGGACAAGGAAGGTTGCCAACACACAACAAAATTCTTCAAAACCAGTGAACAACATTAACTAATCTAATAACAACATTCAAAGCTCATAAAAAGTGAAGTAAATCTACTTAAATTAACCAACTATGGGAGAAGAACCATGTAACATGTAGTTGAAACTCAAAAATCTGCCAAAAGTCAATGGACTTCTATTAAAATTTCAGCAGCATGCCTTTACAACAACTCAACTCTCTCTTGAAAATGGGAGGAAACCCCCTATTTATAGTGCCCAAAAAGAAAAATGTTCATGGAAAAGATTGATTTGCATTGTGTGGCTAAGATTCACTACAAACTAGGGTTTCACCTACCCCCAAATATATTACAATTTAAAATTACATCTTTGTCATGTAGCCTATTTTGTCTTCTTGTGGCAGCACTGTAGCTCTTTTGTCTTTTTCTGATTTCCTTTTGTTGTAGCTACTTTGTGAGGAACTCATCATCTATGACAAGATTTCCTTCGCTCTTCTTCACTCTGGCATATTTTGTAAACTTTAGGATCAACACCTAGAGACTGTTCCATTCTAATATATCTGATTGGATCGCTTGAAAGTTTAGCCTCCTTGATTTTCTTGTGATGTCATCCCAGTCTTTGTCATATCTCGACATGTTCTTTACTACTTGCTTGGATTGAGTGAAGGCTCATGAAGAAAAACCCAAGAAATCCAGTGTGATGGAATCCATGGTCGCATTTTCCATTTTCTTATGGATATATGGCTTCAATTTCTCTGCATCCAGCTCACTAGTGGGCACATCAAGATCTGTCATCATTTTCAAGTTTTCTTTGCAGGCTTCCCTGATTTCCTTGACCCAATCAATATCTATCTCCACTTCATGGAGAACTTGTTCCAACACTTCCTTCCTTCCTATGATCTAGGCCTAGCTTCCATGTATCTATGAGCCAATGGTCACCCTCCACCAGAGTAAGCTCCTTCTCCTAGGATTTATTTGGTATCTTGAGAATAGCCTCAAGTTTGGGATACATAATCCTATACAACTTGAAAGGAAATAGAAAAGAGCAATGGAAAGTACTAATAAAGAGAAATTGTTTGAAGGAAAGAGATTACCAAATAAATTGAAGTAGCCAAACCAAGCACCACTAAAGCAAGAGAGACACAAGAATTTGTTAAGGGGAAAAAACAAGAAAAAACCCCAATATTATGAATGGAGGCAACAAAATGCCTAAGAATGTATACCTAGAGAGAAGGCTTAGGCCTTAACACTTGCATAGGTCTTAGAGAATGAAGGCACTCAATAAGTAGAGGTGAGAAGAAGGAGTTATAATGTAACTCCCAACTCAATGAATGCCACCATTCATCTATGTGTGTGCAAAGTGTCACCTCTTAAGGAGGTGGTTACAAATATTCCTTAATAAAGGAATTAAAAATAAGCCATTAAAAATAATACATGTGTGAGATGACAAAAAAAGACAAAAGACTTGTAGGGATTCCTTTGGAATATTCCTACAAGATAATAAATAATTACAATTAAAGAATAACCTTTACCAAGTAAAGATTAATCTTCTAACACAACTCGAGGAAGTCAGTGAAAAACTTCCTTATTCCCTCGAGTATCTTTTGCACTTCTAGGAACTTGTTTGCTATCCTAACAACACAAACTATGCCCATGTTGCCATTGTAGAGGACCTATCAGAACCAGTCCTTTGTGGCCTTCATCAAATTATTTCTCTTCTCCAACTATTCAATGTGTTCCTTGGACAACAATTGCAGTGATGTTGAGGACGTAGTAGGGAGCTCTTCAATTGATGACCATTGTTGGATATAGGTGGTTAAATCGACCACTTTTGCTTTTAGTTCCTCCTTATAGGTCTTGTCCTTGTTCATTTTATGCACTATAGTGGTGACCAACCTATGGAGATGATCAATCTTTTGCTCTCTTGTGGTGGTTCATAGATCAAGGGTGGAGATGTAGCTTACCCCTTCTCCCACAACTCAAGTGGCTATTTGTATGGTTCTAGATCTGGACACATCCATCTTTATTTGAGATCTGACCTTTGGCTTCTTCTCTTTCTTCGTGCTTATTTGGGCTCGAGTGAAGATTTCCTCCAGCCTTGCCCTTGGATCCCTTGGGGTTAGGGTTTTCTTCTCAAATTGTTTCTCTAGCTACTTAGGCATATGAGATTCCCCTTTTGGT